>CM035131.1:15992687-16475187 GCA_020205605.1 Panax ginseng | reverse complement strand
AAATTTAAATTTATTCCCTTTAAATTACGTTACATGTGTGACCCTATAGGTTATTATTATTTGGCAA
Organism: Panax ginseng; assembly: GCA_020205605.1. Taxonomy (NCBI): domain Eukaryota; kingdom Viridiplantae; phylum Streptophyta; class Magnoliopsida; order Apiales; family Araliaceae; genus Panax; species Panax ginseng. The sequence continues at coordinate 16,475,120 of CM035131.1, read as the reverse complement.
TAATTTTATAATCATATTATAAAATTATAAATGATGAATGACATCTAGTAATGCATCACTGCTACCTAAGTAATAATAAGATCGATGATTCGATGCAACCTTTTAGTGACCAATGTTTCAATGTAATTTAATCCTTTTAACCTTAATATCCTAGATTAAACTCAAGTCATGGAATGTGTCATACTCTTCATAATTTAACCTGAGTTTTTCTTGATCAATGAGTATACTATATGAAACAAATCACTATTTGAGCATGGCCATGCATTTCATAGTCCTACTCAATCAAGAGGCCTATGGATATTACCCCTAATAAATAGGAGGGTTAAATTTCATCTAGATCACTCATATTCCTCACACGATTCATGATGTACCCAATAATCACCTTTATAGTCCACCCTATTAAAGATGACATTTGATGATATCAAAGTACATAAATTCCCGTGTAGTAATATAGTGATTTCAGGTCGGAGGACCATTACATCATTGTCACTATGAGAATTGCTAATGACACTTCGCATAATGCTCCACATAGAATTCTCATGGTGGGTCCGTCCAAAGACACCATTCTCTAACATGTACTCTACGCATCGACTTAATATCTCATATATTTATGACCAATGAGATTTGGTCATCATCATCCACATACTAGTCTCGATGCATCATTGTTGTCCCATCAACAATGATACTCGATTAGGGACATTTAAGAATAATGATACTAATTATAATTATATAATCTCATGTTCAAGTCACATACTTGAAACTATATAATTTGTATCACTATTCTAAGGATTTTTTATTATGTTAACATTTATATAACGCAGTAAATAAAATCATTCATTTATTCAATCAAATATAATATCAAAACGTTAAGCAATTATATCAAATAATTGGCCTCTAGAACATAAACTCTAACATATAATAATGGTGATATTTTTACAATGAATGTGGGATATATGAGTATATGAGGAGGAGGAGTATTTTTGTTGCATTAAATGATTAACACATGTTTTGTGTGTCGGTGGACCCCATTTCTTGACTGAAATTTGATTATAGTCTGTAAAATCACTCGTTTGTGGATTTTGGTCAATTTCTGTTTGGAATTTGGAAAAATTTTCTTCTGCAAAGTTGTAGATAATGGAATTTCCTATGGAAAGGACATATGGTATGAATTTTTATGATAAAAGGACTATTTATTATGAATTATTGAAGTTTCAAAATTCTGAAATAATTGATTTTTGAAAGTTTTAATTATTTTTTTAAAGAAAAACGTTTTTTGCAATTAAGTTGGCCTCACATGTGATTTTAATGGTCTGAGATCAGTTGTCTAAGGTGGGCTTGACAATTATATATATATATATATATATATATATATATATATATATATATATATTAATATTTTATTAAATTTTATGCTTTGGTGTTCTAAGCATTTTCCTATAAATAGGGTGCTTAGGTTAGAATTGAAAATCACACCAGAAACTGAAGTTTTCTCTCTTTCTCTCTCAATATATTGAGCGTATTCTTGTGAGTATTTTAATACTTTGAGTGTTGCTATACGGTGCAAGTTCAAGCCATAGCCTATATCCGGTGTTTCAACTAGAAGTACTATTCTTTCGAGATAAGAAATGTTATTTTCTTCTTAAATGATATTATTTTCTTCAATATCATTATGCCGAAATATTGGTTTGAACTTTTAATCAAATTTGAAACTTTTTGTGTCGGGGTTACTTATTCACGATATCGGTGACTATTCACGATATCTTGCACTATTAACGAATACTGCACTATTCATTGAAAAATGAAAATTTTCCTTTTTGTCCAAAATATCTATTATGGATACTAGCTTGATTGTATCCATGTTTTGATCATTCTTGAATTTTACTCCACTATGATTATTTATAAGGTATTTTGGACATGAAATAAATTAAATACTGAATCCTTAATATTTATTCTTTTGTTTCAATTGGATTCGCTTTTCTTTAAAATATTTTTCATCATCCTCAGTCCTAAATGATGATATAATTGAATATCTTTGGCCTGTAGTGAAAAGATTAATGATTTTATGATGAATATCTTTGGCCCGTAGTGCAAAGATGAACAGGTGTTGAGATGAACATGACCGACTAATGAATATCTTTGGCCTGTAGTGCAAAGATAAAAATTTGTTTCAAGGAAAATATTGATTGATGTTACAGGGATAAAATGTTGATGATGGACTGTTAAATTCATAGATAATAGTAGATTTCATTCTCTACGTAACTCTTCTATGAATTATTATTTTTCGCTGCGAATATTGATCTAAAACTTGTTGTTTATTATATTCTCTCAGATTTTTTCCTGTTGAAGACTAACGATAATTTGTTTTATATTATCTTAGTCATAATATTTTTTACTGAGCTAGTTGAGCTCACCCTTTTCCTTTTTGTTTCATTTTTCTTCTCAGAAGGCGAGAATGTAGCGAGTACGAGTCGGGGTATGGAATGATGGTTCTAGAGAGTTGTTTAGTAGTCCTCACCATTTTTGTAAAATAATGTATCAATAATTATGATGAGGATTTATTTGGGTATGGATATTGTCTAAAAGACAATATTTGTATTTAAACTCACAATTTTTATGTTGTATTAATAAAGTTGTAGTTGTTTCTGTACCATGTATTAACAACTCAGAATGGGTGATATATACCTATTTTGGGGGCGTCACAGATATATTAGTTGTATAAAATTGTTCTTCAAACCCCTTTGTTAATAAAAAACTGAATTTTATTAAATTAAATTTGACAGAAAATATTAACATATTATTCATCCCTAAAGTAAGGTTATTATAGTCATTATAGTAATTTGAGATGCATTTGAGATCAACAAAATTCGTATTTACGATTCAGAAATAACAAATGTGAGCCATGAAGTCTCAAATTAAGGTTCAAATTCATCTTAATCAAACCACGAGTTTTAGATCAGGGCAAAAACGCATCTCAGCCAAATAATATTTTGTAAAATTAAAGTTATAAGTAGTCGTTAGGATTTAAATTAGTGTTACAAATTAATGAAGCGGATAATTTAATTGTCACTTTAGGAACATGATGAGCACTATAATAATCTTAATTTATACAACGAAATAATACGTTAACATTTTTTTATCAAATTTAATCAATAGAAATTGTTTTATTATCAACGAAAAAGGATGGAGGAGTACAGTTTTGTATTATTAATGTATATATAAGGGAGATTTATGCTATAAAAAAATTTTAAGAATCTCAAAAACATAAGAAATATAAGGGCTAGATTTGCAATTTAGTCTAGAAACTTTGGTGACATATATATATATATATATATATATATATATATATATATATAATCCTCCTTCTATTCTGGACTCGCATTTTCTTAAAATGCGAACTTTTATTTTATTTTATTTTTAAACAACTAAAAAAATTAATATCTTATGGGCCCAAAATTTTACATAATACAGTGTTTTTGGTGTGATTTGGGTACATATAACAAAACAGGTCTGTATAGATTGTACATACATATTTTGTTATATGTATCCAAAACACTGTATTATGAAAAAATTCCAGTTCCATAAAATATTAAAAAAAATTATCTGCTTTAAAAAAACAAAATAAAAATAAAAAATAGGGTCCAGATTTTAATCGTGTCCGTGAGTCCGATCCGATCCTCTCTCTCTCTCTCTCTCTCTATATATATATATATATATATATATATATATATATATATATATATATATATGATGCAAAAGATACACAATTAGGATTAGAAATGTTTTTTTTATAATGTGGTATATGTAAAGCTCTTTATTTTAGATTCTTTTTATTTTCATTCCTTGATGATATAGGAAAGTGGATAAGAATTTTATACCCATCGAATGCGAAATGTTATGATGATTATCAAAAGTAAATTTAAAATAATATATTTTTATACGATTAATTAATAGTTTATAATTTATAAATGTGTCTAATACTTATAATCAACGACATCCTATATATACTGACATAATTATTACTATTGAATAAAACAAAAATACCTATATAATTAATCCTTTCATCCCAAATTACATGCAAATAGTTTAAATGATACCCCTTTGTTACAACATAAAAGATTTTTATTAATCAAATATTTTTTTAACAAGTGCTACAATTTTATTATTGTATAAAATGAAGCGCTATATATATATATTCTTAAGTTTATGATCATTATTTTTTTTATTATCATATCATTATTTTTTTTTTGTATTAAATACTAATTATACTTGGTTACAAACATTGAATTAAAATTTGTTGTAATTACTTATTTTGTGCCTTAACGTGCCCTTGTGTGAGTACTGCTGTACTGTGAATAAGAAAGAAAGAAAGAGAGATATTTTGCAAAATTTTCTCTTTCTTTCTGAATAACATCATCATGATGTGCCCATCAAATGCTTATCAAATCAACAAACCCATGACCCAACCTCACATCTCATATCCATATCCATCCCATTAAAATTCATGGGGAACTGGAACTGGAGCTGGACCTCCGCCGTAATTGGGGCGGCGACTGCCACAGCCACGGCGGCGATTGTCTCCTCATTACCCAAGGACCCCACTTTCCATCTCATCTCCATTAACCTCACTTCCCTCAAGCTCAACCTCCCATTGATCGACGCTGAAGTAGTCCTGACAGTACACGTCACCAACCCAAATGCTGTCCCCATCCACTACTCCTCCACCGTGATGTCCATCTTCTACGCCGGCTCACTCCTCGGCTCCGCCGATGTCAAAGCCGGGTCTCAGGCGGCTCGGTCGTGTCAGCTCCTCCACCTCCCGGCTCGGCTCAACAGCCTCGAGTTCGCCCACCACGCCGCCACGTTCCTGGCTGACGTGGCGCGGAGGGAGATGGTGGTGGACGCGACGGTGGATATTGAGGGGGTGGCTAGGGTGTTGTGGTGGGACCATAAGTTTATGGTGCACGTGAAGAGTCACGTGACCGTGGATCCTGTGCTTCTTGATGTTATTGAGCAGGAAAATAGATCGGAAATTGAAGTTTTTGTTAGTAGTTGAGTGTTGGGTTGGGTTCGGCCAGTGAAATGTATCTTCTGTTTGCACTGATGCCTAATATTTGGGCCGGGTTGAGAGTTCACTGGGCTCAAGTCAACCCAACCCAAGCCCATAAATGGAATAGATTTATGTTTTTTCATTCCACTGTTGTCATCTTTCTATTCTCACTTTGTTTAAATGTTACCAATAGCACTAGCTTTTATTCTCACTTTGTTTACTTGCCCTTTCTTTCGAGCATGTTAATTTGGCACCCTTTAAATTTGCAATATATTTAATATTACATGTTATATATTTTTTTTAACTATATCAAAGATATATATATATATATATATATATATATATATATATATATATAGTTTTCTATCTTAAAGCTCACTCATTATCAACACATTCGAGTTCACTTTTCTTTAATGACGGATCCGACGACGGTTTGATCATATAATCTTCAGATATACTTTTAGCGACGGACAACATATAACATCGCTAAAAAGTATAGACGACGGTTGTATGATCGAACCATCGCTTGTCTGTCTGTCAGGAAAGAGTGAGCTCGGATGAATTGGATAAGGGGTGAATTTAAGATCCAGACTGTATATATATATATATATATATATATATATATATTTGCATATTTAAAAATGTTTTCATCCCATCGTATTTGTGTCGCACTAAAATAAAGAGACAAATAAAGCCGTTCGGAGAGTAACACATCTTACAAGGCATTGGACGCTTGTGGACATAACACTTAATCGAGTATTCACAATAATTTTTTTTATTTCTATTCATATTCTGCAATATTATCTAGTTATTTTGCAAAATAAAGATTTAATTTTTTTTATTATATACCTAACATATTTTTTATATTGATTCTTTAAATAATTAAATTTAAAAGTTTCAATCGTTAAAATTGTAACTATTTGACATTTGTATTGATTTCAGACGTTAGAGCTTATGATAGATGTAATTATATTACAATCTCTTGTTTTTAATTATAAAATCACTATTAATTTATTAATCGCTTTTAAAGTATGTGATATTTTTAATTTTAAAATTAATATAAATTAATCAATGCATATTGTAACTTATTTAGGAAAAAAAAATACTACTTATAATATTTATTATTTTTACAATTCTTAGCAAAATTATTAAGTTTGAGAATGCATCAAATTGATTTATAAAAATTAATAATAATCTTATAATTTATAAAAGAGAGAATAATTTATCAATTTTATTCCACTATAAAATAATTTTTTTAAAATTTTAAGTAATTTATGGAGTAAGTATTGAATGGATTGTAGCTGCAAATGTACATAAGATCAATATTAACTTTTAAAAAATTAATTTGTGATATTTTAAATTTTAAATTAATATGATTTATTTAAATTTTGAAAATAATAAATTTTATAATTAATAGTACTTTTATAATATTTATAATTATATTGACATAAATTAAATAAATTTATATCAATTTTAAATTTGAATACGTTTGAAAATAATTTTTTAAAAATAAGTTGATATTAATTTTATAATTTAAAAATGTAGTAGTAAAAAAGTCATGTCAGCAAATCCATTTTCATGATTTTCTTGCAATTGATGAGTTGTCCACTTAAATGAGGGTGTGAAAAGTCATTTTGTATATATGGAGAACGGTCTTTTGACTCTCTCATCCTGTGAGTAAAATTCTATAGAGTTTAAAATAGGGAGTTAAATAAGGATAAAGAAATTATTGAATAATGATTTGTTGATGCATTTTTCAAAGTTGGGCATAAAGAGTTTATTTGAGAAATTGTTGTGAATACTAAGTGTGACATCAAAAATTTGGGAGTCAGTATACAGATGAATATGTATGAATACACATTACTTCATGATGAAATAGCCATCAATTAGCAACTGAAACTGTAAACACTGTCTGGCTGGCTAAACTGAAAATCTCTAGCAAATGCAGTAACAGAAGATGTTTCCAGCATTGTTTTTGGTAGATCATATACGGTCACAACCACCCCACCTGTGTATTCTACTGTCCCATGCACTGGCTAGGCCAATCTGCCACTCTGGTGAGTGGTGACCAGCACCCACACCACAGGTACTCGATCCTAAAAATAATCAACCATGAAAATAACTAGTAGATGTACCCATGGCTGATTGTTGGGATTGGTGACAATGGCCGCTACGACAGGATAGTCGGAGGTATCATTGTAGAGTGTGCAAGGTATCTAATGAATACATTGGACGGACAAACATGACTAATCACAATTTGGTGAACCTGTGTTCTTACTTTTCTATTCTTCATCTATTTTCTGTGAGATTGTGTTTAGTATCCGATCTCAAATCTAACACTGATACATTGTTGAGACCGCTTAGGATGTAAAAGAATTCACAAGAGATCCAATCATCCCCATGTCCCGCATCTCTAAACAAGTATACAACAAACTCATTCTTGGATCTAACTGCTATGTCAATGAACCTCTACGTAATCGAGTTCTATCATGTTGCACAGCTTTTAAAAATTTTCATGACACAAGTGGTGATTCTAAAAAAACTCATATCAGTAAGATATAAGTCCTTTCCTTTCTACGTCAACCAAACCATAATCTGATACACTTCTTCTAATCTAAAAAACATCCCCACAATCTATTTCTTAATCTACTCTTACAATTTGGCCAAGTGATCTGTAGAAAAGAGTAGAACAGAGTAACGCCCTACAGAGGTCAGCACATTTCGCCCACCTATTTCTCATGCTTATCAGAACATAAAAGCTTATTTCACAAAAACAGACAATGTTGAACTGAATATCCATTTTCACATGTATTAAATTAATGGGCGCTAAATTTCTTACTTATTTCTGAAAAAAAATATTAAAGAACCAAAATTGTCTAATTTTTTACCCTACCCAGATTCCAGAAAATTGCCTCAGTTCTGATACTCAACTATTGTTTCTACTTTCCAGCAGCCAATCAAGCTAATTTGTATCTCTCTTACTTAATCAGTTGAAAGGATGTAAGCAATCAGTTTCACTGAAAAAACCATCTGTGATAATATTCACACGATGACCATAATAAAAGGACTACACTGCACTTGGGTATAACAGACAGAATGAACAATGTGGTTCAAGTTTATGATTATAATTTCCTGGTATCTAACATGATACGACTATCAACCACGAAAATAACTGGCATGGATAAATACACCGTACAAAGTACCTAAAAATACATAACTCACATATGATATTTGTTCTTCAAATAACCTCCCAAGATGGTTTAGGAATTGGCGTTGGCCATGTGGGAAGCTCAAATGGAAAGATCTCAAACGTATAGAGAGATTCTTTGAGGTAGCTTTCACAATCCACAACTTCCAAAAGCATAGTTGAAAGGTTGCAGCTAATTAACTGCTTTGAGGTAGAGCGATCCAGATAAACTACATCAGGGTTTAGTGGGTGAAACGCCAGTGGCCGCGTGAAAAGTCCCGGAAATGAAATAAGTTCATCCTGACTAGACCAACATTCATTCAGATCAATCCTGTACTCCAAACACCACTCTCCAGCATCATAGTCTTTAACACGCCATACACCCAAAATTTGATGTCTAAATTCCTCAATATAAATAGAAGTCACGTCCATATAAAACATCAATCCACAAGAAACCCCAATAGCTCCAACATAGTCACTCTCCCTATCGCTAGGCAAATCAATCAAGCGGCATTCACTAGTATTGCTTTTGGGATCAAATGCTAAAATAGTGTCATAATCCACCAGCCAATGAATTATCCCTTGGTAAGACACTGTTTGTCTCCTCTTCACAAAAAATCTAATCCTGCGAGGACAGGACACCTTTAAGCACCTCCATTCCCCAGATTCAGAAGAGAACAACTCAATGTTGAAAACCCTCGAACGAAATAGTAAATCTGGAACTCTGGCCACCAAATAGTGACCAGAATCTTGTTCTACCAGAAACCCATCTTTAACCCATTTGGGTTGACTTGGGGGTTTAGGGAGACGGGCCCATCTCATGGTTGATGGATTGCACACATAATAATGAAGTATTTGGGAATTATACAAAGCACAGAGCAATAACAAACCATTACTTGAAGCTAAGAGTTTGATTGAAGCTTCTGGTTGTTGGACAGAATCGACAGCGGGGGCGAGAAATTGAAGGGAAAAGGCAGTGGATGAGGAGTCAGGGTGGCGAATTAAGGCTCTTTCCTGAAGACCTGTTTGTTCCAAGGAGGATAACATGGCCCATGATGGTGGATTGTTGTTTTTGATGTTGATTAGGTGAGTGTAGGAGTGGATGAAGAAAGGGTCAGAAATTATAGAAAGCCAGTGCTTGGAGACGGATTTGAATCGGAAGATGGATTTAAGAGGCAATCTTTGAAGGATTTCAACCAGAATTGGATCAGGAAATCCATCCATCAGAGACTTGGAAGTCTCCTCTGGTTTCTGTCGCTGGTTCAAAGTTTCAACTATAAAGCCTCTTTTAAAAAGCAATTAAAAACATGATTACTAATATTTCTCCAAGAGTGGGGGCCCTTTTTGACCAACGACATCCAATTTAATCATCTAAATTGCTTAGCATTGAAGTAAAGTAATTTCTCACTAGTCTAGTATACACAGAGAAAACGGACGGACGGACGGACGGAAGCTGTTGGTATGAAGTTGAGTTGTAATGAACTAATCTCTTTTATAAATCAACCATCATTTAGGAGCCGAGCTGAGCCTATTAACGATGTAATTGAATGGGCCAAAAGCCATATTTTTTTGGGTCTTTTACATAAATATACAACAAATAGAAAGAAATTACAAGAAAAGTGCATTAACTAAATAATTACAAAAAGAGTATAATTAGGACTCATATTACAAAAATAGTACAATTCACATTAATAAAGAAACCTAAAATCAAGGATAGCTAATAATTCTAATTCAAATTCAAATCTTGTCTCTAACAACAATTTCAAATTCATATTTCAAAATTCAAATCAAAATGAGAAAATTAAAAATAAAAAATTATGAAGGAGCTAATGTTCATCATCCTCCTCTCGCATGCACCATCACCGCCATTACATCGCATGCAAGTAGCCAAATCGGAGTTGCTATTCGAATTTCTTTTGACGATTTGGTTACCCACAAAAATTGAAATGGTTACCTTTATACTGAATTTTGACTAAGAATCGCATTACATTTAAAATAAAATTGGTAATCAAATAAAATCTAATTGTTACCTTATCAAATGGTTTGGTAACCAACTATATGAAATTTGGTTACCAAATCGCATCACATCCAAAATAAATTAAGAACCTAATAAAACTAAATTGGTTACCTTATCGGAAGGTTTAGTAACCAATCGCATAAATTTTGGTTACCAACTGCATCACATTCAAAAATATATTAAGAAGCTAATAAAACTGAATTGGTTATCTTATCAAATGATTTGGTAACCAACTACATGAAGTTTGATTACCAACCATCACATCCAAAATAAATTAATAACCTAATAAAAATGAATTGGTTACCTTATCTAAGATTTCAAGTTCTGGGGTGAAAATAAAGAATGGACCAGGTGGCGGGTGGGAGCGGAGAGGATCGAGTAAGAGAGGGCGGGAGGAGGAGGGGGGGGGGGGGCGGGGGCGTGGGGGGTGGGGGGGGAGAGGAGGAGGAGGAGGAGGGGGGCTGGGAGAGGGGAGGAGAAAGGAGGCGTGAAGAGGGGATGCGGGAGAGGGAGGCGAGGAGGAGGAGGAGGTGAGGCGGGGTGGGGGAGGAGGGGAGGCAAAGGGAGGCGGTGGGAGTGGGAGTGGGAGTGGGAGTGTGGGAGGAGGGGCGCAGGGAGGAGGAGAGGCGGGAAGAGAGGGAGGAGGGGGGGAGGGGAGGAGGGAGGAGGGGAGGCGGGAGGCGGGAGGCGGGAGGAGGGGGAGGCGGAGGGTGGGGAGAGGTTGGACAGGAGGAGGAGGCGGAGGCGGGAGGAGGGGAGGCGGAGGTGGGGAGAGGTTGGACAGAGGAGGAGGAGGAGGAGGAGGAGGAGGAGGAGGAGGAGGAGGCGGGGGGAGGGAGGAGAAGAAGAAGGGAAACAGAAATGGAGTGGGAGAAAATCGTGGGAAACTGAATTGTCATGTCATCAGGAAATTAAAACACATCCCATAATTAAAGGAAGCATAAATATGTACTAATAATGAAAATAAAATTTTAAAGATATTAATTGTGTAAATATTTAATGAGTGCACTTTTCTTGTAATTATGTTTTCAAATGTACTATAAAATGTAATTGTTCCTATTTTTTTGGGTTCTGGTACGAGTCATAATTACCACCATGTACACAGAATATGAGGGTTTTGGGAGAGGGATGAAGAGATAGAGAGAGATGAGAGCAGATCTTCTGTCTCCAAATTTTCTGTCTCACTTGTGTCCCCCACTTAAATTTTGACACATATTATTTTATTTAATTTTAGAATTAATTAGTGTTAAGTAAGAGACTAAATGTCAAAATTTAAGTGGAAAGACACAAGGAGACATAGAATTTGGGGATAGAGGATCTGTTCTCGAGAGATTAATTCACATAAAAGCAAAAAAATTATTTAACCAATGCAAGGCTTATAATCGACATTGAAAACACAATGCATGCACTGTGATGATGATATAGTGGCCTGACCTCCATATATATTACCAGTTCTACTCTACATGCACAAATACAATGCAAGATGATACAATTACAGGCACCAACAGTAACACTAACAAGGGATGCAATACCAACACTCAATAACCAATCTTGCATTTCTTCTTTGGAACCTAACTCTAAACTCCCCCCTCATCGGTTGATGCACCGGTTTGATCGCTTGAGCCTGATACAAGTTTTTTTGCCTCATTTTCTCTGTTCTAAATCCCATAACTTAAATGCAATTATTTGATAAAAGAATAAGATTTTATTACAAGTTTGAAATATTGAATTTGTTCGTTTGGGTATGGGTTCTTCTATATTTATTTGAAGAAAAGGGATACTGTTAACGCCAAGATCTTTCTCCACGTCCCAATCACGAAAGACGTCCTGATCCTGCACAGTAAACACGACAAACACCACAAGCTTGACGGCCGGACCGCCGGGGGATAGCTCAGGCGTGAGAATAAGTATGTCTGTTCACAAAGTTAACTCAAGAGGATGATAAATCTAGTGTAATGAGAGAGATTATTTTTTTATATGTTGTGTGAATGTGTCTATATGAATAAAACGTACCTCCTTGTGAAGACTTACTCACTAAGAAATAATATCTTTGCCTGGATTACCGTGTCGCCCACTATCACCTGACATATCCCCCTCATCTGATTGGTTCGACCGACTGCATAGAGTTTATCCACCGCTTTCTTGTACCATCGCTTTACACCGTGGGTTGGCTATAATCTCATCCACATTAATGCATGGCGGATATCTTGGTCAATCATCATACTATATCATCATTACAAGTCAAAGTAATAGATATTAAATAACCCAATGGGTTAATCCAACGAAACCAAACTTGCTTCAATAGGATTAAATAAAGTTGACATGAATAAATGGGCTCAACGATAGTAATGACTTAATTATAAAAAGCTCAACAGATTAATCGATAAATGGTAAATATACCCAAAAAAGGAGAAATATCATGGCCCGTCAATCTGATACAATGCAAAGGTGGACGAGAAGGAAATATAGAGGATGAAACAAGTGGGAAAGCCAAAGGAGAACGGCCACCCAATCTCTATGTAAATCAGACGAAGATACAATATGAAAAAGCCAATATTTCTGATGCCAGCCAACAATGAAAGAAACAAGAATGCATGAGACCCCCCTTTGCCTCTCTATCGATTAAGTTATGACATTAAGAAGTGAGATTGTCTCCCCCTTCCCTTTCAATTATAAAAACTAGAAATTGGTTAATTATTTCAACTTGGATCCATTCAGACCAAATATATTTGATATATAATAATAATATAATAAAGCTCATAATCAAAACACAATCCAATTCAGCAATGTCATTTAACATTATAATTTAGTAGGAACCAACTTCATTCCATGTCATCTAAATTTTTTACTCCATGCAACACGCCAGAAAAATGCCATGACAATTCAGATATTTAAACCTTGTTTCCAGCAACCCCATCAAGCAAATTTCATCTTTCGCACCTAGTCAATAATCAGTTTCACTGAAAGAACCGTATGTGATCATATACATTACGCATTTGATGTCCAAAATAAACGACCATACAGTTCTTGGGAATAATAAATAGAATGAATAATAACATGTTTATGATTATAATTCCTTATACTAACATGATTCGACAATATTGCTTCCATGAAATTAACTAGTAGCGATAATTTCCACACACACAGAGTTCCACTTACAGTCAGTAAATACCAAAATCTTGTAGTACAACACAGTAAACAAAACACACAACTCGCATTTGAGATTAGTTCTTCATATAACCTCCCAAGATGATCGAGGAATTGGCGTCAATGATTCTTTCAAGTAGCTTTCACAATTGACAACTTCCACAATCCTAGTTGAAAGGTTGCGGCAAAATAAGTGACCCAAGCGATCCAGATACACTATGTCAGAATCAAATGGGTGAAAAGCCAGTGACCCCTTATAATGTTCCGGTGATGAAAAAGGTTTATTATTCTAAGCATCACTAGACCCAAATTCACTGAGTTCAATCCTGTGCTCCAAACACCACTCTCTAACAATCCATATATTCAAACTTTGTTGTCTAATTCCATCAATTAAAGTATCATCCACCTCCATATAACGCAACAATCCACAAGAAATCCCGAGAACTCCCACAAATGTTCTCGCCTTTTCGCTAGGCATATCAATCAAGCTAAATTCACTGGCATTGCTTTTTTTGATCAAATGCTAAACTAGTTTAGTAATCCACCAGCCAATGAATTATCCCTTTGTAATACAGTGTCCCGCCTTTTCACATAGGAATTAATATGACAAGGAGAGTATAATTTTAAGCACATCCATTTACCAGACTCGGAAGAAAATATTTCAACAGTGAAAACCATTGAACTCCATAGGAGTTCTGAAAGTCTTACCCCCAAATAGTTACCAGAATCTTTTTCTACCAGAAAACCCCCGTTAAACCATTTGGGTTGACTTATGGGTTTAGGGAGACGGACCCATTTCATAGTTAATGGATTGCACATGTAATAATGAAGAATTTGAGAAATCAACAGACTGAAGCAGCTTCTGGTTGTTGGACAGAATTGATAGCTGGGGACAGAAATTGAAGCCAAAATCCAGTAGATGCCGCCGATCCAGGGTGGAGAATTAAGGATCTTTCTTGTAGACCCATTTGTTCCAAGGTGGAGAAAATTGCCCATGGTGATGAATTCATGTTTTTGGTGTGGATTTGGTTAGTGTAGGATTGGGCAAAGAAAGGGTTAGAGATTATAGAGAGCCAGTGCTTGGAGAATTTGAATTGCCCATAGTAGTTGTTTTTGTGTGTTTTTTTTTTTTTTTTTTTTTTGGGAGTTTTGAATATAAACATCAAAAGCATATTCCATCTTAATGATAACTGATAAGAAAACAATAAGCAATCACAGCAAAATTCTTCACTTGTAATAATATATTAAAGTAAACAGGAGAGAACAAAGAAACCAATTAGTCAGTTTCTTTATCTTTCGACTCGGACTTCTTCAAGGATGCAAAATTGGTTCAATGTAGAATGTGCCAAACCTTCGACTTTTGTCCCATCTTTGGACAATTCAGCTTGAATTCACCATATATTGAAGGAAAATATATAGAAGAGTAGTCCCAAAATAGCACAGCTCTGAATGAAAATTTGTTTTGCATCGCTCGGTTAATGTCCCTGCGGCTGTAAAGATCAATTTTGCTATTTTTACCTACCAAAACAGAAAATAAAGCATGATGAGAAAGTGTCGAAGGTTGTTACACCAACTCGACGTGTAAAATTGATTCAAGTTAGCTGCATAAATTAATTAGGTTAACTGCTAAGCATCTATAAACCTGGAAGCTATGGCAGCAGCAGTAACCCATGCAGCGTAGTTCCCATGATCTTTCACTCTGTTCAAATATTAAGTTTATCATGAATGTAGCTTCGCTATACCCAACAGAGAAGCAGCAATAATATTACAGGTAAAGCAAATGACTATACAAATTTATCAAATATCATTTTAAGAAAGAAATGCAGCATTCATATCTTTAGCAAGACAAACAAGAGTAAAACAAAAACCCTCATAACCATCTCATTTTCGTAAAATATTTTACGATCATTTAAAACACAGTTCAATTTTTTATCATTACTTCAGCAGGAATAAAATTAGGGGGGGATTTTAAACAGAACGTCACTAATGAAAGAAAATATATATTTCCTGCATTTTCCAATTGAGAAATTCATAACAGGATAAAGAAAATAATATATAAGCTGACAATACATTATTCTCATACATGATATCCAACATAGAAAAAATGATCATTTATGTATATAAATATATGTGTGACTTACAGGTATATATCATCACCATTGATTTCTTGAAACAGATTGATATAAAAGCGAAAGCCATCAGGGCTTACATCTCTGCACAGAAAACCTGCCAATAGCACTCAAATGATGAATTATCTCCTGGTGAATATTTCTCAACCATGTTTGTAGTATTCTCAAGAAACAGTTTGCAAATACATGCCTTTGCTCTCAGCAGTAAGAAGATGCTCCTTGGCCATAGCTGGAGCAATTCCCAAAGTCATTGCAGCATCACTGGCACTGATTCCAAACCGGAGCGCTTCTGACTTCAGTACAAGTGATTTGATCCTACCGAAAACCTATGTTGACAGAAAAACCCTCAATTGTTAAGGACCAAATATAAAACGGATCTGATTTAACTTTAGCTGCCTGCCTATGAATTTAAGCACGTTCTAAATTATAAAAAAAAAACCTAAAAAATATGACTACCATTCATCAATCAAAATAGAACATATTCATTATAATAATATAATCACAAAACATGATATAAACCTTATGAAATAAAACAAATTAAACATAAAAGAGTTACCTCCTCATCACTGTGAGACTTGTTCTGGATTACCATGACACCGCTATCAAACTTTCGAAGCATAACTGGACTGTAAACAAACAAAATGATCACTTAACCAAACAAAGCTTCAGCTTATAATCGACATTAAAAACACAATGCGCTGTGATGATATAGTGGCCTTCATATATTGCAGTCCCGGTTTTACTCTACATGCACAATGCAAGATGATAAAATTTAGGACAATTTTGTGCATACACGTCAAACTTCTCCCAGAGTGTACATGCCTGCAGCAAGTCATCGGGCGAGATCAATTCTGCACAAAAACAAGGAAGAAATAAGTTATCACCCTCTGTGTGATATAACAAGAGTTGAAAGAAACATGCAAACGAAACATTGCTTCTTCACAGAAGATAAAACAGGCAGGCCGCAGGACAAAACAATGAGAAGCAAAATGTTACAGAGCGGCACCTGTGCCCCGCGCGCGATTGAAGAGACAATAGACATCTATAAGATTGATCATTCCTCCAGCTCTCTCTATTGGAATTTTCACGAAATCAGCCAACTATATAGGGGGAGAAAACAAAAGGTAAAAGAATATGTATCACATGAGGAAAATGAAAACTGCAATGCAAGGAAATGCAGGGCTGACTAATGCTCAAAATTCTGCATGAACTAACAATAATTAATTAGATATAACAATTTCCATTAACGGTAAGTGTTTTCAACTTTTAATGATTGTTAATTTTGGATTACAATTCAACTCAAACACAAGGAAACTGAAAAGGAGATAGAGTAAAATAAAAGTACAGTTTCTTCTTCTTTTTCTTTTTTCTTGGTTTGATTGGTATCCAAAGCATCATCTTCCTTTTGCAACAACACCATAAAAATTTGGGGAGATACATCACTTATGCATGAAACCATGGGGATGCAACATAAAATTTCAGATCAGGAGGATTGTAACTGGATGGAATTTCGACATGTTTTCTAATTATTTTGTACTAAACTCCAATATATTTCATCAACTCTCATTTCATTAATTTAAGGGCCTAGTATTTGAATAATTGCTCCAGTTCATGGACTGAGATGAAGGTGCTACACACACGTAGAAATAAAAATATGGCTACAGCAGAGCCTTGACGTAATAAAATATGCGACATTGGTAATGATTAAGTACCTAAACAAAGGAAAATGGTACTATAAAATGTTTCAAGTGCACCCAAAAATAGCTTAGTAAAGGCTTTATGGAGTTAGGTTGGCAATTTTAAATTTGAAACATGAAAAGAAAATAATGGTCAAGCTTTATTACCTACGGTGAGCCATAGAATACAAAGCACAAAGTTGGCGTACATTTGACCTCTAGGTATTTTACATGTTTCATAGAGCATGTACTCGTAATAAGTATACGTTAATAGCACAAACTTTTTCAATATTAAAGAAGAGAGAAGATTAGAGAGAAGAGAACCTGACGAGACAACTGTTGATGATATAAAGCACCAGCAGACTCTTTAGTTACAGGGGATGCAATACCAACACTCAATAACCAATCTTGCATTTCTTCTTTGGAACCTAACTCCTCATCAGTTGATGCACTGGTTTGATTGCTTGAGCCTGATAGGAGTTTTTGCCTCATTTTCTCTGCGAGCATCACCATCTCTTTAGCCTTACTCTGTAAAATCAAAGCAAATTTGTAATTTAAATCCAATTAATTGATAAAAGAAGAGTTTATTAGAGAAACATTTTCAAGTTTGAAATTTTGAATTTGTGTCAAGCAACACTTGGCCCTAACTTGAATCTGCAGAGTTAGAGTAACAAATAGAGATATAGATTGAAGAAATTTAGGGAGGAACGAGAGAAACAGACAGATAGATTCAATTTGGGGGAAGATAGAAGGAGGGAGATAGGTGTGAGAGCAAACTTGTTTATCACATTTTCATATCATTCATCTCTTTACAAAATAAAAGTTACAAGATTCTTGTATTTATAGACTGCATAGACTTGATCGAAAAGTAAAGTCTAAACCTACACCATACTCTTTTATCCTTCACCCATTACTAACTAACTCACTTATAACATAGTTGTGACTAGAATATTCCAATAGATAGTAACTGCCCTATATGCCCTTGCCTGACAATTTGTTCATCTGGGTTTGGGTTCTTCTATATTTACGTGCTTACTTATAGAAAATGGATACAATGCAAAGGTGGACGAGAAGTCCACAAAAGGAAATATAGCAGATGAAACAAGTGATGAGTGATGGAGACAACCCCAACACCATCAATGGAGAATAGCCACCCAATCTCTATGTAAGTCAGACGAAAATACATCATGAAAAAGCCAATATTTCTTATACCCACAATGAGGCATAGAAAGAAACTTTATTTCAAAGCATGTGGACATCAACAGAACGGCCGTCGGCTGGTGAAAGATTCTAACATTCCACTCTGTCAATAACCCCATAAAACTGCAAAACACGTGCATCTCCACAAGATCTTACCATCTTTATTGTCACCAAACCCCCAAAGAAGATTTTCCACACTAGAAGGAGAAACCAACAGTCCCCCAACAAACCATACAAGAAGCACCAAAGTTAAGAAAAAATCATGAATATGAATAATGGATGTGACTCCCTTTGCCTCTCTATCAATTAAGTTATGAAAGAAGTGAGCCTTCGAAGAGATAGTCTCCCCCTTTCAATTATAAAAACTAAGAATTGGTTAATTACGTTAACTTATCCATTCAGACTAAATATATTTGAGATATAATATAATAAAGCTCATAATCAAAGCACAATCCAATTCAGCAATGTCATTTAACATTATAATTTAGAATGCCAAGTATAAATTTCCTAAACCATTAATAGGAACCAACTTCATTCCATCTACAAATTGGAAGTATAGATCAATATCAATAATTTTGTATAACCATGTAATATTATTACTAATTAGAATGGAAAAAAGTAGGTCATGTAGATATATCCTAAACACGAATTAGTACATCGACTACAAACACGTAGCTACTTAAACTTTAATTAGAATTACATAAACAGTTAATATAATAGTATGAACTGCATTTCATACGAGAAAGTTCCTTGAATTCTTGAAATTTTATTATTTAATAGCAATCTTGTTTATGAATAAAACTAATACGTTAAAGATATGATAGCCATACTTAGCATATGGTATTTGTCATTTTCTATTTTCTTTAATCTTTATTATAGATTGTTTTGCTTTATATTATTGTTTTGTTTGGATAAATGTAAGATAAATTATTAAAATTGGCTTAAAATTAAAAAATCTCACCTAGACCCCCTCGGCCGCCCGCCTTTTAAAACATTGAATAAGAGTATTGTCCTCACTCGACGCTTCTTAAAAGGATATTAACAAGCTTTTAATTTATTCTTTTTCTTTACCAAACAAAAAAATCTTGCAACCTTTTTTCCTTAATTTTTGATAAGTCAAAAAATCCTTAGACCTAAGATGTATTTTTAGAGAAACATCTACAATGCAGTGGACAAGATATCAGCATGGTATTATTTGGCATAGTAATGTTTACACAATAAGATGATTTCTGACAAATGAAAGTATGAATAGACTTAATTTAGTGATTTATAATTAATAATTTTCATCCCATGATTATTGCTCACTATAAAAGAGTTGAACGAATATTAAATTGACCTGCTGATGTATTTCACTCTTTCCCTTAATTATTATTTTGAATTTATGTAATTTATTATAATTTTATATTACCAATGATCTTTCTATCATATATAACAAAATATAGATCCTCTAGGCAAAAATATATTTGGATATCCAAATTTAGTATTATAGAATATTTGCAGGAAACATAAACAACCATACTAGCCATTTTGTGTAACTCTAGCCAACATTTGCATGACCTACAATAAGCAACTACCTTTTTGCCGTTGGTTGAGTACCGGTGGAACAGTTAATGAAGTTCAAGAAACACGGTAATCTAGTGGCCGACTAGAATGACCTGATGTAAGCACATGCAATTACAGGGCGATTTGAATAAGAGAGCATTATGAAAAATTAACTTTGCTGCCCATAGTGATGGTAGCATGTCTAATAAGATAAATTGCATATTTGATATAAACATAAACAAAAATCATAAGACATCAATTCAATGCACAAGTTAGGGAAAGAAAAATCAAATTGTGTCAATTCAAAATAATGATTTACAAAAAAAAAAACAAGTACTAATTCAAGTAGATTGCTTCTTCTTTTTTTTCATTTAAAAATTGATGCAAAACACAAGCAGCGCTTATTGTAAGGGGAAAAATTACAGTTTGACAATCACCTCTCTTGATCAGTGTTCTAAAAATCCCTCCCAGGTCCGATTAATCCCTGCCTAGGCGCTAGACGGTTTTCTATAGCCTCGATTTGGCTGGGGCGCCTAGGCCTCTACCTAGGCAGAATCAAACTTCTACTTTGAAGCTCTACAGTATTTAAAATGAATTTTTAAAAAATTGTTTCTTGGGTAATGTTTTATGTTAACATTTTAAAAAATTACATATACTATATGCTTTGTATAGTATAACAAATATATACAATAGAGAAATAAATAAATAAATATAACCGCCTAAAAAAATGTTGTGTTCGCCTTGGAAAAAGCCTTGACACCGCTTAGGCACTAGGAGCCCACTCCGCTGCCTAGCGATTTTTAGAACATTTTTCTTAATTAAAAGTTTTCTTATTATGCCCGTATATATACAATATTCATAGACATACACACCAAGTACAATGACACATACAATGGACATGTTGCAAATAAAGTTTTCTGTGAATCAAATGGTGCCTTAAAACTTAAAAGTAACCTTTTGCATTTTGGGTGTTTCCTCCTTTCGATCACCTTTTCTCATTTTGTCATGTGGCATCCTAATATCATAGCATCACAATACAGAAGCCATCCAGTAAAACATCTCTCCTATCCCTTCTACTAGCCATCTAAAATTAATGTGCTTTGATGATTTTGGTGCAACAACTTGACACTCAGTCAACAAAAAAAATTACATTTAAACAATAATCTGAGAAAATAATTGCCCTCTTAAAATTAGTATCCACCTACTATAACTTAAATTTAGATAATATTAACGTTTACAAGGAGTTCTCCCCAAATACCCATACTTGAAGCATACACATGCACCGCTAGCACATATTGAAACTAATGTTTGTGTTTGATTGTATGCATAAATAATTGATTACATTTCATTGTTTGAACTAGGCACTAAATCTTAGGGTCAAAAACGTATAG
Source organism: Panax ginseng (assembly GCA_020205605.1). Taxonomy (NCBI): domain Eukaryota; kingdom Viridiplantae; phylum Streptophyta; class Magnoliopsida; order Apiales; family Araliaceae; genus Panax; species Panax ginseng. The sequence goes on along the minus strand of CM035131.1, from coordinate 16,453,784 downwards.
ATCTAGGATGGAGACCATTTTCCGATTAGTGCCAATTCATCTATAAATGCAGTTATATATAGAAGAAAAATAAATACATAACACAATTAAATTTATACCATAAGGGCATTCAAGTCCTGGAAAGCATCCTGCAAACTCTTATCAGTACTCTCCCACATCTCCTGTTCCTTCCTCAATATCCCTGCAACCCCAACCACCGGCATTCTAAAACCTCCAGCAGCAGACCCGCCATCGCTTGACCCAACTTGCCCTGATCCGGACCCACCACTTGAAGCCTCCCAAGCTCTACCTCTCCAGGCCTCCCAAAACTTCCCCACAAACAAATCCGGGTCCGGACCCGATTTCCCCCTCAAAACAAGTGTAAACACTGTAGACTTTGCCCCGTTATCATCGACTCTTCCGTCATGAGTGGTTGAGACCTGGAACCGAACCCTAGGGCTGGCAAACATAGATTTGATTGACTTCTTGGAGGAGAAGATGTGGGTCACATAGGTGAGTGGGATAGCCATTGCGGTGGAAGTGGAGGTTTCGGGGATGAAGAGGAGGCGGTGGGTGGTGAGGGTGAGGAGTCCGGACTTAAGGGGAGGAAAGCTGGGGTTTTCCTCACAAACTAGTTCAACGGATGAGAGGAGAGAGCATTCGACCTCGCCGGGGTGGAGTACAGGCCGACCGCTGCCGGTGAGCTCCGCTGGTGGGAGCCAGTTTTTAGCCATCTAGGCAGAGAGTAGTGAACTGTGAAGACTGCAGATCAGAGATTTCTGAGCAGGCTAACAGTCAGGGGTAATGTTTACTTCAGTCTCTCAGGGGCCAATTGCCCACATCTGAAAAACAAGAAATTACAAATGTCACGAGATCTTAAATTTAATAAAGATGGTATTGAAATATACTCCCTCCTTTTCACAAAAGAGCCCCCTTTGTCATTTAATGATAAAAATATCAAATGATATAATTTCCTTTTTAAGTTCACCATAGTAATTCCATTATCAGATCACACTACTAAACTAATAACTAATTACTTTTATGAATATGTATGTAAGAAAAATATATCTTCGTATTCATGAATTTGTAAAATAAGACTCTTTGCGAGGAACTGAGTAGTAGTAATATACAACATCTTATTTTTGTCGTCCTTATTTTTCTGTAAATTATATACTAAAATAGAGATTTCCCTTCAAAGTTTTGACATTTTTACATCAATATCAAACTTTGCCCTCTAATGAGACGTCCTTGGAGAATAATGTTAAATAGATTAGTTATTAGGTATATAGTTCAAAATGTATGTTTAATTGTGTATATATTGTATGTATGACGTACTTGCAAACACACAAAGCAAACATAAATAAACACATAACAAATAGTTGATTTCTATAAAGCTTGTAAGATGCAATATTATATATATATATATATATATATATATATATATATATATATATATGCTGAATTGCACATATTGAAGAAAGAGATATCAATAAACGAATTGTATGTGTTGTCTACTTAGGCTTGAATCTTACCTACAATATAGAAGAAGTTTTCACCGGAAGACGCCGATATAGAGGAGATAGATCGGATTGCCTGAGCTCCTGCGGTGAAATTGGGATATTGATAAACCCGGCTACAGCTAAACGTCGACGGAAGAAGTAAACGGGATGAAGAAAGAGTAGTTCGGAAAGGAGTGAAGATGAAAAATAGCTCTAAAAATTAACTTTATAGTTGAAGCAAAATGAAAGTAATTTTACATTTATTTATTTTTTACTAATTTTAAATAAAAACAATAATTTAAAAAAAAATGAACTTTTAAATTGGGCTCTTTTAGTTTATCAATTGAAACCTTTTATATAACTTGTTTTCAAATAAATAAATAATAAAACCTTTAAATCAGTTATAACCTTGATGTGGATAAAAATATCCACTATTGATAATGTGTAATCACCCTAATATTACTGAGGAGCATTATAATAATTTTTAGCACATTCAAGGTACACTATTTTTACTCAAATAATAATCATCTATCTTTATATTATTGTTCTAACTTAAATATCATAGTCCCCAATTGAATCGGGTGAGATCGAAATAGTTACGTGACAGTCAAAATTAAAATTTATGAGTTAACTAAAACATTTATAACTGAATAATCAAATATAATCGAATTTTTTTAACCAAATTATTTCAATTATTTGATTATTTTTTTCAATTCAATTATAAGCTATTAATAATTCGATATTCAAATTTAAATACAATTATTGAAATTGTGGTATTCAATTACTCGTAATTCTGCAAACACCATAAACATTGATAATCAAACATACCCATAATTAAATCTGTTGAAATTTGACAATGTCTGGTTTTCTCATGACCTTATCATCTAATAGTTGAATTTTAAAAAATATTTATAACTATAATTGTTTGGAACAATTACATATTATAGTACATTTATAAAAATAATTACAAAAATCATACAGTTATAAAATAATTACAAAATATGACAATTTACCATATATATTTACAATACTAATTATATTAGGAGTCCTTAATTTAAGGAGTTAATATTATTTGGTCCGATATGGCAAAAAACTTTTTTTTGAATTGCGTGATAACCGCCTATCATTTTGTACTGGGGACTTCTTGATTACTAAACCATTCTGCATCATCAGAAACCATTGTTTCTCTCTCTCCTCGCTTTGTTCGCTCTTCATCTCTATCGATTGTTTACGGTGATTTAATTTGTTCGCTCTTCATCTCATTTGTTCGTTCGTGATCTCGTTATCGTCTTCGTTAGTTATTCGCCATATTTGTTAGTTGTTTGTCATTGTCGTTGTTAGTTGTTCGTCATTGTCGTTGTTCTTCTCCATTGATTGACTGGTGTTTATTATTGCTTCAAGTGAGTATTTTCTTAATAGTTTAATGTATTATATATTAAAGTAGTTTACTAATAGAATGGAGTATTCATTGTTTTGGTTTGTGTTGTTTTTATGTTTTGTATAGAATGGTTGATACAAGGAAGAAGGATGGAAAGAGGAAAAGGATCGTGGAGGGTGATTACATTAAGAACTTGAAGAAGTTTGTTGTGGAGAGCGAGGGAAGGGAAGGGGAAGGATGTAGGTAATAATTCGAGTAAGAATGAGAGCAGTTTGGTGATACATAGTGATATCAAACATTCCAAAGTGCAATTAGATTCTGATTTTGATGTCCCTGTCAAGAATGAAGCTCAAGTGCTTATCCAGAAGATAATTCCAACTCAACGAATTTTAAAGGTGTGTTAATTTAAATATTGTTATTGTTTACTGTATAATGCTTAATTGGTTACTGTATAATGATTAATTGGTTACTGCATAATATTAATGATTAATGCTTGATAACCACATGATTGGTAACCAATGCATTAGACAATAACCACCATGTTGCATGAAGGTAACCAAAACTGACTTGGGTACTGTCTTATGAGTGTCTTGGTTACTGTCTAATTATGTCTTGGGTACTGTTTTATGATGTTTTGGTTACTGTCTTATGATGTCTTGGCTACTGTCTAATGATGTCTTGGTTACTGTCTTATGATGTCTTGTTTACTGTCTTATGATATTTTGGTTACTGTCTAATGATGTCTTGGTTACTGTATTATGTGTGTCTTGTTCTTTGTATTTACATTGGTTACCTTCTTTGCAACATGTTGTTTCTTCAGATAATGTTGTCTTGGTTCTTGTCAATGATTTATTGGTTGTTGTCTAACTATTATATTGTGTAATCTTTGTCTTGGTTATCAGACATTATGTGTTCTCTTTACTGCCTCTAATGATGCCTTGATTCTTGCTTCAACCAATATATTGTCTAAAGCTATATTGGTTATGTGAAACATTGTATTAGTTCTCGTATAATCTTCAATTGGTTCTTGACTAATGTCTTTGTTTTGGTGATCGCATAATATTTCGACTAATGATTGGTAAGCACATGGTTGGTAACGAATGTATTAGACAAAGAATCAAAACATGTTGATGAAGGCAACTAAAACAACATTAGTCAAGAACCCATTCACATTGGTTACCTTCTTGCAACATGTTGTTTCTTCGTATAATCTTTGTCTTGGTTCTTTGCTCTAATGATTTATTGGTTGTTGTCTAACTATTATATTGTGTAATCTTCAGTCTTGTTTCTTTATCTAATCTTTGGATTGGTTATTGATTAACGATGTTTTGTTTAATGACTAAAGCTATATTGGTTACTTGTCTATTTTGTTTTGGTTACTATCATATGATTGGTTGGTTAACTTTGTAAATCGATTTTGTTTACTTGCGCTATATGGATCTTTATTACGAGGAATGGAAATGAAAATTCACCGAAAAAGTGATATATTGATGCGACATAGAAGTCCCCAAAGATCATTGCAAAAAAAAATTGAATAATAGTCACCGGATAAATTTAAGGCAACATGTTTTGGGAATTTTCTTGAGTTTGGTGAGCACCAAATGTATTCCCAGATTATTTTATGAGGAGGTTCACCGGAGGATGATGGTGAAATGTGGTTTTTGTTCTAGAGAAAAAGGGTCGGGTTCGGTTTGCACGAGTTTTGTATGATATCCGGGTTGAGATGGAAAGGTGAGGATGATATAACTCCATATAAAGGTATGGAGAATATGCTTATTGGTAAGTTTTTGGGGACGAAGTCGACACGTAGTAGTATAGGTAGGATATATAGGAAGCGCTTTTGATGATGATGACGAGGCTATTAAGATGTCTATGATATTTTTGGTCTTTAATTTCATTATGTGCACATTTTCGAAAATTACGTTGATGGTGCAATGGTTAATTTTTTGTGTTACGGCGATGTTAGTAGTTTTCCTTGGGGGAAAGTTGCTTTTGAGATGACAAAGTACTCTTTGTCTAATGCTTTGAAGGGCGTTATAGGAAAGGAAAGAATGGTGTTTCAACATACAATTTTTACATGGATCATTACACTAAACTGTATAAGTTGAATGGGCTTCCGTATGTATTCCAAGTTTTTATGTTTGAAACTATTCCGACATTCAAAAGTCGGGGTATATGCAATGACGAGCATCTGTCGGATGTCCGCTTTATTCGTATGGAAGGAGTTAATGAAGCCGTTTTCTAATGACAAGTTGAATGAATTAGTTTTTTGTTCCTGACAGGTATGTTGTTTTACCTTTAGTTATATACTTGATAAATGAAAAATATTATGTGAAGTTTACTATCAACAAAGTAGTTAGTTACCTTTATATACACATTTGGTTACTGATTATTTTATATGCATGTTAATAATAACAATGTTTTTGGTTACTTGGATATTCAAATACTTCATCGATTAGATTACATTGTTACTAATTAATGACATTGTTGTTGGTTACCAATCATATACACATTTGGTTACATTTATACATTTAGTTGGTTACTACTTATTATACATTTGGTTACTTGTATATATGTATTTGTTCTTGATTATGTTTTATGATTCCTTATTTTATGTTTATTTCAATGTAATTGTACATTGTTTGTTAGATGATATACTAAAGTATACTTATTTTTTTCAATTTGAGGATAAATAATGATTCCCACTACGAGGAGAAGGATCTATTGATTTGGGCGATTTTCACTTTTTTAATGGGAAGGATGGTCACAAGAAAGTAGACAAAAAGTGAAGGCCAAACAACATTGGTGTTGATGTATCCGTTGTGAAAGAGGCAATTGATGTACTGATCTAAGCCGTTGAGAAGAAAGTGTCCGAATCAAGAAAGAAGTTTCGAATCAAGAAAGAATTTGGAAAGTTGAGAACCGATATTAAAGATGAAATGCAGCTTTTACATGTCCGATTATCTGCAGGACCTTAGGTCCATTATTAGAGATGAGTTACGTCTTTATCAAAGACGTGGGGACAAAAAGCTTGATGGTGATTCTGATGATGACGATTCTGACAATGCTGGTGATGATGATGATGATGATGATGATGATGATGATGATGAAGATGAAGGTGATGAAGGTTATGAAGGCGGTGAAGGTGGTGAAGGTGATGAAGGTGGTGAAGGTGATGGTGATGCTGCTGATGACGTTGCTGATGAGAATGCTGATGTCATGGTGGAGGAGGTCCATGTTGATGAGGATGTTGATCATGGTTCAAAAGTGAATAAGAATAATGATGGTGATGATGTGTTGGATGAAGTTGAGAAGAAGGGTGAGAATGAAATTGAATTGGTTAATGAAGTTGGTGATGATGTGTCAATATTCGTGGAGAAGAATGATGTGAATGTAATTGAGATTGCTAATGAAGTTGAACGTGCTGTTATGGTTGAAGAACCCGATGAAAAAAAAATAATGATTATGAAGAAGATGTCAAGGTTAGACATATTTGTTTGTTTTGTTATGTGATATATGTCTTTTGTTTTAATTATTAAATGGTTCTTTATTTTGTGTAGATTGACAATAATAGTGACATGCCATCTTTTGACATATTAAGCCAATGTACTGGGAAAGAGATTGTTGTGTATGATTCTGATAAGGTTAGTGTTATAATTATGGGCCATCATTTATTTAAATGTTATTTATGTTTTGCTTACCATTATATAGTGAATTGGTTACTTATGATATTGTGTTTTGCTTACCATAATATTGTGTTTTTCTTTACTATTATATTATGTTTTGGTTACTAGTTTATGTTATTCGATTACTAATATAACATGTTCATTTTAGTTTGTTGGTACATTGTACAGATCACTGGTTATTAGTTTATTTTATTCAAGTTAATAATCGTATATATTACCTTTTATGTCAACCTAAAAAGGGAAAGAAAGGTGAGACAATGAAGCGGTATGCTTGATTTTATGGTTCTCACCACACGTGACATAGCTAAGTGTGATGATTTGGAGAAGAGTGTCCACAAAGACGGTGGTAGACTATACGTGAACTCGCAAAGAGTGCTATTTTATGGTCTCCATATACAAAGCAGCCTTTTCTGGACGGCGGGTTCATCATCTCTTCAGTGGTGCCGCTTAGTCAAACACTTGCACATTTAAGTCATTCCCCCCAAATCATGCATGGAGATGCCTCAAATTTTGAAGAGGCATTGTTTGAAGAATAGTTCAAAATTGGAATAAACAATGTAAAAGGTTTATTTTTTGTTGTTAACAATGCTATAGTTTTTATGAAACAAATAAGTTTGTATTATTGTAGAAACATATGGTTAATATTAAATAAATGTTATGGTTACTATTATTTTATATTCGTTACTATTAGATCATGTTTTGGTTACCTAGTAGTTATGTTTTGCCATTATGTGATTATGGTTTGGTTACCGATTAATGTTTAAAATTAAGTTGTTGATTAGTTTACCGATTTTTGTATCTTTATTTTTTATTCTCGCCTAATGATGTATTGTTCTTCATCGAATGTTGTATTGTTTAATGTGTAACATTACATTGTTACCTTGTATAATACTTAATTAATTCTTGATTAATGCTTGTTTTTGGTTATCGATAATATTAAATATTTAATAAATGTTAATATTAAATAAATGGTGTGGTTACTATTAAATAAATGTTATGGTTACTATTACTTTATATTCAAGTTAATATTAGTTTATGTTTTGGTTACCTATTAGTTATGTATTAGTTACTATTTGATTATGGTTATGATTTTAATATTTGTTGGTTAGCAGGTAATCGCTTAAAAGTAAGTTGGTTAATTAGTATGTTAATTATAGAACGTGCAAGTTTGATTTGTAGTAGTGTGTATATTAATACGGTAATTGTTAATGTTAGTGTGTATACTAATATTATGTTTTTATATCAAGGACTGGATAAATTTTCTGGAAAGAACGATATTATCATGCCTTCTTTTGTATTTGGATCCATTGCAATATCATCGAAGATGTGGTTCTATAAATTAAAAACGTCTGGGCAGTGGTTAGACGACGATGTGAGTATTTGTTTTAAAATTATGTTTTTATAGTTATGTTTACATTATTTAGTTACATTAATCACATACTTGCATTTTCCAACAACTGTTAATATCCTATTAATTTTTTTGTGGCTCAGCACATCAATATTGCCTTGTATTATTTTTGTAAATTGGCAAGACATTCCGAAAGTGTTCCTATAAGGGTAACGACCACGGATTGTTGGTTTCACAATAAGATCACCGCTCTTTTCGAGGAGTATACAAAAAAAATTGTGACAAAATTGTTCTGTCTGGGGAGGGTGATGTTGCTGAATACATACATGGGCTGTTTATGGATGTCAACACACCATGGAAGAACGTTGACTATGTGTTGTTCCCAATTCATATGTCATCACCGGACCATTGGTTGTTGTTGTCTTTTGATGTGCATCGTAGGTGTCTAACTGTTTACAATTCTCTACAACCAAAAAGGAAATCCATGCAAACTAAAATTGCTGATGTTTGTGAGCCATACATCTTCATTCTTCCCATACTATCGCCAAGTAAGTCTGGTTTTTGGAAGGATATGTCCCGACATCGACTTCAAAGAAGATGACGCGATCGCAACAGGACGAAAGACGATATAATTGAGTTGGAATTTCTTTGAGACGGTTCTGAGCAAGTAGAGGGGTAATGGTTAAATTGTGTACATTTTTTAATTATTACATATAGGTTGATTTTATTTTTGATTTTTTGTTATATGTTGTTTTGTTATTACGATGATTGTGGGATGTTCACAATTTGTTTTCTTTGAGCATGTCATTCATCGAAGTTTGATCGATTCCTATTCCTTTCCCCATTCATGAAGTATCGGAAAAAGTTATGCACAAACTTATTTATGCATGCTAGAACAAGCGATTGGAGGGCTATGATCTTGATAGAGAATTTCCGGAAGATTTGTTCCAGATTTTGATTAGTTCGGATTTTATTGTTTTGTTTTTATTAATTTTGTTGTGTATTTTTTTTAAGTTTTGGTGTTATACACAACATTTGTGTATGGTTTATGATTTTTGATGTTCTCTGGATCTTATGTAGATGGGATTATATATTTGATTATATTAGCATTAATGAAAGAGATATTGTTTGTTGGTTGGTATTTTGTTTCTTTTTAAGTTGTGTTTGTTGAATTTTTTGAAATATCTGATTTGGTAACCAATCATGTATAAAGGGGTAATCGATAATGATTTGATAAGAACTTGAGTTACAAGATTGTATCGGGACATATATCATATGTGAAGTGTACATGTGTTATGTATACATGGGGTTTCATAAACTTCAATACCCTTTTAATTACAAAAGTCTTTGAATATACTGTTGTTTATGTTGTGGTTACCATTATAAACCGGTTTGGTTTCTTTATTATGAAATTAGGTGGTTATTGTGATGGTTATCTTGTTATGTAATTATTTGGGTACCATTAAACATTGTTATAGTTCTTCATTATGTAATTATTTGGTTTACATTAAAAAGCGGCATAATTCTTGTTATGGTTATCTTGTCATGTATAAAATGGTAACCAATTATAATTTTGTAATATATAGTTGGTAACCAATCGGTATAAATAGTAACCATATAATGATTTGATAGTAACCGAGAGAGATTATTTTGGTACCATTAAACATTGTTATAGTTCTTTGTTATGTAATTATTTGGTTTACATTAAAAATCGGCATGGTTCTTTATTATAGTTCTTACCGCTATGTATAAAATGGTAACTAATTATAATTTGATAATATACAATTGGTAACCAATCATGTATAAATAGGTAACGGATAATGATTTGATAAGTAACTTGAGAGTTACAATATTGTATCGTGACATATGTCATATGTTAAGTGGACATGTGTGAGTATACATGGGTTTCATAAACTTCAATACCCTTTTAATTATATGTTCTTTGGATATACTGAGTTGTTTATGTTGTGGTTACCATTATAAAATGGTATTATTATTTTATTATGAAATTAGGTGGTTACTGTGATGGTTCTTCATTATGTAATTATTTGAAAATCATTAAACATTGTTATGGTTATCATGTTATGTAATTATTTTGTTAAAAACCGGTATGGTTATTGTTATGTTATTAGTTTGGTAATCAGTATAGTTCTTTAAGTATGTAAATATGTTGTTACCATTAAAAACTGTTATGGTTACTGTTATGTATTTATTTGATTACTGTTATTGTCAATGTTTCATTGAAATCAAAAATCAATATATAAATGAATAACAATTTTGTTTACTATACACAATCAAAAATTTTACAAACCAATCGTTTAATGGTTACTCAAAGTAAACAATAATACATTCATGTATCTACACTCTTAATTTAACTGCACTATATCAGACCCTTTTTAGTGGTCTTAAAACCGGGGGATTACTGCATGTTTTTCTGTTGTGTCCTTTTTCTTGGCACCTGCTGCATTTGTTTTGAATTTTGATTTCAGATCCGTGTTTGTACCTCTCTTTTTTTGGTCTTCCTGCTGGCCTTCTTATGTTGGGTGATTTTATACATATGTTTTTTACTTCTTCCGATACATCCCGCTTTTCTTTGTCATCTAATGGCATGATGGAAGTTTGAATATGTCTTGACCAAAGTTGCTTTAGTGTAATTTCTTGAGCAAAAATCATAATACTCAAATTTCTCTTGCTTTCATAACAATAGCAGTACGTCAGGGAGCGAGGCATCTCATGGTAATCGAAATTTACTAAGATGTGCATGTCTTTTTGTTCGATGTCCATTAATATCTTGTTTAGAGACATCGTAAATAAGCGATTGAAAATCACTAAGTTTGATGTCTCAACCTACAACACCCAATGTATACAATCGATTAATAATCCCAAATATACAAGAACCAATTAACTAGTACACAATATTAGTCAATAAGTAACCACCAATATAAAAGAAACAATTATAAATCTCAAGAACATTATAATGTTATATAAGAATTAAGTCGATTATTGATCAAGAATCAATATAATATTACACAAGAACCAAATAAGCATTATATAGTAACCAAAGATATAAGTACACAAGAAGCAATTCAATGAGTAGTCGAGAACCAATATAATGTTGCACATTAAGTAAGTTAGCATTAATCAGAACCAATAAAGATTATAATTTTATCTAGTAACCAAGTTATTTGTTAGTCAATATATAATGTTACGCAAAGAACTAACTCAAAGAATAGCCAACAACCATTATATGGTTATACAAAGAACCAACTCAAAGAATAATCAAGAACCAATTTAATGTTGCACAAGAACTAAGTTAGCATTAGTAAGTAACCAAGTTAGTAATAGTCGAGAGATTGCAAATGCAAATTAGGATGTAATAATTTAAATCGAGTATTAATTACCTTAAGTATCTTTGATTTAAAGATATTAGATTGCAACTTTCTCTCAAATTGTTGTGGAAAGTGTTGTGAATGTTGATATGGTCATTGTTTGTTTGTGAAATACCATCTTTGAACCGCATAACGTAGGCATTCAATCATTGTCGCAATCGGAAGATCCTCGATAAACTTGATTGCATTGTTAATAGATTCACGGTGTTTGAAGTCATTGTTGAGTACCGCTTACGGTCCCCACGGAGCTGGTGCACCTATCCAACTTGACCTCTTCCTCCAGGATATGTCCTTATTCGAGGATCAATGACATCAAGTTCAAACCATGTGTTTGTTGAATTGTTCAACGATGTAAGCTCTACAAACCTCGTTGTAAGCTTTTAACTTAACTTCTCCTTTCTTTTTGAATCGCTTTTTATATTTTTCAAGATATGATATGCAGGGAACCATGCATGATATCCGGGAAACACACAATTCCTATCCTTGTATAATGGCTTCATGTCTATCTCGAAACAATACATTGACCTTCCCTAACTCCACAAGCATTTCTCAAATTTACTGAAAAACCATTTCCAAGACAATTCATTTTCATTGCCGACAACCTAAAAAACAATCGAATAATGTTTTGGTTTGCATCTTGTGTGCTTCTATCGCATAATGTCCCCGTAAGTTGATTGTATGAATGTGCCATCGATTACAATGATTGGAAAACAATGGTGCCATGCTTGAATGGATGCTCCAATGGCAAAGAATAGATACTTGAAACGACCATTTGTTTCCAACTCAAGGGTCATGTGATGAACCCGATATAAAACATCAAGACTATCATTAGAATTACAAGTAGTATCTTGTATCCAAATCACTAGTAATCCAGAATCGTTCATGTGGTTAATGGTATACAAATTGTATATTACATTTAGTAACTAAACATGCGTATTAAGGTAACCAAACATATATAATAACCGCATACAAAATGGTCTAATACTAATAATAACTAAACATGGATCTTTATCTAAAGGTGTATTAGTTCTTTGTGTAATAGTTTATTGTTTCTTCGTATAATGCTTAATTGGTTCTTGACTAATGATATTTTGTTCTTGAATAATATTATCGACTAATGCTTGGTAACCACATGTTTGGTAACCAATGCATTATACAATAACTCAAAGATATTGCATGAAGGTAACCAATACAATATTAATCAAGAAACAATTTACATTAGTAAACAATCTATCGTGTAATCATATCTTGAATTCTTGTGGAACATCATATTAGTTCTTGCGATAATGATATAAAAGCAATAAATGTTTTAAGGTGTTACCGGATTTGTTTTCTTGAAAGATGTGTAACCATGATGGGATGAGTGAGTGAGTCGTGTGGATTTCCTCTCACCTTTTCCAACGCTTTCTCCTTCGATCTCCATGTTTTTTGGTAAGAGATAGACACATTATATTACGACATCATGTCTTCCACAATATCGGTTGGTGTGTATATTTTCTTTAAATTTGTTATTTTTTTGCATTATGCATTCACCGACCAACTCACTATTTGTCCGTCTTCGCGGTCTCCCAACAATACATTCACCGAACAAGTGTGGATATCATTGAATTCTCTAACCTTGAACATACCGGTTTTTCGAAACTTGATGCTCTCATCTTCCATTTGCAATCTTTATCGCATATTGACACAATAGCACAAAGTCTCTATAACTTGTTCGTTGGACTTTGTGTTGTTCTGCTTTTTTGATTGAATGCACCTCATAGCTTGTGAGGATTTTTTTTCGTACATGTAGGTTTGATGTAATTTTACTTCACGTTCATTTGGATCCGATATTACATCATCATATCGTTCTTCCGCGTATGATTTGTCATGTTGTCATTCATCTCGTTGTTGTTCAATAATTTCCATTGCAAGTCGATCGGATATTGCGTTCCAAATTGGCATGATTGGCTTCTTAGTGGAACTAATCTTGAATTCCCTTCCTGTAGATCGATTGGCATTACATCGTGAATTGTAGATTCTTCTACATTTGTCAAGTTATGCAAGATCGTTGTCGTCCCATTCGTGTTCAATATCCACAATCGGTGAAATTTACCTTGTTCATCGATTTTCTACTCATTTCGTAAAGAATTGTAAGGTTGCTTTCATCCGATATAATGATCGGTTGGAATGTCGTTTAATCAAATTTGATTGACAATGTTGTTGCGCGTTTGTGTTCAGCCGTAATGCATTTGCATATTTTAGTTAGCATTTCTTTGAACGAAATTGTTGATGGAACTAATATGCCAAGAATCTTTGAATTTGGTGTACTTGATTCTTATCACCCCATGTGCCGTTGAAATAAAGTACAACCGGAATCATCTCCATTGTCATCAACGTAATAAGTAATGGTAAGTAACAAAATCAATGTTATCCGGTAACCAATATAATGTTAAACAATAACCAAGTCAAAGATTAGTCAAGAACCAAGTCTTCATCAAGAATAACCATTATAATGTTACACAAGAATAAAGTAATTTTTAGTTAAGAACTAATGCGATGGAACACAATAATATGTACATAGTCGACAAAGAACCAATGTAATGTTAAGCGATAATTAAATCGATTAGTCAATAACCAAGTCTTCATTAGTAACCATTATAATGTTACACAAAGAATAAAAGTCATTATTAACAAGAACCAATGCAATGGTACATGCGATGCCAATTAATTATTAATCGATAACCTATGTTAAATTTCAGAACCAATATAATGTTAAACAAGAACCAAGTCATTATTAGTGAAGAACCAAGTCTTCATCAAGAACATTATAATGTTACACATGAACAAAGTCATTATTAGTCAAGAAACAATGCGGTGGTACACATGAACCAAATCGGTATTAATCAAGAATATGTATATAGTCGACCATTAAGCAATGTAATGTTAAGCAAAGATAATTAAGTCAACATTAGTCAGTAACCAAGTCTTCATTAATAACCATTATAATGTTACACATTAACAAAGTCATTATTAGTCAGTAACCAAATCATAATTAGTCAATAATCAATGTAATGGTACACAGTAACCAAATCATTATTAGTTAGTAACCAATGCAACATTAGTTAGTACCATTATGCATTAACCAATCCAAAGATTAAACAAAGAACATGTAGACATAATCGACAAAGAACTAATGTAATGTTAAGCGGAACTAATGTAATGTTAAGTAATAACCAAGTCGAAAGATAACAAGAATCAAGTAATAATCAAGAACCATTATAATGTTACACAAGAATAAAGTCATTATTAATCAAGAACCAAAGCAACCAGACACAATATCCAATTCATTATTAACAAGAACTAAATGTAATGGACACGATAACCAAATCATTATTAGTCAAGAACCAATGCAACATTAGTTAATACCATTATGCATTAACCAATCCAAAGATTAAACAAAGAACATAGACATAGTTGACAAAGAACTAATGTAATGTTAAGCGGAACAAGTGCATTTTTTACATGCAATTGCAATCAAAATATTCATATTGCAATCAAAACATTCATTATTCTTCTGGTGTGACCATTTTAAGTGCAAAAAACTTAAGAAAGGTGACCAATATAGTAATTAAGAATAATATATGTGAATATATGATTATAAATTTTAAACTCACATACCTCAAAGATTTTTTGATCAAAATTGATGTTGATTTGTATTCAACAATCACTGCGATGATTTGGTTTACGATCTTGAAGGCGTTGTTGATTTTGTATGCTTATTTTCGATCTTAGAGATGCGTCATGAAACCTATTTCTTCTACGTCGTTGATCTGCGATATTTGGCTTCGTCTTCTCCGTCGTTGATCATAGAGATGCGTCGTTGATCTCAGAGATTACGAGTTTAGCCGCGACAGGAGGCTTCGGTTTCGTATTTTGTCTTCTCCGTCGTTGATCTGTTGTTCCGTTCCGATTTCAAAGTTGCACTAATTTCAAATATGAAATTGGATAACTGACTGGATAATGACACGCGATTTTAGGGGCGTTATATTGCTTATGTTTTATTTTTGTAATTATGTTGTTTATGTTTTATTTTTGTAATTACTTTCTAAATGTTGTATATTAGTGTAAAGGACCCTAATTGTTTTAATTTAACACTAGGATGGGCTAGGCTGGGCACAACCAGGCTAGGTTAGAACTGGGTCCGAACCACAATTAAGATGGGCCGGGTCAAATCTAAATTTGCACCCCTAATTGAGGCTCAATTGGCCATTGCCAAAGTGCCGAAACTACTGATTGGCTCCTTAAAAAAGAATCGAATTTAATTGGCGAAGACAAGGATCAAGTAGTAGTGGGCACAAATTGAGATCTAATAAATCCAAAAACATAACCCCAAAAAATAAAGAAAATACCCACCTGAATCAGCCATGGCAGTAACTGTAAAGCAGTACTACATATATTAAATAATATAAATTCCCCACCATTTTCTCTCTCTCTAGACTGTTTCTCTTTCCCATTCCATCCAAGAGCCAGTCCAGAGAATTAAACACAAATGAATGTATAATGACTTCATGATTCTCACGTCTTCAATTCAACTCTACTCCTAAACCCCATTAAATCCCATTAAAATCTATTTTCCCACTTCTTTTCTTTCTTTAATCCCTTTCAAATCTCAAAAAATATTTATTTAATCAGAACAAAACAAATCCATTTTGTCAATTTACAGCTATGACAGAGGTCATCCACTCCTCACCCTCTTCCTCATCTTCTTCTTCGTTGCACAATTTTCAGTCTCGGTCATTTCGGGAAGAAGAAGAAGAAGAATTAGAAGAAGAAAGGGTTTCTAGGGTTTTGAATCAAGAAATAAAGGAGAGAGTTAAGGACAGAGATCAATTGTCTCTGTTGGCCCTTTTGGTGACCCTTTTCAGAAAATCTTTTTGGGTTGCTTGCAAAACGGATAGAGATAAGCTTTGTGGCATGGAGATTGGATGGCCGACTAATGTGCGCCATGTTGCGCATGTTACCTTTGATAGATTTAATGGGTTCTTGGGATTGCCTGTGGAGTTTGAGCCTGAAGTGCCTAGGAGAGCTCCTAGTGCAAGGTACGTCGAATTCTGATGTATTTCTCATACTTGGTAGAGAAAATGTGAATGTGGGTTGTTTTTGGTGTTTTAATGGATTACCCCAGGTATATATTTTATTTTTATTTTTTGAGTTTCTTCTGTTGTAGTTGATGGGTTTATGTTCTAGTTCATGGAATGATTGATTTTTTCTTGTTTGTGGGGAATTTGGGAAATGATATATATTTGTAAGATTTCTGCTGGTTATTGTTCTGGTTAGATTTTTTGGGTTGTTTAATTCTTGACAATGTGACTAGATAGGAATTAGGATTATTTCTGTAATGAAAAGGGAATTTTGCTTATTATAGCTCTTCATGGTTGTTGATATCTTGAAAATGATTTTTCTATTTTATGCGCTATCAGAATTCATATTCTTAGAACTTTGTAAATTGTTGAGTTTAATAGGTGGAAATTTTTAGTTTCCTTTTATCATAGGAGATGCAATTTCGAATGGATTAATATCTACACTTTATTTGAAGCAATCAGCTAAGGGTGAATTGACAGACGATAGATACGTGGCATTGTTCGGTACTGAAAATCTTATATTTCATTACAATTTGCTTTGGAAGAGCATCGGTGTCGTTTTCTTCACTCCTCTGTCATTGGATGTTTTCCATCTCTCTCTCTCTCTCTCTCTCCTACTCTTTTTATTATATTTGCTTCGCTATGCTTTGTAGTTCTGATGATATCCTTTTATGAAGAGGTTGATTTCATAATTGGCACACTGCTAACCCTCAATGTTTTTTAGATATAATTCAGCTATCAGTTATCATATTATTTTTTTCACATTCAGAAAAATGATGCGACAGGAAGGACATAAGCAAGATGTTTAGCAGTAAAGCAATAAAGATTTAGAATTGCAGGAATTCTGCAATCAAGCGCAAGTCTAGATCTCACTGAGGAGTATTCTCAGATATACAACTAAGATTAAAATAGAATGACTTAGAATTTGTATCACATCATTTGCGTGTTGCTTTGGGACTAACCAATATATGAATCTCTTTAAATGTTGATAAGGAAGGTGAATTGATATGAAACAGATAGAACAATTTTCATTTAAATCAAAACGACGTGCCAAGTTCTTGGGCCACCATTATAACTTTGGAGATTCCTCTTTTCTTTTCTTTTCTTTTCTTTTCTGTTTACTATGTTTTAGGTATCAGGGTTGAGTTCATTCTTATTTTGAGTTGCATTAGGTTCATTGATATATTCTAAATATAGTTTCATATTCCCACATTTAGGTTGCCTGAAACCACATTGGCACCCATCTACTTAAAAAATGATAAAACTTTGGCACCTCATTACAAGTTACAATATTAACTGTTTTCACATTGAAAATTATATACATATCTTACTTCATGACAATCACGTTTTCTTCAAAGTTAAGGATGCATTTTGTAGTAGCATTATTGTTTTTTTTTTCTTGTTCTCTACGTTTGACTAGCATTTTCCCATCTGTAGCACCACTGTTTTTGGAGTTTCCACAGAATCCATGCAGTTGTCATATGACCATAGAGGGAACAGTGTTCCAACGATACTGCTGCTGATGCAACAACGTTTGTATGCTCAAGGAGGATTGCAGGTCTTAATGTTTCTCCTCTTTCTCATTTTAGCATCAAATACATTTCCTCAATGCTATGTTAGAGCGACTTTCTCCAGCCATTTTTATGCATCCATCACATATTTCATTAGCTCTATAATCTTTATTGAACTTTTGAACTCATATGTACAGGCAGAAGGGATTTTCAGAATCAATGCAGAAAACAGCCAGGAGGAATTTGTCAGGAACCAATTAAATGGGGGAGTGGTTCCAGAAGGCATTGACGTACACTGTTTGGCAGGTCTCATCAAGGTATACTTTTGATACAGAATCGTGTGGAGTCTTTTATGAACATATTTCATTTTCCATGTGGTTATAATGCCATCAGAATTGATTATTTATTTGCAAATATGGGATACAGCTTGTGTATCCCTGAAGAAAATAGCAAATTAATATTATTAGGACTTCATTGTAGTTTTTAGTTTCTGGTGAAAGTATACAGGTTCTCTAACTGCGAATTCCTGGTAGTATCTTATTAGTTTCCTCTTTTTCCAGTATTTTATTTCATGGTTACAAGTAGACTCCTCTTCACACTGGTACTTTCAACTTAATAGTTCTTGTAGCACATACTGAAAGAAGTCTTCCTAAGCCAAGTACATTCATGAATGAATATGCATGAAAATAAGTATCCTCGAGCATGTACAGAGACTAAATATTGTCATTTGATCATTAAGTTAACTGGTTTAATCTTTTTGGATTATATAACTAGACTTATTGTGCATATGATTTTGTAGGCATGGTTCAGAGAACTCCCAGCCGGTGTGTTGGATATCCTATCACCTGAGCAGGTAATGCAGTGCCAGTCAGAGGAAGACTGCTCTGCTCTAGTGAGGCTTCTACCCCCAACAGAAGCTGCTCTACTGGATTGGGCCATCAACTTGATGGCTGATGTTGTTCAACAAGAACATCTAAACAAGATGAATGCACGCAATATTGCAATGGTGTTTGCACCAAACATGACGCAGGTGAGTTAGAGTTGATCTTGGTGTGGAGATGTGTTTGAACAGTGTCATAAGTCATACCCATATAGTTGGGGGTACCTTTGAGTCTATGTCCAGAAAATAGATTTTTGAGGTTATCTTAGAACTTGAAATTCTGCTAATTGTTTTTAACAATTTTTTATTTATTTATGATTTTTCTGAATCATATCCTAATATTAATTAAATATACGAGATAAAGGTTGCATTTTATTTTTTTACCAATACAAGGGAACATCAAGTGTTCTGGGAGTAGAGTAGTTTTTAACAACAAATTATTGGGGTAGATACAAAGTTTGCGGACCAGATTGACTCGTTCAGATGTGAATAACTGATTTATGGACTCTCCCCTCCTCCCTTTTCACCTGCTTTCAGATGGCAGATCCATTGACTGCATTGATGTATGCTGTACAAGTTATGAACTTCCTCAAGACACTCATTGCAAAGACACTTAAAGCAAGACAAGAATCTGTAATAGAACCAGCCCATGATTCCCGTGTAGAACCTTCTGATGAGAATGGGCATCAGGGTCCTTCACAGCTGTTTCCGGAAGAAACTACTGAAGAAAATGAAGAGACCGAGCTGGCCTTTATTGCTGAAGATCCTCGTGTAGAAAATAATTCCGGCACTAATCAAATAGATAACATCAGCGATGAAGAATATCTCAGTTATACAACTTCTACCGAGGAATCTGATGGCACTGGATACAGTGAAACTCCTAGTCGTGTTTCCTCTGTTGGTAATGCAACAGAAGCAAGTTTAACAAACGCTGCAAAAATCCAGGTTGAAGATACCACTGGAGAGAGTATATTAGGTCAGTCAAGTGAACCAAATTCCGGTAAGATTTCGGGTCAAATCAACGGACAGCAAATTGTGGTTCAAGCTTTGGGACCAATAGATAGAAGCAAGGGAATTAGCAATTTAAGCAGGATAAACTCGAGGTCAGAGCGGATTGAGGCCTGGCGGTGAAGGCCTATGCTATGGATGCTGTTGGCGACAAGAAGAAGAATGCATTTCTCTTTAGCTTGTGAGGTTTGGAAAAATTGTGTATTTTGTTTTGGTGGCATTGGTGGTGGTTGAGCTCCTTGACCTTTTGTCATTTTATTGTATTCCATTCCATTCATCCTATGGTATCATACTCTCGAACAAACAGCTAAAATGCGAGAAATTTCATCCTTATAGTTTGAAAATGTTAATGTAAACTTGTTAAAATAAAACAATAAATAAATAAACTATGAATTTGTTTTACCTTTTATCTAAGGGTCTCAGAATGCGAAAACATAAAAATTGCACATTTTAAACAGAAGTAGGCATTCACTGAGAGCATGGCTGGCTGGCTATTAAATTAGAACTATTATATCAAACACTATTTTAGGTTTCAATTTCTTAAGCCTTAATCAAGGTGACGATAGTTACTTATAAAAAAAAAGGGATAAGAAGAATATTAATAGAAATATGGCAGCTCTTTTTAGAATTCTACATTTCTTGTAACCATCCGTCCCGTCCAAAACGATGTACCCTAAAAAACAGCATCCCACGACAAACAAATAGTACCTTCTTTTTGACTTTATCTATCCTCCATAGCCTCTCTCTCCTATGTCTTTCTCTCTCTAAAAAAAGCAACTTATCTATTTGTTTACTCCTCTGTTCTATTTGTTTGTCCACTTTATCATCCAAAAAAGGATAATAATACAGAGGCAAACCATGGCAGCCTGCGGAAGCCTTCCAAACATCTTTGAGAAGCCATTGCTGGGAATTCCAACTCTCCGGCAATCTCTTTCGCCATGGAAACATCTCAATTCCCTTGAAGATTCCTCATTTTCTCTCTCTTCTTCCTTCTCTTCATCCTTCTCATCACCAACCTCATCCTCCTCCTGGACCTCCTCCTTTTCATCCTCATCATTCTCGTTAGATTTTAGCCCACAACTTGGGAATGAAAATCTCAACAACAAAGAAAAGAACGAGAAAAAACATTTTAGACATAGCGATAGCTTTTCTTCCATGAATCCAGAGAGTTTATCTCTATGCACAGAAGGTCTTGGCTTCCAAGGCTGCGAGGATATTGAGGCCCCTGTTAGTAATAATTGCTGGAGGTATCGCAAGGCAAGAAAATGTATTACAAGGCATACGTCAAATGAATATCAATCTGTTTGTGAATCAAAGAGATCTAGTATAACTGGGGAAGAATTCCCTCCACCAATTTCTAGTATTGGGAGGAGTGGAAAGCCTTGGTTATCTCTCAAGTCTTATAGGCACAATGGAAGATTTATTCTTAAAGAGGTAAGAATTCCAGTACAGGAGTTCTTGCATGCATGCAGAGAAGATGGGCGCTTGAAGCTACAATTTATACAATCCGATGAAGAAGAAGATTACAGCGATGAGAATGATCAAAGTTGTGATCATTGCGGTTATTGGGATGAAGAATATAATGGCGAAAAGGATCTTGGGGATGAAGGCGAAGGCGAGTGTTTATAGTTAGGGAAGATTCATGTTTTCATTGTTTTTGCATTAAAAGTTGTTAAGCTTTCAATGCTCTGTTTCTTCTGTTGTTACTTTTACTTGAAATCCAGCTGCAAATAATTAGAATGAGAAGGAGGTGAATAAGATCGCTTTTCATAGTTATCCATCAATTACACATGTTTTTTAGTTGGGATTTACCTTCACTGAAAAAAATACTCCGTACCAAATTTATTTGGTCTTAACAATAACACGTTCTACTGTCTCCACGTACTTTCTAAGCCTAGTAATGCATAATGAACACCACTTTAACTGGGAAAATTAGCAGTTATTTTATAAAGATAAAAAACAGAACGATTATCAAAAACATGTTCACAAACTGAATCTAATCTAATCAACGTACAGATGTTATATGTAAATGAGCAATCAAGATGATGAGTACGGTTTAAGATGGAATAGAGTTGACATGCATGACCTATAAAATAAAATCCAACTAAAAAGGCTAAGTATTAAAGTATACAAGCAAAACAAATTAAAAAGTATCAACTTCTCTAGTTTCAACAATGTCACGTAACATTCATGATTCAACTAATAGTATATCTACAATAGATTCAAAGGAAAAAGGAACATGGATACAGTAATTGCAACAAACTGCACCAGATCAAAAGAGCGGGCCCCAAGATTAACTAGTAAAAATGTTTGATATAACAAGGGAAATCAAAATAACTTGTATTGTTGTATCGACTAATGTAGGTCTGCATCTGAAGAAGAGAATATTCATATCACATACAAAAAGGAATATTCATATTACATGTTTAAATCATGCATGTCTTTGATGGGAAGAGTTTTCTAATGGGACCCCCTGATAATCAGTTCTTCGCCAAGTTGAGCATTACAAATAGTATGCATGTGACACACGCAAAGCTCAATGAAGTTTATCTTCAGCTCTAAGGCTTATAGCTTACATGTAAGAAAATCAGATTTATTTTCATGGTATGTAACATTTACCTCTGAAGATAAATAACTTCCTAGCTCTTTAACAAATAGGATAGAACATAACACTCATGGTTGCTGAACAGTTTCTATCAAGCACCTCAAATAGAAGGAACTAAAAGGATAGATCAAATTGAAGGATTTCTTCCATCTAATGTCAAAAGCACCTTGTATAGATCTGGACGCCGATCTCGAAATACACCCCAACTTTGCCGCTTGGTTTTTATTTTATCCAGATCAAACTGTGCTATAAGAACAGCTTCTTCTTTATCGTCAGCTTCTGCAACAATTTCTCCAGTGGGTCCTGTTCATGATAACAAAAGAGTCCAAAATAGATTAATAAAGTAAGAAATCAACTTATGTCATGATACCTATGTCGTTTATGCTCTGTAAACACCAGGAAAACAACTAATCGAATACCTGTTATAAAAGAGTTACCATAGAAGGTGATCTCACTCTTGCCATGCTCCGTCTCAATTATCTCCTTCCCTACGCGGTTTGAAGCTACTAAAGGTACCTGAAATTTCATACCATTTTGGGCGGAAATTGTCATAAAGAAGAACAGCACTGAAAACTCTACTTGGCAATTCTAAGAACAGTAATTTACTCAGTAGCGTATCAATAGGTAACACCACAATGATGAAGTTTTATAAATGGATTCAATCACAGGCACATCCCTCGATATGACTCGTTAAAAGAATAAAGTTCCTATGAAATACATCTACCTGTGCAATATATGCATTTGGCTGGGAAAAACACAATATTAATATATACGTGTGTGTGTGTGTATATGGAATATTGACTGGTCGGTTATTAGCAAGGATGCAAATATTATTTACGTTTATAGATATCCCATAGTACAATGCCGACATTTGAATAAAGCAGGATACACATTTAACCACCATTAATCAATCCATTACCTAAAGCATACGACTTTCAGAGAAACTGAAATCCTAAGAATTAACCGACTTAATTGAATATAACTGCAACTGTAGATTACCACATTAGCCCCGGCATGCCCTTGCATCACCCGTTTCCAGTGATCTCGAGAATCAAGGCCATGATCTTGAGGTTCAGAACCTATAGCAGTGGGGTAAAATAATATCTCTGCACCTTGAAGAGCCATAGCTCGGGCTGCCTCAGGAAACCACTGATCCCAGCATATTGCTAACAAAAGATATGAAGCAGTTGCTTTAGGCTTCCTGTCTATGATTTCCTTGTACGTACAATGATAGAAGAAGCCCAAGCCTTCTGATTCACTTATCCATTAATAATACTAGTAACATTGCAAAGCCAAAGTCTATGTATTAAACTTCTGTACTATCCTTATAGTTACCCACCTGGTTGACGGTTCATCCACACAAGATTACATCCCGCCCAGGAACCAATAATAAGAAACATAAAAAATTTAAATTTTGTGCCTACTCACATAACATAAATTTTTTAAAAAAGAAAATCATACCTACTCCAATTTTTGCAAATTTAGTCTGGAATACCTGTTCACCAACACCATCTCTACTGTGAATTTGATAAGATATAGGGGAAAAAAAGACATTATACATACTGAAGATATGCTTATTCAAGGAGTAAAACTCACTTTAAAGCCAGTATCGCCTGGATTGAAGTAAAATTTTTCCTGGTAACCTGAAGGGAAAAGCTACCAGTAAGAATCAAATAAAATATAAAACAAATCAGAGACAAGGTAAACTACTCTGGATGTAACGTACCAGGTCCATCTGGGATATGAGACTTCCTATATAGTCCGAGATTGGTCCCATCAGCATCAATTATGGCTATCGAATTGTAATGTGCATTGTTTGCCTCCTCAAAGAAGCTAACTGGTATTACAACTCCCAACTCTTTTGCAAGTCTCTGCATCCTGCAAAGTGCAAGTAATAACATAAGTTGGCTTGAGTGAACAGCCCAACATTCAAAGCCCACCGGTAAAAGCAAGAAATGAATTTATGTTACCGTCAAGGCAATTGCTATAGCATCAGTTACATATTACGTAAGAAGATCCATTTCGATTTAGCCAAGAAAAGTTCATGGACCAGTTACAATATCATATATTCACCTCAGAATCGTGGGGTGGTCCTTATAAGGTTGTGCTCGCTTAAAGTAGTCTTCCCTTTGTGCTTGACAAAAGTAATAACCCTCAAACAGTTCCTTAAAACATCCACACATAGAAAGGATGTGAATATCAAGATTAACCAAGGGTTATGTAAAAGTTTAATATATATATCTTATATAAAAGAGATGTAAACCCTTGAACCACGTTAGTAATAAAACAAACAAATACCACTCCAATTGCAGGACCTCAAGGACTAGTAGAGAGAGAAACAAAAGTACAACGCCAATAAATTTAAGAAAGATAAAAAAAGGTTAAGAGACTAAAAGACGAGCAAGCAATGAAAGTAGCACACGTAGGCTGTAAAATCTCAGACCTAAGCACAACTCTCTTAGGATCTGCCACAACTTTTAGAATCCATAAACAGTGTATATATATATATATATATTATATAATATATATATATATATATATATATATATATGTTTACACACATATCTATACTATATATAATAAGGAGAACAACCAAAAAATGTTGGCTGAGTTAATTGAGCTTTTTTGATTGGTCATGAGTTGACTCATTATGGATATTCTTTTTTGAGTTATTTATGAAAATAAACTCTTTAAACTTTATCTCAAAACTAAATCATACTTGTCATATTAAAACTCATATGTCCAACAAATTTTTTTTGTATAGATTTATATATTGATTCTCTAAATCTTTAAAGTGCATAATATGCAAGATTTTGTTGCTATGAGATTCTTAGTTATTTTATATACTCGTTCTGTTTCAAAATAAGATTATTTTTGACTTTTTAAAACTCATTTGGATATTTTCAAACTCAAAATTGATAGAAATTTAATTAATGCTAGTCTATAAAGTATCTAAAAAATACAACAAATTATAATATTTTATTGTTGTATAGTTGTAATATCATATCAAATTTAAATTTGAAATGCCTCGTATTAATCTTACATTTTGGAACAGGAATAGTACTATATGTGATAATGATAGAAGTTGTGGTGAAGGTATATATAATAATTTTCAAATATGTTACATTGCACGATAATATAATATGGTGTTATTATAAATTATTTATTAATTTTATATGTTATATATGATAATATTTATTAAAATAAATAATCAAATAAGGGAAAAAAATGCATTTGCCTTGCAAGGGTATGCATTCTAGTATGTATAAAAGAATGATCCATAGCCACAGTTAGTTGCTAGCCAACATCCGACATATTATATGTCGGACGATATTTTACACTAGCCATCCATCATATTATATGACAGACGAGTGAATAAAAATTGTTCGACATATCATACATCGGACGCTGACTATCAAATAACTATGACTATGGATCAGGCCTGTGTGTATATACATACATACACATATATATATATATACATATATATTACTTCATAGAAAAAATAAAAAGAAGTCATAATGTAGCTTGAAAATGCATCACAAACTAAAAATGTTCATTCTGAAGGCTCTGAACAAAAATATTAGAAGCACGCACCTGAATTAGAATTATGTTCGCACCTTTTCCATGAGCAGCTCTAACCAGCCTGCACTGAAGGAGACTTATTAACAATGGATCCAATTCCAAGATTTGGAGAGGAATGGTAAATTCTACTATGTTAGCTTTTACTTACTAGTTAAGATGATTCGTAAACACAACGATTGTCCACTACTCTGAAAGAAGCATTACCTTATAATAGAATCCAATCATTTAAAAATGCAATAATTTCTCTGTCATGATATTTCTGGATAAACAAACAAATTGTTTTACTTTCCTCCTCACAAATTTTTTTCCTGTTTTCTTTATGAGACGGGGGTGGCTTTTTCTTAGAAGGACACTAGTAATATTATAACAAGTGCACTGCTGGTAAAATATGCATATCTAACATTTCACAATGTTAGATTTTAAGATCAGATATCACAAGCAATCACACAAAAAATAAAAAGCAATCACACAAAAATTAAAAAACGGAAAAATAAAAAAACACACAAAGTTATTCAGATTGATCAATTTGGCTAATCCTGCTTGTCTGATGTATTCATGTAGCAACCTCACACACTCTACATGATACATACACCAAACAATGTTTTAGTCACTATAAACTCTAACTCCTATAACATGAGTTCAATCCCATGAGGCCCAGTACATTAATCAAACCCAAGACCGGGCTACTAATATTTTACCAAGCCCAAATACACATTATCCATGGCTTCCAGGGGGTCTACGGTTATTTGTCAGACTCACGGAATTATGAGTTAATCTCAACACACAAGAAATGAGTATAGTATATATGATATCCAAGCCATTGATCATAAGTTCATAAAAGAACTAAAATGTCAGGACATCAAGAAATAGGAAGTATAGTTCACATAAAAGAGTGGTCATACTTCAAATTGCTCGTAGGTGTGGTGCTCATTTCTCGTAGATTCTTCTAGCAGGCAGAACTAAGCCCTATTGCAAGATTTCATAAGTTCGAAGCAAGAAAATTTTCGTTTGCTAATATTGGGAACTAAAATGTTGCTGTTTTTTTATAAGAATATTTGTCCCCAAAGTATGGGGAATGGAACCTGTGACCTTGAAAGTTATTCCTCAAAGCCTCTACAATTTCTCCCACAAATAACATGTTTAGCGCATGATCAAACTCCCAGCAATGTACCATTTTTGCAAGTAAGCTAAAACAACTAAACACACACACACACACATGATGTCAATTACCAAGTAGTCTAGAGTTATCATAGCAGCAAAACACTTGCTCCAAATGACCTCTTAAAAGGCCAACTGAATTATTCTGGGCCTGCCATAAAGTGTTTGGAACCGCATGATTATGGAATTTCAACTCAAAATGGGATTATTAATGTTTAGAATACCTAAATTTAAATGGAAATTGAATTTGACCTGATATTAAAAATGCTTCGAAATTCCAGCAAATATAGTCAGATTCTTGTGATTTCAAATTATTTAAAGTAAAAAAAAAATAAAAAAAAACAAAAAAAAACAGCTCCGTACACCCTTATTACCAACATCTCTTTTCAAGTTCTAGTTTCTCCAGAAAAGGTAAAAATGGTAAGACTCTAATTCCTATTTACCCCAAACATAAAATAGGAACTGTACAAATTAATGTTCCATTTTCATTATTTGAAATCAGCCTTTTGAAATTTTCTCAGAATGATTTGATTAAGACGAAAAAAATAGACCTTTGATTCCACAAACCGTAAAATCTAATCTATAATTAAGGATTAATGGACTTTTGAGCGAGTATTGGTATATTCAAGAGAGAGAGAAAAAGTAACCTTACGGCGGTGGCGACGTTGATGTCGAAGTCGTCGGTACAAGCGAATTGCAGAGCTGAAACCACCACTTTCCTTCCTTCCATAACTCTCACACTTTCGGAAGACTTGGAAAGACGATAACTCTGTCGACTGTCGGAGAGAACTAGAATTTGGTCTTTCCTTCTTCTTTGCCTTAATTGCATTTGGGGCATCAAAGTCTGTCTATATTTCACTTTAACCCTCAAAGTTTTCTGCTTTTCTTTTTTTAGGTCCTCCAAAAGACAAACCTCAATGTTTCATGTTTGTTATTGATCCAAGTCTGGTGGGGAATGAATGACTACTAATTATAACTGCTAGGCAAATGTGATTTTGTAAAAAGCAGCCATAAAATATAGCTCCAAAATTATACCCAGTGAACAGGGTCGGCCCAGCAAACCCATTCATTGATTTTTTATTTTTGTATTTTATTCTTAAAGACCAATGTATTAGGGTTTGTCTTGGATTGGGTTGGATGATCACATTTAAAACCCTAGATGAACATGGACCAATGTATAATTATGTATATTTAGGGAAAGGTAATGTAAGGCATATGTCTTACTTAAATTTGGTTTAAGTTATTTAATAAAAATTTAAATTAATTTTTTTATTAAACCCAAAATAGAAAAATGTATAATGGGTAAAATTACAGGTCATTTTGATTTGTTATATATATATATATATATGGGAATGATCCATAGCATCTATATGCTATGGAATAAAAAGTAGTATATAGTATCTTAATCATCCGTTTAATTAATGAATGACATTTAATTTAGAGAAAACCCGTCCGCTAGACTTACTAGCGGACGTATTAAGTGAAAAGTTTACCCATTTTGCCCTCATGTGCCAAATATTGTATAGCTACCAAAGCCATACCCTAGACATACTAGCGGATGGTTATAATACAGTATGTGTTACTTCTTGGACTGCAATACCCAGTGGGATTTCGTTTATAACTTCAATTGCCAGTATATGTTACTTCTTGGACTGCAATACCCAGTGGAACTTCGTTTATAACTTCAATTGTCATTGATGTGAAAGTGGTAGTATCTTTATATATATCATATTATAAGCTATGGCACCTGAAACTATGAACCTTTTGCTTTCAGATAAAGGTGATTGATGTGAACCTTTTGCTGTCCACCTTTGATTTTTATCATGTCATGTCAATTAAAAAAAAAACTTTACTATCACAGAAACAGTGGGGTTTTATTCTTCTTCTCATTGCACATACCTCTTCCTTCCAGCATGACTCTCTTCTACAGCAGCCACAGTCACAGCACGGAAAGAACCTGCAACTCAATAAGCTTAAAGCTTTTAAGGATATGTTGGAGCGCTTTATTACATTATTGCTAGTTTCCAAGAACAATATACAACCTAGTTACAAGGAGAAGTTAGGCTCTTATGAAAAGCAAATAATTAGCATTCTCAGTTCAAATAGGCCTCGGAAGCCTGTTTCCTCGCTGCAAGGACTACTTCCCCCATCTCATATGCCTTCCATCCAGCAATCACAACAACCACAATCTCAGATGACTCAATTGCAGCCCCTTGAAAATCAAATGAATCCCCAGATGCAACCAATGAACTTACAGAGTTCTGGGGGAGCAATGCAGCAGAAAACTATGACTAGTTTGCAGCATAATCCTTCCTCTCCTTTATCAGGGATTTCAAATTCACAGCAGAACATGATAAATACACTACAGTCTAGTTCTATTTTGGATCCAGGACAAAATAACTCGATGAATTCATTCCAGCAGGTTGCTGTTGGCTCTCTACAACAAAATCCCGTGAGTGGTCCCCAACAGGCGAATATGAACCTCATATCATCACAAAGTGGGATGAATACTCTGCAGTCAAATCTTAATCCCCTACAACCAAATTCGAATATGCTTCAGCACCAGCATCTAAAACAGCAAGAACAGATTCTGCAGCAACCTGCACAATTGCAGTCAAACCAGATGCCATAGCTTCATCGGATGGCTGATACTAACGACTTGAAGATGAGACAACAAATGGGTGTTAAATCAGGAGCTTTTCAGCAACATCATTCATCAGGTCAGCGCTCAGCATATCACCACCAACAGCTGAAGTCGGGATCTCAATTTCCTACTTCTTCACCGCAGTTACTTCAGCCTGCGTCTAATCAAATTCCACAGCATCCATCTCCTCAAATTGACCAACAAAATATGCTCAATGCTATTGCTAAGGCTGGCACCCCTTTGCAATCTGTAAACTCACCCTTTATTGTCCCATCTCCTTCAACTTCCTTGACTCCATCCCCTATGTCAGGAAAACCATCCGCTAGTATGTCTAGCGGATGGCTTTGATAGCTATACAATGGGGGCAAAATGGGTAAACTTTTCACTTAATACATCCGCTCCGCTAGTAAGTCTAGTGGACGGATTTTCTCTAAATTAAATGTCATTTATTCATTAATTAAACGGATAATTAAAATGTTATATGTTACTTTTTATTCCATAACATATAGATGTTATAGATCATTCCTCTATATATATATATATATATATAAATTATTAAAGAAAATTATTTTTCCCTAAAAAAATAATTTAAGATCAATTGACGTTGCTCAATGGAGTTTGGATATTGTTCAAATAAAAGCCTTATTATTTTTTTTGAAGTCAATTGGTCATGAAATTTTAAATTTAAAGTTGATGTTAACTTATTTATATTTTGAAAATAAAAAATAATTTAATTCATAATACCTTTAGATACTTAATACTCCCCTGTTTCATTATATAACATCAATATTAATTTTGTAGTCAAAATGCATATAATTAAATTAGTATACATACTTTTAGGCAATACCTATTCAACTAGTACTATTAATTAAAAAATTATTATTTACAAAAGTTAAATAAATGATATCAATTAATTTGAATTTAAATATATTTCAAAGTGACTTTAAAAATTGAAACTTAATTCTATATATATTTTGGAATAAATAGACTAATATTTTTGACTGTATTAACTTAGGATTTTTTTAAAAATAAAATAATTCAATATTTAATCAAACAGTTATATTTGTTCAATTTAACAGAATAAATTTTTTATTAAAATTCAAATCAGAAAATTTATAAGTAATATTTTTAAATGTAAAAACAAGTTAAGAAAAAACAAAAAACACAAAACGTACGTGTTGGGTGTACAGAGTATGAAAAGTGGTACAGCATGCAGAGCCCCACGTGTTTAGTTAACCCTGCCAATTGCCATCCCAAAAAAGAGGGTTGCATGCGTGCGTATAATATTGTAGCATCTTTACAAGAAGAAACTTTAATATTCCGGCGAACAGAAGCAAATAATGGAAACTTCTGCAGCGACTGATGTTGTCCCCGACGTTGACAATCAGGATGGAGAATTAGAGCCAGAGATTAGTTCCGATTTTCAGGTTGCTCCTCATGATTTTACTACTTCTAAACACTTCAAGGTAATTTTATTAATTTACCACTATTAGTTTATATTATATTTTGTTCTTCTTATATTTATTTATCTTGAATTTATAAAACTCAAGTCTCAAATTTTCCGGATGGGGTACTATATATATATATAATATTGATTGATTGATGATATATTTTGTTTGTTGTATTGAAGGAAGAAGCGGATGAAGCCAAAAAAGAAGCAAGAAAGAAAGCTGAAAATGATGGAGTTGAAAATTTGAAATCAGCCCTTCTAATATCTGCGGCAGTTGTAGTAATATTTGGGGCTGTATATGCTGCTGTAGTCAGGAACAGGAAGATCAAATAACCACAAAATTGCTGCCTGCCTGCCTGCCTCCTGGATATATTTAATATTAATTGTACTTAATTAAACTAGTACTAGACTTTCGATCAGTACGTATTCTAACTCTTTTGTAATACACTATTTAATCTTTCAATTTACTAGTATGTCAGTGTATGTATGAGAACTTAAAGAAGATGAAGATCCCTTAAATTAATTTGTTACAACTGCTGCATTTAAATTTTAACACAAAAGTAATATCTATTATAACTACTAATGCTACAACTTACACAACTTTATGCTGTTAATTCGTAAAAAAAAATTTCTCGGATTGGGCTTTAAAATAAAAAGTATTTATGAATTATGTGTGATTAGAATGAAATAAAATATTAAATATATATGAGTTATGTTGGCATTTGGAACAAAAGATTATAGCTTGAGAAATTGATTAATAGATTATATATATATATATATATATATATATATATATATACATTTTCATTCAACAGGATAGTGTTGGCCGGTGTTGATAATTTTATTTGATTTTGTATTTATTATATATATTTCAAACTCAATTAATTCTCAATTTGATAGTGAAATCATATTTTTTGGAATTAAAATAATTTGTTTATTTATGGTGAACTTGTGAGATATTTGTGTGCAATTAAGTGGGTAGGTAGAGTGTTATTTATAATGAATTAAAGCGAGTTGAATGAAATATGATTTACTAATTAGATTCATGAATCATTAAATAATTATATTAATTATGTGACGCTCCCAAAATAGGTATACATCATCCATCTTGAGTGTCAAATACATGGTACAAAATTCAAATACAACTTATTTATACAACGATGTCGTGTAAAAATGCGACAAAATACACAAATGAGTTTTAATACAAATATTGCCTTCTAGACAATATCCACTTTCAGAATAAGTCTTCATTATATTTATTATCACACTATTTTATAGAATAGTGAGGACTACTAAGACACCATCTCGGACCATCACTCCGTCCTCCGACTAGTTCCAGCTACGTTCTCATTTCTTGAAGAGAACAGTGAAAGAAAGAGTGAGCTCAACTAGCCCAGCAAGAAATATTATGACTAAGATAATGCAGAATAAATTATCATTAGCCTTCAACAATGTTAAACTGATAAAATACAATAGACATCAAGTTTAACTGCATCGGATCAAGCAATCCATTAAAAGAGTCAAGTAGAGAATAAATCTACTATCTTTTATGTTTTAAAAGGTTTTTCATCACTTTTATCGCTCGAACTCAGCTTAATAAATAATCCACATCATCCCTGCACTACGGCCAAGGATATTCATTAGGGTCACGACCACAAATTCCATGCCTTCTACCAAGGATATTTGTGTATTCATCAATGGTCATGATCATGCCAACAATCGCTCATCAATGCACTACGGGCCAATGAGGACTTTTATCACATCATTTGTAACATTACTGGCCATGATTATACCGAATAATCCTCGGTCATAATCATACCAAGTCCATCTATGCACTATGAAGCCACGATGACTTTCAACATAATATAAACAATGAAGATGATGACAATTATATAAGAATTCAATAAAACAAGTTCACGAATTAATTTGTCTAGGAACCAATAACGTCCAAATTGTCAACATGATCTTTGCTTTGTAGAGTAAAATTCAAGAATGTTCGGAAAAATATTTTCATGAAAAG
Source organism: Panax ginseng (assembly GCA_020205605.1). Classification (NCBI taxonomy): domain Eukaryota; kingdom Viridiplantae; phylum Streptophyta; class Magnoliopsida; order Apiales; family Araliaceae; genus Panax; species Panax ginseng. The sequence goes on along the minus strand of CM035131.1, from coordinate 16,420,521 downwards.
ATATCTTTGGATGAAGCCTTGAATATCAAGGATATTCCACTAATTTCATAGAGTATAAAAAGTCAAAACTTTAACCAACCGAGTATATTAAAGAATGGAATAACAAAAGAAATCACCATGCATGCAGATTGCCATGATGAAAGTTATTCCAACGAGAATAATAAGTAATCTGAACCAAAGTCAAAGCGAAATTAAGCCGACGAGATGTTCCAAATGTAATAATAAAGAAAGGAATAACAACAGAAATCACCATGTATGCGGTGCTTGGCATGACGAAGTTATTCCAATAGAATAATAAATAACGGAATCAGTCCCAAGTAAAAACGCATGCATAAGATATTCCAACAGAATAATAAAGATTTTACCCGAGTCCAGGTATAACGCATGCATGTGATGTTCCAATGAATAATAATAAATATAATAACAACAAAAATCACCAAGTATAAGGTGAGATCAGCGTATACAAGGTTATTCCAATGTAATAATAAAGAATGGAATAATGTAAGTTCTCTTCATGAATATGAAAAAAATAATACCCCTTTCCGTAAAAGAAACTGAATATAAGAGTAGGGAAGTAGCAGAATATTTTTCTATAGTTTCTCTATAATTTCTCTCTCTGGAGTTTCAGTGAATTTGTAAAAAATAATGAAGGAATGAGCTTCTATTTATAGGAGAATGGAAGTGTACTGTTTATAAACGAATTATTTCTGTAGAATTATTTCTTCAACCAAATAAAATAAAGTCAATCAACTAACCAATAAAATCACAACAAAAATTAAAATATAATACATATATATAAACACATGTTTTCAACTTATATATATCAATATTATATATACACCACTTAATTTTTCTCTCCCATAACCAACATCTATCCCCCACCCACCCAATAATCAAATTCACTACACTCTTACACATCACTATCACACTACCACTTTTTCACCATTTTTCACTCACATACCCATCACTTTCACATCTCATTTTCTCCCACCATATACTCAATACACACATATATTTCCATACGTATACTTTTCCATTTCCAAAATCATTTTTTCAACACATATGGGCCCCACCTTTAAAAATTTTCTACCGATTATTTTGAAAAATGGGTAAATAAGAATCCATAAAATAAGCAGACTTCATAAAAAAATCACCTTAATAATTTTAACAACATTTATCATCTTTATTACAATTCATAATATTAATCGACCAGGTTGTTTCCAGGAAAGAGGGGGCTTTCCAATAAGGATTTCTCCCTATTGGCGCGCAATTAGGTGACCAAACCTCTCCTTGGCAGAACTTCTAGACATCATTAATATTGCAATTTATAATATTAATAACTATGTCATTTCAATTATTGATTTAATAATATATAAAATATCGACAATAATTGAATCAAATAACGTGAGATACTATGCAATAATTACTATAGCAATAATTGAACAAAACTGAGTGACTTCTCACGTAAGCATTAATAATCAATACCGCAGTTATTCTTACGCAACCAATGCCAGACATCGTACTTTTACTACCGAAGTAGTTCAACAAAGATTAATTGTAAAACTTCCGCCAGTTATTTTCAATAAAATATTTTTGTCGCTTTTACAATCCAATGATAATAATTCCGCTGTAGGGTCCACCAATCGAATATTTTTGCCCTCGTACGAATATTTCCCGATCAATCGAATATTATATGATAACTTGCATACTTTGCAAAATTTTTAAATACTACCCACAACTATAACATTATCTTAAATCCACACCTTAATATTCAAAAAAAATATTTCGAGAAATTTAAATCTTTATTTATAAAATCTGAGATCTCACAAATCACTAATTTAATTGAATATATTGTATCTTTATTAATAAAAAAAATGTGTTAAAATTTGTGTAAAAAATAAATAAAAATTTGGGCTGCAAAATTATTAAAGTTAGATTGTTGAATTGACTCGGAACCAACTAAAATAATTTGATATTTGTCTTATTATATTTTAATATAATAATATTGATATTTATGACAACTTCACACTATATGTAATATATATATATATATATAGAGAGAGAGAGAATATTGTTTTCACAAACCTTTTAGAATTACTTTTAGAGCAAGATTTTAGTCTTCACCCTAGCCATTAAAATATTTAATATTTAAAAAATTGTGTTTTTTCTTATATTATAAGGACTATCAAATTCACTAAATCGAAATCAATTGACAATGAAATTAAATACTATAACACTTCCTCTCAAGTGTAATGCAGTATAAACTACGGTCAAATTAAATACTAGCCCGATATAACTATACTTTATCAGACAACATATATGCATGCATGCATGCTGTAACATGTTAACTATCCAAGAAAGAATCAAGCATAGAAGTAAATGGGACCTCCATATATACCACATATATCATTTAATTTCCAGGCTGCCATCACATCACTTGGGCATGGGATGACCTATTGACCTTACGTATTCCAGAATTGCACTACCTACCTACTTCTGAAGCTTTGGCCTTATATATATATATATATATATATATATATATATATATATATATATATATATAAGCAATAATGAAATCATGTTAGAATTTCTCTCGGATTATGTAGTAGTACTATTTTGTTGTCTATGTTGCTTAACTATCCTTTAATTAATGCTAGTAGATTAGTAGACAGCATGTATGTATCTAAGGTTCTTACTTCACTACTGCAAGGTTACTACAGTGCACTTTCCAAAAGTTTTGTTACCAAGGCTCATAACCGATGTCGTTTTGTTTGTGTGCCAAACAATATTATTTTTATTATCAGTTTCCTAAATTAAGTGCCACAAAAACATTGGTTCGTTTCACGTGTAACTCTGGAGATCCTCTGACGTGCTTCTACAGAGTAATTCACTTAACCTGCGCCCACCTTCCCCAAAAGGCCATAACTGAAAAATTACTGCTGGAATAATAAACCTCGAAAAAACCCCAAAATTATCTCCATTTTATTCACCAAATCAAACTCTCTCTCTCTCTATCATACGCTAATGGCGGTTCGCCCGACGATGACCCGATTCCCCTCGGACCGGGACGCGCAAGAGTCGTCGGGGCTGCCGTGGGGCATGACGTTGACGCCGTTCGCTGCCAAGGACGAGAACGGAATCGCGCCGGTGTACGGATCCGACGGCCACTTGCTGCCGAGGTGCGAGAATTGCTGGGCTTACTACAATACATACTGTGATCAGGAGCAGTGGGCCTGGACTTGTGCTCTCTGTGGGACCCTCAATGGCCTTTCCTCTCAGACCATTGCTCGTTACTCTCTTCCTCATTCTTGCCCGGAGAACATGTCATCTTTCATAGATCTCGAATTGCCAAGTAAATTCCACCCTCTATATTATTTGCACCGATTATTCTTTGTTCAATTGTAACTTCTGCATCAAATGCTGTGCATTTATTTGGGTTTATGAATAATAATCTTGGTGACATTATTTCTCTACATTTATGTATTTATAAACATACGTGGGGTATATATGCATATGTATGTTGTGTGTTGAATGGTCTTCACTGAGTAGTATTAAAAAATCTAACTTGAGGATGTTCATTTCCTAATGAAAGGATCGAATCAGATGCTAGGAAGCTCAGATGATTTTGTGTTGTTTGTTTATGTATGTAGAAATTATGTTGTCTAGTAGATTATACTAATTCCCAAATGGAGTTTTTATAGTGTTCCACTATTTAGCATACATGTATAGTTGTGTTTCGGTTAAATGGGCTAAATTGTTGGTGTTGACTGTTCCAAACTCTACAACTAATACCTTTTCTAATTTTATTGATATAGTGTTGGATTTGGGTGTATGGTTGATTAGCCTCCACAAACCATTTTCATTTCTTTTCAGTTTACCCAAATAAAGTGATAAATTGAATTCATTTAGTCTAACAGTTCTGCCAGTTACAAAATTCTGTGGCTTTTAACTACATTTATTATATAGCTTATGTATTTTATTGTATCTCCATGTAGTATATGTGTCGCTGTGTGCACATATGTGGGCTCGTGGAAAAATATATAGAAAAAAGTAAGTCAGAAACATTTTTTTTTGTAGCTTGGTCTTGAAAAGAGAAACGCTAAATAGTTCACCTCGTTTGTGCTTAGCATTTTGTCCCATCTGGTTGCTGGGAAAACCAAGGAGAAGATAATGTACTTGAATATGGTTGTTTTTTAATGAATGGAAGAACAAGAATTAAATGGTATTAGTTTCTTCTATATGCTTTGGTTTTCAAATAATTGAGAAAGAAGGCTGAATGATGCTTATTATTTTTGTGCATCTCCAACTGTTATAGTTGACAGTTCAAAAGCTCTTATTTTGTAGGAACAAAATTCCCTTGCATTTACGTGAAAATAAATTTTCTTCTTTTTGTTGTAGTGGAAGGTTCTGAGGAAGAGGCTATGCAGGCTCGACCAGTCTATGTCGCAGCCGTTGATTTGTCATGTAAGACTGGTTGTAAAATAATTCACTCATAGTGATATTCTTATTGTTTAGTTTGTTGAATGAATTAGAATTGTTTATGATATCAGGGATTTTACTAATCAAATGTTTGTATTAGAGTAATATTACTGAGATTCTACAATCTAGGCAGGGACCCCTCTAACAAATGGTAGTCAGTTTTTTTAGTTATTATTTCATGCTGGTTTTATACACATGTTCAGTCGAGCACAAATTAGTTCAGGTCAACTTAATTTGTATGCAATCGAAACAATATTGAGTTTCACGCAAGTAGAACTGTGGTTTGGTTCATTTAATGTAAAAAGACAAAAAATTTGAGATGAGGAGATGGCTAGATCATAACATAATCTTTGTATTTCATTAACTATCCCTCGTGACCTTTTTTATGGTTTTTTTTCTTCTATCATTCATTTATTTATTTATATGGTTATGTTCATCTTCCCATGTACTCCATTCATTCATAAAATTTGTGTTTTCTAAACCAACTTTTTGTCGAACATCTGCTGCCTGATGGATTTCTGCAAATGTCATATATCATACCTTTTTTGCAATTGCCTGCAGCCTCAGAAGAATTTTTGGAACTTACTAAAAGTGCTCTGTTAGCGGCTTTAGAAGGTTGGTGATATTTAGAATTAGTACCATTAGTTCATATTTGATTGCAAGACGTTTAGATGTTGAATTCCAATGTTTTTGTTACAGCTCTTGGGCCTGGATCACTTTTTGGGCTGGCTACATTTAGCCACAAAATAGGTCTATATGATGTACAGGGGCCTATTCCAGTAGTGAAGAATATTTTCATCCACCCAGATTCTGACAAAACCATGTCAATTGAGCTTGAAGATGTCATGCCCTTGCTTTCTTTTTTGGCTCCAGTATGTTTCTTGACAGACTCATGTCACATTGATTATGTTTTATTTCCTTGGTTTCTTGTCAGGCTATCAGCATTCAGCAAGATGCCCAACTCCTCTAGTACTCGTGAGCAATAAGTTTTTATGATATATGATTAAATGGGGGTAGTCTTAAACTATCAGTAACTTCTGTTACAGGTGGAAACATGCAAGGATCGCATTGCTTCTGCCCTTGAAACTCTAAAACCAACATCCTCATGGGAAAGAACCACAGCTGCAGGTCAAGGATTAGATGGAGTCTTGCTTGGTGGTCGAGGTTTCGGAGTGGCAATGGAAGCTCTTTTCACTTATCTCGGGTCTGAATATGGAAATACATTTGCATTAGGTATTTTTTATTATATGGCCTGTCCTCAAACTTGCGAATTTGATTGTTAAGCCGTCCTTTGTTGACCCATTCTCCCACTGTTTGTTTACGAGATATGATGTGTGTTTTATCAACATTGAACTGAATTACAGCCAGAGTCTTTGCCTTTTTATCCGGGCCTCCTGATTATGGAGCTGGGCAACTGGATACGAAACGGTATGGTGAGCAATATGCTAGTAAAGGAGAGGATGCAGATCTTGCTTTACTTCCCGAGCAGACACCATTTTACAAAGACTTGGTATTTGGTTTCACTTGATTGGTAATATTTATTCTGGTTTGTGGTTCAAATGTAAGATTGATTTTTTTTTCTTTCAGGCTGCTGTTGCTGTTCAATCAGGTGTTTGTGTGGATATTTTTGCTGTTACAAATGAATATACAGATTTGGCATCCTTGAAGTTTCTCAGTATTGAAAGTGGAGGGTCATTATTTCTGTATTCAAATACTGATGACTCAACACTACCTCAGGACATGTGAGTAACAAATACTGTTGAAACTAATTTGAATATATTTAACCTTTAAATGTTAAGGTGCAATATATTGGAAATGGCAGCCTGTTAGTGCACTAAATCATCATTTATAATATGAATTTTGTACATGTTTCTAGCGGCATGATAAATTATTCATCTCTAAGAACTCTTTACCATTTGATGCGAAAGCATATGCATCAAAATTAGATTTTTTTTACGTTTTATGGTTGATAAATTATGTATTTTGATTTATAATTAAATGTAATTTTAGTATTGTAGAAGAATCAACAGTCTATGTGATTTGCATAATTTTTACATTTGATTCTTTAGTTTAAATTGATTGTGGCATTCCATCAATCCATCCCTTCCTAACCTATTAGGTTGAAAGGTTTGTTGAGATTCTGGTGCCGAAATAATAATGCGAGATGGATTAATTGAAAATTAGAATCTGGCTTAGGGTTGATAATTTATTTTTGGTATGTAGGGTTGATAATTTATTGAGCAAAAAATAAATAAATTTTGACACAGTATAATTGTATTATCGAGTAAGCTTTGTGCCTAGTACTATTGAGGAAGTAGTAAATCTTGGTCTCGTGCTACTGAAGCTTTAGTGAGGGGAACCATCTTAATATCCCTCTTGCTTTTATTAGTTAATTTGATAAGGAATATTTTTTGCAGGTATCGAATGTTAAGTCGTCCATATGCTTTTAGTTGCATACTGCGGCTGAGGACATCAACTGAATTTAAATCTGGTCATTCTGTAAGTGTGCATAACTAGCCTTAAGAGTTTCTTAGTATTAGTATGGTTTATTCATGTTTTAAGAAAAATGTTTTTGCAGTATGGTCATTTCTTCCCAGATCCAGAGTATGAGAATGTTCAACATATTATCTGTTGTGATTCTTATGCCACATATGCTTATGACTTTGAGTTTGCGAATGATGTTGGATTTTCCAGGTAATAGATATATTCCTGTCAGTTGTCTTGCATTTTGTTTTGTTGATCTACTTATAATTTTGATGATCAAATGATTTACCTATTCATTTAAATCTAAATTATATGATGTGTATGATGCGGTTCACAATAGCAATGTAGTTAAGACATGGTATAACCCTCAGAATGTGATGCAGCCCAGGAGTTCTAATTTTAATTTTTGTTTTTTTCTGGCTAGTATTATTTTATTAGTATTATTTTTAGGAAAGTAAGGTTTTTATGATATCTTTAAATTTTATTTTGTCTTGGAGAGCAAGTAATGTACCACTAATTTTACTGGAATAGTTAATTATTTACATATACTTTGATTATTATGAGCTTTGTGTATTTTGGGTGATGTGTTCCCGCATCTTGGGTTGAACAAGTTGATTGAATCACTTTTACTGATGAATGCTTTAGTTTAGCGGTATTGATTCAATCCACACTCACATTCTGTTCTACATCAAAATGCTGGTAACACTTGCAAGTGGACCCATTAACATGCTGGCTTGGATATGGAAGAAAAGAAGCTAAATCATTTACAAAACACCTACATGTTGGATAGTTGAAAAGAGATACAGGATTCACATGAACACATGCTTAGCTCGAGATTTAAAATTCTAGATGATTTTTTAGGTGAATTTTATTTCGCTCTTGCTTAGCAGATATCTGTTGCTATCAGCTTTTCACCTTTTAAAGGTGTACATCAACATCTAAAACATTAATGTGTTGGTATTTATGTTCTTGTAGAACCAAATGAAGGGTTTATCGCTCATTTGAAGTCCAAAAATCTTTTGGGATGCATTTTCATGATATTGTATTGGTAGCCTATCTACTGCATGGTTTATGTCTTTCAAGATGTGATAAACAGCACAAGAGTGAGACAGATGAATCCTGTATTGCCTGTTCATCTAGTCGATTATGTGAACGATAATACACTGCTCCGAAGGAACTTGAATTAATAACTAGAATAATATCATTGGCATAACTGGAGACAACTATAATATTTTAAACATTGCTTGTTTGGTCAAATATATAATATTATTTTAAAACAACATGTGTTTATAAAAAGCTGTTGAAAAAGTTATTCTGTTGAAGAAAATAGTACCATATAAGTAGTTATTTGCTTTAAACAAACAGGCCGTTCAAGGTAGTTGTAGATATATAGTTCTGTTGAATATTTGAAATATGCAATAATCTAGATGATAAATAGTAAAATATAAAAACTGTTGTCATGCCAAGTGTTTTAGTGCTACACAGCCTATACCAATCAAATAGTTCTCTAAAGACTAAATACAATAGATGAAATTAGGTTATTGTTACTTGATTTTTTTTATCTTTAATATTTTTTAGATATATTTATTTTATAGGGCTTGGAGTAAATCTAGTTAACTTGTTATTTTATCGTAGTATGGACTCTGGATGTGTTTGCCTTTGTGCACCAAGTAAGATAACTTTTTGTGCACGAAATAGGATAACTTTTGTGACATTAGTTATATTACAGACGACATTTTGCTGTTGCAGATTATAAAATTATATTCATTTATAATTTTTTTTGACAAGTAATAAAGTTTATTATTAATTAAAGTCAACAAAAAGGGGTGACGCCAATGTACAGAGTTTGTAATTAATGTTTATTATATTCATTTATTTTTTTTGCCTTCTTAATATTACTTGTTGATAGAAGGCACTTTAGCTCTAACTTTTAATGAATTCTGCTCTTCTTTTCCTTTAAAAATTTTATTTGGGAATTGATTTTTCCATAAGTAAAAGTGGTATGTCTACAAGGTCCTCACATGAATAGTAATTGGGCCCAGACTCGTATGCAAGAGACCTTGTGCAGTTATCAATTTTTACTTGTCAAAATAACAATTCCCATTCATTTTAAGTATAGTGAAATAATTATTGGTTCCTTTTGAGGTAGTTATAAGGGAATACCTAGAACACTTGAATTGATCATATAGGATTTTAAAATTTGTCCAGATATAGTTTTTAAGATTTTGTAGGCTGATTGCATCTTGTTTTCCTGCATTTGTTGAAACTTAGCTTTTCTTGTAATATGGGAACATATTATCTTTCAATACGACATGATTTCTGTACTGTCCAAAATTAATGTATTGACCAATTATTCTGCAGACACACTTCAGAACTTCCAATGGTACAGATTGCATTTCAGTATACTGTTGTTGTCCCTCCAGAGGAACTTTCAAATTCTGGATTGAGTGCTGCACGTAGGTAAGGTTAGGCTTCCAGAATATCAATCTGTAAATTGGTTGCCTCACAGGTCATTTGTCTGAGCTTGTAAGCACTCATGTCTAGAATATAAACGATAAAAGATAATTATCAAAGAACAAAGCGATGTTTGAGTAAGTGAGTTGAATTTACTTCTCGTACATCGTAAGCTTTGTGTTCTTTTGATACATACCTATGATTTATATTACTTCTGTAAAAATTTGTTTTTTCCTATGAAAATATACATTTTTTTCATATTTTTGCATGCTCTGTGCATCCTTTTGGATTATTAAGTGAAGATTAAAATCATTTCGTATTTAAGTGATCTTTGATAAGTTATCTTATGTCGACCTTAGGAACTTCTTACTCATAATTTATTAATTAGACACGTTGGGCTTGGGTTTACATTACATTGATGTGGGTTGTATTCATGCAGAAGCCAGCATTCCCTCCAAAGGAGACTAAGAATTCGGACTGTGCAATTTGGAACTGCTCATAGTATTAATGAAATTTATGATAGTGTTGATCCTGAAGTGGTCCTTTCAATACTGGTTCACAAGGTCGATTTTCTTTTCATTTATTGAATATCATGATTTTTTTTTGAAGTTTAGGAAGGTTACCTCTTTATGCATCATGAACTTTTGATTGATAGAATTTATGAACTTACTAGAGTTAATAATTTTAAATTTACTAGGGTATATTTGATTAGAACAACCATATTGGCCTTGCAAAACAGTACTTTATAGTATGCTGTAAGAACAATGCACTTGGACACCAAATATGTTCTTATGAACTCTGTTGCATAAACAAATGATATACTTTTCGACTCTTTATACATTTGTTTTTTTTAACTTATATACAATACTCAACATGATTAAAACTTTTGAAATAATTTATTGTTTTTCTTGTCATACTTTGACTTTATTGGAAATATTGAGGGTGTATTGTTCTTGGGTGTTTATATGTGTGCATACAAACATGACTTTCACCATGGTTCAGACTAGGTTTTGGAAGGCGATTTTTTCACTTGGTTTTGATTTTGGTTTTGAGCTATACCCACCATTACCCTTGTTAGGAGTTTCAATTTTTTTGAAAAAATTTATGAAAAAATTCTAAATAAATTAGGCTCAAATAGATAAACACAAGAACATTGCCTAGTACATATAGCATGTCCAATGATAATACTAACTTTTTTCAGATCTATCTAATGCTATATTACATAATAATTGAACAATAAGTACTTAAGATACTTCAAAAAATTTCATAAATACAATAAACAAAGCTTAATAGTTTTGTAAAAAATTGGAACATTAATGACATTGCAAAAATTGAAACGTTAGTATACGTCAAAATCTGATTTGGTTTACTAACCACAACTCATCCGCTGATTTTTCGAAATCAGTCGATTGGTTCCCATAGTTATTTTGTCTGCTTTTGGAACTTAGGAGTTTGTCGCTGTGTTTTACAACCAATCACAATGGGATGTATATTGCAATTTAGTGTAAACACAAGGGGACAACTTTACAATTTTCCCTGAAATATAATGCTCCCCATTTCTCAAGGCATAACTCCTAACTAATTTATTTATGTACTTATTATTTTTTGATGAGTAAGTATCCCATTTACATATATTTTTGTTATTGTTATTATTATTATTTTCTTGATAAGTTAGGATTTGAATATACATTTTTTATTATTATTATTTGATAAGTGAGTATCTACATATAAATATACATATTATTATTATTTTTTGATAAGTTAATATGTAAATATAAATATTTTGTTTATTTATTTATTAGTACTTCATTTGTTCCACAAAAAGATCCCATCTGTGGGATCCTGGGAGGGAATAGAAAGAAAAGATTACTTATGCAAACCTGACGATGAAAACTTCGTTGAATAGGTTCTATCTGATAATCATTGAAACAAAGCATCAAAAATATATCTTTTTTGAATTCCATGCCATCTTAAGAATGCAACATGCACATATGAATAGACAAGATACAGACATGGTCTTTGCATCATGATTTCTTTGATAGTTCCATCAGCTTGTGAAAGAACATGCTTTTCTAAAAGAATGAAAATCTTTAGTTGATACACTGATTCCTGTTTAGGTGATATTCCTTCTTTATAAGTGCATGTGGTTGATGATTGTCCCCCAAATGCATATAAACATATTGAAGCAAGTGGTCTATAAATCTTCTGCAGAGTATACCTTGTTTGAATTACCTTCATTAGTGAATGATAGCTGAATAATGCTTTAAATCAACTTGATTGCTGATTTCAACTAACGTTACTTCTCAGGTCATATTAGCCTCACTGGAGCAAGGTGTTCGTGAGGGCAGGATGTTACTTCATGATTGGCTTGTAATTCTTACAGCTCAGTACAATGATGCCTGTAAAAATGTTCAGTCAATGCCTGTTCATATCGATACTGAGTTCACTCAATGCCCACAACTGCAGCCTTTGCCTCGCTTGGTCTTTGCATTGCTTCGAAACCCGCTACTCCGCTTCCATGAAGAAGGTGTTCACCCAGATTACCGAATATACCTTCAATGCCTATTCAGGTATATAATAAGTAGAGGAGGTGAATTTGTGGTTTTCCCTGAAAAATGTCTTAAACAATAAAAATGAGATTATCAAAGGAAGAAGAAAATCAAAATGACAAGAATTGCTTATCAAAAAAGAAGGTAGGATAGAAATATACAATCAGTTCAGTTTTTCAAAGACTGAAACAAGTAGTGGAATTTTAGCTTGAAAAAAATCAAATATTATATATTGGCATCAAACTGTGGCATGTTTTTAAGTTATAGTGCTCAACTCAGTTGCTTTGTACTTTTTTGAAAATCAATCTAAGGAGAAGATTTTTGTAAAGATTTTCTTGGATTTGTTAGCATGTTACCAGATGTCAATTGGTTGTACTTGCTACATCATTATACCTTTGAACTTGCTGAGCTATGAAATGCCACTGTGTTCTACCCAAGTGAGGTGTTTGCTTCTTCTTTTTTTGGTTAAGAACGGAAAATGCCGGACCTATTAAAAATGGAGGATGAGTAGATAAAAAGAGTGAATTTCAAGCCACTTAATTTAGATTTAGCTAGTTTCTGTGGTGTCATCGACCAAATATTTATCGTCATTTAGTCTGTAGCAGTATATACTCATTACTACAATCATGATTGGATATCTAAGTTCTGATGTTGAACCTTTGTTTCCAAGTAGTTTTTGTTCTGTTATACTGCTTGTGGATTATCAACATAATACTGGATCCTCCCTTTATGGTATTTTAATCGTCTTCACTAAAAACGAATTTGTTCTCAAATTTTTGACGCAGTGCACTAGAACCAAGTTCTCTTAGCCGTGCCATATACCCACTACTGTCATCATATGCCACTCCAGATATACAAGCATATCCTCGACATTCTTTAAGTCGTGCTGCATTGATAACAAGTGAAAGTCCAATATTTTTCCTTGATGCATTTACAGCCCTTGTTGTGTTTTATTCTTCCACGGCTGACCCTACACTGCCTTATCCACCACCCCACGACTGTAAGTTATCTTGAAATAGTTTTTGTTGTTTTTGCTTGAACATTGGATTTGAATTGCTTTCTAATTCAAAGGGTATTGTATTTAGGCTTATTGAGAACAGCCATTAACAAACTGAAACAAGAAAGAAGTATCACTCCCAAACTCATATTCATCCGGGGAGGGCAAGATGATGCCACTGTGTTTGAAAACTTTCTTATTGAGGAACAGGATGTTGATGGAAGTGGCTTCACAAGCGTCATGGGTTTGCTTTCCTTCCTTGACGAGATCAAGTACAGTGTTCTGGAATACATGAAGTAGAAAACTGGCACCTTATAGGTTTGCAGAAAACTTTTCAACTTATACAATCTAGTAGGTGGTTTGCTCAATTGGATTAGCAAATATTGGTAGAGATCTGGGCGGTAATGAGAAGTTTTTAGTACTCAATGGATTAAGTGCAGGAATGCTTTTTATATCCAGTTTGAAGCTCCCCTTGTGGTGAAAAAGTCACGTTGTGGCTTATTATACTTTACAACTAGGTGTGGGCATTTGGTCACGTTGTGGCTTATACAGGTGAATTGAGTTTTGCTAGAAAGAGTTGTATCAGGTTGGCGTCCATTTTGGAAATTTTCATTTTTCTGGACGCAACTCGAGTAGAATATCTAGTGCTGAATTACTAACTTGCTTGTTTCTTGTAAGGCTCGATGAAATCATCTAAGTATATTTGAGAATTTTTGAACTAGTAGGTTTGCATTTTAATCTTTTAGATTCAGAAGAAAGTCTGGTCTCTTCCAATTTTTTTGAAAAAAAAGAAAAAGTATTAAACACACAAGTGCAAAACCTAGTTCAATGACTATTTCAGAATTCTTTTTTATTTTTATTATTAAAAAAAGTTTCATATAGAGTAGTATTGTATAACCTCTAGACTAGTATCATCCTTTATATTTTGGAAATTTGGAGAAAATAGTTAAAACACCTAGACGATCTCCATTTTGTTTGTATGTGGAAAAAACTTTTGGTGTAAGAGTGTGTTAACTTGTTCAGTGAAAGAAATAGTGATCATCCTTCTTATTGTGCAAACGAATGTAATTAATTATAAAAAGAATAATAAATCATGGTTGAAATCACGAGATTTGACATTTCAAACACATGGTGGTCAGTGAGGACAATGACATGAACATATGTTTATTAAAGATCCCATAACACAAAACAAACTAATCTGATATTACTTTGAAAGAATACTTGTACAAAACCTGAAAGTAGGTAGCTAACAATATGAAGGTGCAGCAGGTCTAATTGGGTTGACCTTCACAATACACAGTTACTAGGCAACAGTATGTTCTCTGTTTCTTCTTCAGCTATAGTGATTCAGTAACCATCATGAGCATCATCTTCTTCTTCTTCTTCCTCCTTGTTGCCTTCTATACTATCTCGCTTTTCTTCACCTCCATTTTCTGATGGTTGTTCTTTCCTTTTACTCTTTTTGGTTTCTATTCCCCTCGAGGATCTCGATCTTTTTACAGCACTCTTTTGTTTAAACTCTGTAGTAGGAGAGAACAGAAGAAACATTAGTCTGGAAGTATTTTTGCAAATCAAACACAAAAGCTGTCCTAACGAATTTATATTGGAAGGAACTTGGTCTATTTTTTACGAACATTAGGCTTTTCTTAACCAAGCAAAACGGTCAATGGCATGATCATTACACAGTACTTCGGTTACCACCAGCATAAACCTTGATAGAACATACAAAAGCAACAGATTAGGTTTCATGAAGCTATAGCCCATACATGGACAATATGCTTGTCAAACCAAAGATAAAAGACTATAGGTGGGTGACCATACTGGACGGGCACTAATTTGCCAATCCAGCATTGCAATATAGATCGAGTGTTGGTTATAACAAGAATAAATTTATTTCTTATAGTATCACAATCTACAGCTTCAGTTGAATATGTTTTCACAAATGCTTCCTCTAGCATACATATAGTTAGTTATTGGTGGAAGAACTTCCTGTATGAAGAGCTCCTACACAAATCACCTAAGTTTGCTGAGTAGTTTTTGACTGTTTCTAGAATATCCATACTTGAGCTTTTGGAGTGAACAAAGTGCTAACCCTCATATATCTGCAAAAATGTGTTCACAAGTAATTTATGGGAATGTGGTTTTCAAAATTATTAAACTTTAGATGCTAAATTGATTCCAGATAAACTGTATTATAAAATACAATGTCTATTTCTTTTTCTCCTTAAAAAATCTGTTGCTGTACGTGTTAAATATCATGCCAATAACATAGTTTTCAAGATTACAATCAATATGAAAACAGTTTTCTGGTCCATTCTCTAAAAGTTTAGATTTTAGGATAAATAGTAAGTTGTATATCAAGTGTTCTTGCTTTCATTTGGTTCCACTATGTTAATGCAATTCACATTGTGTTCTGTTTGTGCATCATGTTGCACCCTAGTAGTCCTTCACCTGGGGATTAGAATAGCAAATGAGGGGGACTGTTGGTGCAAAATAAGACGTAGTTAGACTCATTTTTAATAGCTTAAGGTTTCATGATAATTAATAACTTAACATAATTTAATCCACAAAACAAATTCTTGGACATGGCTTTCGGAGCACAGGGTCACCCTCCTTTTTAGTAATTGAGGCTTTTGTTCATAATCCTAATCTATCATCCACCCTAGTCTATTCCTATGTATATATTTTGTTAAATCTCTATTTATTTTGCTAGACACTTAGTTTCTAATAGTCATGCCATCCTGATATTATTCCCGGCTTAATAAATACACACCTCTCATCCCACTTTAGTTGCTAGGTTTCTTCTTCTTCTTCTTCTTCTTTTTTTGATAATAGAATAAATTTTATTAATAGAAAAGAAAGAATACAATAAATGGGGGACAAAAAGTCCACTCTCAGCACACGAAAAAATCAAAAATAAAAAAACACTTAAAAAGTGCAACCCTCCAATCTTTACATAAATCAGTAGCAAAGATACCTGTAAGAACCCCCATAGCAAAAGCCCAAAGAAATGCCAACAAAATATCCCTATCATTCAATAGCTTTAAAGCTTTAAGGATAAGTAACTTTCTCTAAACAACCTAGCATTACACTCATTTCAAATTCTTCACAAGATAAAAAAGAAGGCACACTTTCATAAAATTTTGGCATCCCTATTACTTCCAAATCTTCTAAAACAAATTAATAACATATCTTCCACCATAGCAGGACACACCCACTCCTCTCCTAGTGCTCCAAAGAGAGCTCCACAATCCCCAAGCAACAAAACTTCAATGCAAAAATAAATGAGCATGTATCTCATTACTCTGCATGTACATAAAACAAATGTCTAGCGATAGAACTTTGTAAGGCCTGGAGCCTTGATAAATTTTTTTCGAAGATTGTTGTGTTTCTTTTTACACGTATATTAAGAAAGAGAAACTATTATCGATAAGTTTCAAATAACCTTTCTTATTGGACCCATCTCGATTAATGAGTATACAAGACAAATGCTAAAAATGTACAATATATAACAACTGAATATATCTTATATGGATTCTTGTAAAGTATCCAGCCTTCTTAGTCTTTCTTTAAATTAGGTCACATTATATTCCTTTCTACTTTAGTCGTAACAATTAAATTTCCTTTCCGCTCAAACAATTTAACAACAAACTACCTAAAACTTAATGCGTACTATGGGATTTTTTGGTACGACAGTTTTGTCATCACTTCTCATTATAACCCTTTGATTATATTTTGGTTGAATGACACTTTTGTTCCTACAAGTTGTCACCGAGTGTCAAGGTTGTCCTTAAAATTTATTTTTCATCAAATGGGTCCCTAATGTGGTTGATTAGTGTCAATTTTGTTTCTTTTCCCAAACAACACTTAGAGCCCTCCAATGTTCAACCTGATCCATTTTTTTCTTTTAATTTTAATTTTTAGTTTTTTTTTGTATTTTAATTTCTAATATTCATAATAATTTGAATGATGGTAAAGACAAATTTGTCCTGGAATTTGGAAACAATGGGTGGAGTCAAAATTTGGGCGGATCTAAGTGAAATTTAAAATAAGAAACAAAGTAACACCAATTGACTAATTTAGTGATTGAATTGTGAAAAATAAACTTTTGATACTCGGGGGCAACTTGGAGGAAAATAAATGTCATTCAACCATTGAATGGGTTTACTTACAAACTAACCATCGTAAAATTCAAAACAAACTATGAATGGTTAGGTTGGCTTAAATAAATGAACCATGTTTACCACAAAAACGGAAACATGATAACAAAATGCGTTTTGGTATGAACGTTCTAAAACATGGAACACTCTCGTCCGCAATATCAAATGTAGCGTTCCAAAACTTTTCCCCTCTACTTAAGCTTCTATTACACAAATATAATTACAACTACAACTAAGCTTTATGCATTATAAATAAGAAGCATCCTCTTATATAACTCTTGGATCATACAACTAATGGCTAAGATTAAATTTAATGAAAGGCTAGGATAGATATCGACTATCTAGATTCATTATCTAAAATATTAAGAATATTTACAAAGTATAATAATCACATAAGTAACTCTAAAACAGCCTATTAGAAACAATTATATATAAAAGAAGATTATAGGGAAAACCAACAAATTTAGCCAAATAAGTGACTTGTGGGTGTCAAGTAAGCGATGACATGACATAATCTCGTTAAAAATGCTCATGTTGTGGCACTACGTGTTGAAATAACTCATCTGGTTTTAACTATATTACAACTAGTTATAATTTTTAACTTTATCTTTTTGGAGAGCTATTCTCAAGGTACCATGTCCGACTAAACATATTCCGTACTAACTAAGTGATTCATAGAAACCTACCCTTAACGAACTTTGTCTTTTCGTGACATTTTCCGTTCCCAATTTCATTCCACGTACCGTATCGAACCACAATCGTAACACTGAAGCAAACATCCACAATCATCAGCTGATTACAATTTGATTTCCCTCATCTCTTTGTGAAGGGAAAACTACAAGTTTAAAACAATTTTCAAGTGAAGAAAAAATGCATGATTACCATCACCAAATCGGTTTTTGTGCTTATTTTGTAAATCACTTACTCTTGTCCACTAGCATCAAAGAATAAAAAATCTTTCTCAAACATAAAATAGGAGTAAGGAGTCTGCCACCCATTAAACAGAATATCCACTGAATTAAGAGAGATTTAGACTCTTTTCCCCTCATTATCTGTAAGTTTATTTTTCTATCACAAAAGCATTTATAAGAATCTAAACTGCTGAAAAATAACATAAATAGATCATACCAACTGAATATATCCTATATGGATTTCTTGTAAAGTATGCAACCCTCTTAGTCTTTCTTTAAATTAGGTCACATTATGATCCTTTCTACTTCAGTTGTATCAATTTAATTTGGAACCTCACAATTTTCAAGCCAATGGTCAAATCCATCCTTACCAGAAATCTGCAGCACCTATTCTAGGCCCTATAACGCCATCCTGTTGTCGGATTCAAATTAGGGGTGTCAAATTGTGAGGTTCCAGATTCTAATCAACTATGTGATTCATATAAAGTATATATTCCCCAATCCCCATCTCAGCACAAGATTATTATATATAAAACCGAATCCATAAAAAAGAAAAAGAAAAAAAAAGGAGAGATTTTGGAATATATCTTCTAACCTTCAAGATAAACTTTGAGTGGCTCAATAAATTCAGGAAACTCAATCTCTTCAAGCGCTCTAAATACATCATCAGCATTAATTATTTGCCTCTTAGACTCCTTGCATATGTCATTTGCACTGCAGATATACCCAATTCTCTATTCAACAAAATTCAAAAGCAATACATAAAAATTCCCCAATTTTAGAACTAATTGATTGCCAAATCTAAAAAAAAAACTGAATAGAATTACATAAAATCGAAACCAGAAACGAACACAACAGGGAGAGATTGGTCAATTACGTGGCAGAGAGGTACTGAATGAAGATACGAGAGGACTCGGAGAAAGCTTGGAGGGCTTGTCGGAGGAGTGAAATGTCACCGTCTTTGGCCAAGTGAGATAGCGTATCCTTCACCAACCGGCGCACGATAGTCTTCGGCAGCTCCTCTGCCTCTGCAACCACTTTTTTCTTCCCCGCCATACACAAACAAAGTGACGGAATCGTATCTTCGAACGTCCAAATTTAGCTAATTGATATCATTATATTATCCCACCATGGATTCGGAATCAAGTGGATCAAGTTTCTCCATTTTCTTTATTTCCTTTGGTCAAAGGGTGTTTGGACGAACTACTAGTATGTGTTTTGGACGGAAAAATAAAAATAAAAAAATCGAAAATTAAATTAGGATGGAACCAATTTATAAATTTGGAATGTTTGTTAGATTATGGACCGGTAAAGATGTAATAAATAAATATTTGGTATGGTCATTCTGCTCTATAAAAAAATTCTTCCAATTAAAAATTAGATATATAATTTAATTTAAAAAAATATATTAAAAATCGAAGTCCATATCAATTAGAATAGTTTTTTTGTACTAATTTTCACATCTATACCGATTAAAATTTAAAAAAATTTAGGAGTGACGATCGGTCAATTTTTTTTTTTATTACTTCTCAAAAAATATATAATATTTATTCTAATTAAAATTTTTATAATTAAAATAAAAATTTTAAATAAAATAAATACTATACATTAATACCAAAAATAAAAATTGAACCGGTCGCCGCTTCTTGTCCCGAGAGAAGAACTTAGTTTTTAGTATGGAAATGTTTTGCCGAACCTGTAAATTAAACCCAGAACCAGGAAAACTGAGGAATCTACCACGCACCCCTGCAAGGCGCGTGTACGCGTTGCCAACTCTCCAGATTCTTCTTCCCAATACAAATCCATTTCCGACATCATTCCCTGTTTGACCTCACTCACTCTCTTTCCTTTCCAATTTCCTCAACAACCAAACACACCCCATATCAATGTCCTACCCTCAATCCTACTCGGGTTACAGCTCTCCATCTGCTCCACCCGTGCCCGAATCACAACCCGGATGGGCACAACCGTACCACCCTCCTCCGAACACCTATACCCATGGCCAAGCTCGGAGCGGATTCATTGACGAGAATGAGTTACAGCAGGCTCTCTCTGCGGGTTACCAGAGGTTCAGTCTTCGGACTATCCGTTTGCTCATGTTTCTCTTCAAGAATCCTCAGGATTCTCTCAGAATTGGTCAGTCTGTTTTTCTTCTTTTGCGTTTTGATTGCTGTTTTCTTGATAATCAGCTTAATTGAATGTGTGGGTTCACTGTTATTTAATTCAGCTTTTTGGTAACTTTCATAAAGTTCGTTGAAAGTTGGAATTTTTTTGCTTTTAATCTTCACTGTTTGACTAATGTTTTCAAAGTATAAAGATTTCACTTTCTAAAATCTGTAAACAAGTTTAGAAATAGGAGTCTATTTTCATTGATTGGTATAAGCAAAGCCCAATTTGACCTTTATTGTCAATCTAACAAAATTTTAAAAAACTTAAAATCTAAAATTGATATAGTTTTCTTTAAAAAGTAATAAATTGAGAATTTCTTTTAGATAGGTTACAATATTCGCAATTGTATAAAATAATATACAAAAGGATGTTTTATACTTTTTCAAAATATTGTTATTATAAAGGCTCTTGTGTCATCAATTTTATTTTATTTTTTTGGAATGGAGGGAGTGTTTACTACTTTTGCACCTAATTTGCTTAAGGTAATCATATAATTAGACACAGATTCAAGGAGTAAGGATTTACAGCCCTAAAATCCAGTTCTAAAGCCAAATTTTACACATTTAAAACAACTGCCCTTGAAGTAATCATTATTTTAAAAAACATGACCTTTTGTCGGTAGGATCAAGTTTGATTGAAAGGAAGCCGAAACATTCCTATATGCATGTATGACATAAGCTTAATCACACAATTTGAAAGACTGATCCTTTCATTATATTTTAAGGTTAGCTGCAAATTGGAGAAAATACAGAGTTTTCACCAATGATGTTTTATTGATATGTGAATTGTTTTATGTGAAATTGGTATTTTGGTTTGCCTTAGCTCACCAGTCATTTTTGTTTAGGGAAATTCTACTGCCAGAGCTAATTCTGTTAATTCTAGAGCAATATACAAATCACTAAACATTATAGATAAAACATTTGCTTTGATGTAACTAAAATCAGTTATGACATTATTAACATACATTGGTTTCATCTTTACTTTTAGGCTAATTTTTCCTTTAGTTTTTTGAGCAAGTACTTTAAAGGCTAATTCTATGTATTGATGACGGCTAATTTCGTTGTATACAGGACCCAAAGAGTTTACTGAGATATGGAGTTGCCTTGGTCAATGGCGGGTGAGTGGTCTAATTAAGTTTCTGTAATGAGTTCTTTTTTTCAAGTAAATCATAGTTGAGACAAAAATACTTATTTTTTTTGTGAAGTTATTAAATAGGAAGGCAGGAATTGTACTGCATGTACTTATGTGGTTCATTTTAGTTACACATTACAACAGTTCATGCATGTTACAGCATTTAAAATGCATTTGAACTGTCCTTTCAAAGAAGTTGGTTTTCTGCTATTTAGATTTTGCTTTGTTTCAAAACCTATGGAATAATCCTTTTTTATTTTCTTGCACCTTAGGGCATTTTTGAGAGATTTGATAGGGATGGAAGTGGGAAAATTGATTCCATGGAGCTGAGGGATGCTCTTTACAGTCTTGGATACGCTATTCCACCTTCGGTTCTTCAAGTTCTGATTTCTAGATATGAGGATGGAAGTGGCCGGAGGGTTGAGCTGAAGTTTGACAGTTTTGTTGAGTAAGACCTCATAAACTCAATCACATCAAGTTATTTATGACTTCACATCAGGCTAAATAACCTCAAATTACTTTTTGTTCGATGTGCAGGTGTGGAATGATTGTGAAGGTGAGTAATGAATAATAACCTGACGTACTCTTCAAACTGATATATGTTGCTGATTAGTTATCCCTTCTAGAATAAATAAATACGTCCAACTTGTTATTAGAAAATAATTTATGCAATCAAATCAAATTTGATTTTGTAAAAAGTGCGTGTGAATATAAATCACTAATTGGTCACATTGGCTGCATTCAACGTCCAAGAATGCAGCTAGTGACCGTGATCTGAGGTTAACCAGCCACAGTTTCAGTTTCTTCTTCACCAATCCCTTGGCTTGAATCTCTCATTGCTTACGATGGGGAATTGATCCCCTTGAATTTCAAATAGGAAAATTACGGAGTGCTAAGCACATTTCGGGAGTTAGTAATTTTAAAAAAGAAACATACTATATTCACCTCACAAGAGGTGCTGGTGGACCCCGATCCATGTCAGACCTGGATTAGCAATTATTACATTTTATCTTTAGAGATATCAGGAGTGAAGCTGCAATACCCTATTTTTGGTAGAAATAAACAATTATCAACTTTTTAACCCTTTTAGGCCTTCTGTGCCTCCGCTGTGGTTAGATAGTATGAGCAGGAAAAGGAAAGGGATTTGATTTCTTTAAGTCTCTTATTCTTTGAATAAGTTTTTATCTTATTTCGTCATTTCTCAATGTAATTCAGGGTTTGACGGAAAAATTCAAGGAAAAGGATTTGCGATACACCGGTTCAGCAACTTTTACTTATGATGCTTTTATGTCAATGATAATTCCTTTTCTTGTGTAAGTAATATCAAGGTTTTGATTCTACTTTCCAAAGATGGGTGTAAATTATTTCCTAGTTTGCTGAAGTATTCTTCTTCATTCCTTGTTGACTGTAATAATCTGTATATATAGTCTGAAATCCATCCGATTGTGTATTCATTTTTCTTCAATTAGTGATTGTTCTTTTTCCCCCAAGTTGGGGTGTGGAATACTAATGGAATTGGTTTGAGTTGGTTAAGTAAGAATGAGTTGTATATTCTGAATGCATGATGTAACTATTATTTTTTTTTTGGGCCGTCAGAGTAACAAGTGTCGTTGAACAAAAATTTAAAGTGTCGCTAAAAACATATTTATTCTGACAGTAAAAATTTCATTATTAACCGCTATTTTTTGATGGTATGGAAACTCATTAACATTACAAACAGCCAAACAGGAAGATGGTTGATGATTATTTTTGAGGTATGCATGAAAATATCAAAAAAAATGTTCCTCTTTTCTCCTTTTTAAAGTCTTCTGTTTTTGGGCGTGCAAAAAATATTACCCTTATTAGAAATTTATTTACTGAACAAAGTGGGAATTTTATTTCTTATGTGGCTTAACCTAGAAATACATGAACGAACGTAGTACCTTTTCATGCTTTCTCTAGGTTAAAACAGTTGAACTATCATACTTGAAAATTGTATTTAACTAAATTAATTGTCATGATTAGAATAATTTAAGAATATAATTGTATTTAACTATATTAATTTTGGTATAAATGGTCAAAAAAGATATAATTCAAGAATGACCTTTTTTTTAGTCAAGGGAGAGTACTTGAAAAATATGTTGGGGACCAGAGTGAGCTGCTGAAAATTGAAAGCCATTAAGCAACTCACATGGTGAAGAAGTACAATGTCACATGAAGACACTCATATTGGACAAGACATGAACACTAGAAATTAGGCTCTATTCTAAATTTTAAGCTACACTTGGATTGAAATTAAAATTAAAATTTTTATGTTACGTTTTGATTGAAAAAATAAAAAATGAAATAACAAAGAGAATAGAATAAAGAGCGAAAATAAAATTCACAAATTTGACATAAATACATGGGAATTGTTCATTCCATTCCAATAGAACATTCTACAAGAATAAATCATTCTAATTTTACTTTCATTCTTACAATCCAAACGTTACATTCGTAAAAGCATTTCTATAGTGAGTTGTAGAAAAAATGCTAAATATTAAAAGGAAAAAGATAAACAAATCCACAATAAAAAATTGAAGAAGCTGGCATAAGCTGCACATTTTTCGTATCTATAAGGACTCATATAAGTCTGAATATTATACAATAAGATGGTCAACCTCAACAAATAACACAAGCCCACACTAAAATCTATACTAAAGTTATCAACTATATATCATAAGCTTGTTAAAGAATTGTATATAATATAATATAATAAGTTCGTGGTTGCTTCTATTTTTTTTTTCAATTTGTAGATGAATTTTGTATTATAATAGAAAGGTCTCTTGATCTGTAAACAAACAATTTCTGGTGCACGCATGTAGTGATGTTCAACAGTCAAAGCCACCATGATGAAAGTGAGGGTCGCTTCCCTGTACGTACACGTTTAATAAAATAAGATTAATTGAATGGAGAAAGATAAAATAAATGGCTCACCGGCCTCCGCCGTATTAGAAAATAGAAAGAGTCTAAATCAAGTAAGTATTAGTATCACTTTAGAAAATGTCAAATGCAAGTTATGGCCTACCGACCATAATAATCTCATTTGCAAAATCCCGTTCATTGTACTGTGATGAACAGGGGCCAATTCCATTAAATACGCAAATTCTTATCGTGTTTCCTCAATTCAAAGCACATTATTATCATTAAACTAACCACGTTCAACTTAAGCAGAATTAGGACCACCTTATTTTGCAAGTCCAATATTGTTCAGAATACCAGCTGGGAAAATGACTGGTGGTGGCTTTCCAGTTGCTATGAATAATTTGTCTATCTGTCTATCTTATCCTGTCTATGGTCCATGCTGATGCAAGAATTAATCATAAAGCAAAATTAGACTACTGACTACATGATGTCGAAAGACACAAGCCAACGTAACTTTCTGTGGTTCAATGCTAAATCCTAACAAGAAATGGTTTTTACGGGTTCTATATTAGTTTTAGAAAATATTAGCCAACAGAAACATCGACACTTATCGTTGATTTTCTTGATGAGAAAATCTAGACAGCTTTACCAAACTTGGTAGTATGAATTCGAAATGTCAGAAATCAGCCCCCTATGAAATCAAAGCTTATTTTGCTATCGGACAACCCCACCATACACAGAAAGATGCTTGTACATGTAAACTCGAAATTGACACGAGATGAGACCAAATATAGTGGGCACTACTCCACCTAAGGCTGATGCAGCACCTTTGCTTGTTTCAAATTGAGAATTAAATATAAAGGATTTCAACATCTTCAAATATGGGCATCACAATAAAAGACAAAATATATGAGCTTTCAACTTTGGCGGTTTACAGGAAAACTTAAACTGCCGAAAGTTGACACTGATGGTGGCTTCATTTCCTGATATAAGCACGGTTGGACTTTTGTGTAGTTGGAGATAAGAAAGATGGAGACTATTACCATATCTTGAATAAACAGTCGTGGAGGTGAAATATTCTTTGTAATTCAAGTGTTCAGACAGAACCTAGCTAACTATAATTTTCTAGCATACACATGATACATGCATATTGTAGTTTTGTCTTCTCCAACAGATAGTTGCAAGTTCTTGACTGTAAAAGCTACGACTCTTCAAAGAGTACCCTGGTACATGAACATGATACTCTTTCTTACATTTGAAAGTATAGAAAATCGACCTTGCAGAACCATGACTCGATCATAATTAAAGGTTTTAACCAGATAACTGTAGTCAGCTCACTTGGAGTTTCAAACTTATAATGAAACTAAAGTAAAAGGAACAGCGGAACAATGAGTATGGAGGAAGGCAAACCCCTGCTTGTAACTAAATTAGCATTCAAGTTAAAGTGAATAAAATTAAATTTCTTACCTCCATGATGCCTTGTACTTTTGGAGCTTCTCCCCTTTCCATGTTTCCAAACCCAGTTTGTAGAACGTTCTAGCTCTCAAGCCAGAGTAAAAGTACAAGGGAAACAAGGAGAAAGGTGATAACAGATAAGGCCTGGAAATAACGAGAAGAAAAGTATTAGGTGCATCATTTTCAAAACTTAACAAATCAATTGTGCAATTATTGTTTAAAATTAACATTCGAATCAGCTCCAATAAAGTAAAATTAACAGAAATAACACAATAGAGCAGATTGAAAAAATTAAGATGATACAAGTTTCTTACATTTTTCTGGGAAGTTGAATAATCAATACGTGGAAGATCACCCTGTGGAAGATTACCCTGTAACCCAATGTCATAAACTGGATTACCATTAGGATAATACAGCCCGTAGTTCCTTTCAGATGCCGGACCAGGCTTTAGATTCTCATTAAAAAGGGCAAAAACATATACGTCGATTGGTACTGATGGTCTTGCTGGAGTACCTTGTTTTTCCTCTATCCGGCGCAACAAATTTCTATTGTATAGGCCTGCATTTTCAACTGTTGCTCCCACCTCATTGGAATCCCCCTTAGAAGGCCAACCCGTCTCAGAAATTTGGACTATTACATCTGTATGACCCATTGCTTTCATTGCTGAATAAACAGCATCAATTTGAGCATACAACATATTATCATAGTTCAGATTTGTTACCGGATCCTTAAAACCTGGGTTAGGTTGGAAAAGAACGTATTCCAATGAAATACTATTCGGGCTATCTTTGTATGCAAAAAAGGGGTAAGCATTTATAAGGAACGGTGAGTTGGTCTGAGCGTGAAAATTAAGAATGGGTTGTATGTATTCAGCAAGATCTTCTCTGAAAGTTCCTGAAGATGGTGGGAATGAGGTACCTAAGATTTGAAGCGAATGCGCAGTTGTTACATAGACTTGTTTGTTTAGGCCAAGATTACCAAGAGCTGTATACACCGATTTCATTGCAGGTAGGAGATAAGACTTTAACTGATTATTGTTGCTTAATAAGACCTCATTTCCAACAAGTATGCAAGAAATCTTGGTCTGGCTAAGGTGTGGTTGAACATGATCTTGAATCCAAGATTGAGCTTTCATGGGGTCATTCATTGTTTGAAGAAGTTCATTTCCAAGTCCAATGATGAATTCAACATTCGTATTGGAAAATGCAGTTAAAACTTTTGGGTCAGCATCATAGAGCTTCACTCTGCTGATGTTGAGTGATTTAAGGAGAGACGATACACGGGAAGGAGAAGGGAGATTGTCGGCAATCTGACCATAGTTAATTCCAACTCCAAGGCTATGGATCCTAGCACATAAATCTGAATTCGCATTGGAAAAAAAGTGACAGAAAATTTTATTAGAGGTTGCAATGGATTAAGAAGAAAATAAGCAGCAGAAATTTCATTAAAAAACTCAAAAAACTTTTATGACTAGTTAAAGGATATGAATCATTATTTGATCACGGAAAGCAAGCAACCTACAATATCCAATCAATTAAAAAGTACGAAAACCACAAAAATGGATGTCAAAATCAAATTTCTGTTTGGAAGAAAAATTTAAACACGCTACAAATCAATTCAAGAAAGGAAGAAAAAAGCACATAAACTGATGCACATACCATAGCTCAATTCAAAAGACTAGAGCCATTACAATGGAAGTCACATCAATAACATATTCACCAGCATCAATAACAACTAAATTCATACAAATTAAGTAAAAGTTGTTATTCTATTCCATCAAATGATTCCAAATCATTAATTTTTCATGATGGGTATCAATAAATTGCCAGAAAAGTGTATTTCCCATTTCTGAGAATATGCAGAGTGGCAAAGTAAGACATCAAAACTCTGAATCTTGAACATCTCAATTCTTGCCACCCAAAGTAACAAAAGAAGCAAGACCCAAATGAGCATAACACAATTACTTCACATAGACAACTTTAATTTCACATTTCCCTTAAAATCAAGAACATAAGAAGCCACAATTTTCTCTCTTTTCAGCTTGTTCATAGTAAGTACCAAGATAAATAAAAGCAAAAAATACAACTCAATTGAAGATAGATTGAACTGAAACCTGATAAAGAGAGCAAAAGAAGAAGAGCCCTGAAGAGGGTGGCCATTTCCTCGGCTAATCCCCGCCAATTCTCCTCCTCGGGAACTCCAAAGCCAGAAAAAAGCCTTAATTGATAATTGCCAATATTTTTGTGTATTGTATTAAAAGTGTTACCATATTGGCTTTATTTATATAGAAATGAGATCATATGGAGATGGGTCCAGTGATTTCTTGCTGTGCTTTCACGTGACTGGCTTCCACGTATTCGGTGTCCCATTTTTAATGGTCCTTTTCAAGTCCGGTTACCCAAGATGATTTACCGGCATACTTGTATAATTTTGGATATTTGGAAGTCTGTTTTTAGCATAGTTACTAAAAATAGACACTATTTCTTCCTTGTAAGGCCTTGAGTCCTTTGACCTTTTAGATTAGGAGTGGCATGGAAAGGGGTTTAAGAAAGGGGTTTTCTCCACCATCTTGTTGAAGAAATCGAGGAAATTTTTATAAGATTTGTCAACTTTACTTCTTT
This sequence comes from Panax ginseng, assembly GCA_020205605.1. Classification (NCBI taxonomy): domain Eukaryota; kingdom Viridiplantae; phylum Streptophyta; class Magnoliopsida; order Apiales; family Araliaceae; genus Panax; species Panax ginseng. Next base: position 16,392,227 of record CM035131.1, on the reverse strand, counting down.
GGGCAAGAAGGGATTTACTCTTAATATTTTCGGTATAAATTGAGAGGGTGTTTGATAAAAATTGATAAAAAAAGTTGTTTGACAATTGATATATTTGAAATATTTAAATAATATATTTTTATTATTTTTTCTCTCTAAAAAATTTCAAAAAATTGTTGTAAATTTATTTAATATCACTTAATATAATAGTTAATATTGTAAAAAAAAAAAGAGTTCATTCAGCCATTCAATCAAAAAAATTGGACTAAACCAATCAGCTCAAAATCGTCTGAATGGCTGACTGGTTCAGCTATTCAGACGATTTTTTTTCAAAACAAACGCATTAAATGGCTGAATCGATCAGTCATTCAGCTGCAATCAAACAGCCCCGAAGTTGTGTTATAAATAAGTTGAAACAAATTGATATTGCATGGTAAATGAGTTGAAGTCTTTTATTACAATAAATAAGTCGGACTTAACCTGTAATGTAGTTGGGACAAATCTAGAATTCACGTTCTAATAATATTAACTAATTAAGTCATTTTTAATTAATTAGTCCTTTACAAAACAGTTGATAATATTGATAGTATAGTTAAGTGTTATATACATATATACACTAATCAAATTTATACTATATCATGTAGGACTTGACTACTACATATTGAGCTCAAACGAATAACAAATCGAACAGTCCAACTCGAACCGATTCTATGGTTTAATTCCTTCATAACATTATTAAAAAAGTCTTTTAAATGATGAGGATGGGGTAGACTGGTAGTACCATACTTGTAAAAATATTAATTTTCTAATAATAATAATATACGTGAAGTGTTACTAATCAAATAATGCATGTAATTTTATCCATTCAACTACTATTATTAGGGATTAATTAAATATAGTGAGTGGTGTCAACTCAAATTCAAATATAATGGAGTAGTATATACATATATGTAATGTTGGAATATATTCCTTTTTATTACCGTAACATTACTACTCCTACATTATAGTGAAGGGGTCCACCATGTTTAGTTTTGATGGTATGAGGTACCCTACATAAATTAAGTATAAATGTCGAGTAAAATGATTCAACGACAATGATAAAAATTCTAACCCCTGAACATCATCTATATTATAAAAGCATTGGTGGAGATTTTGGTGATTTATATCTATACTAGTAATTATCAATGCTTGAAGGCACGATGTAATAAAAAATTTGATTAAAATTCAAAAAATATTATATTATCTAAAGACTTTTTAGAACCTTAAATAATTTACAATCACACATAACAATTATCATAATTCACCGCATAATAAATAATTAATTTTCCTTTAAAAATAGATATTCAAAAATCTAAACATATCTACAAAACATACAAATCATCAATAACAATTATTATTATTATTATTATTATTATGATTGTTATTATTATTATTATTGTTGTTGTTGTTGTTGTTATTATTATTATTATTATTATTATTATTATTATTATCATAATTATTATTATAATTATTGCTATTATTATTGTTATTATTATTACTATAATTATTATTATTAAAATTATTGTTGTTATTATTATTACTATTATCATAATTATTATTATAATTATGATAATATTATACTAACAATTAACAAATTTTCTAATTTGTTAACATTTATTCTATTTGATAAAGAAAAAGAAAAAAAGAAAAAAAAATAATCTATTTATAAGTAATTTTTTTTAAGTAAATTATAATCTTGTTTTTAATTTTATTTTTTACCATTGATATTTTTTATGTATTATATATTTTAAATGTATTCATACTCTAAAAAATTATTATAATTTAAAATAAAATATTAAAATACAAATTAATTAAGTAAATGGAGGAAGAGATGAAGAGAGAGACCCAAGAGAGAGAGAAAAAGATGAGAGGGGAGAGAGAAAGAAAATGAGGAAAGGATTAGGAGAGAGAAAGAGAGTAGGCGGAGGAAATAAAAAAGAAGAGAGGAGAGAGGAGAAGGAGAATGAAATTTGGGCGGGATTGTGTGTATGTGAGATAAAATGTGAACCTTTAAATTAAGTTAGAATAAATTTGAATCGTTGTTTTGCTTTCTCAAATTATAGAATTTAAATTGGGTTCTGTTTTATTATCTATACTATAACTATACTATATAACAGAGCCTTTGTGATTTTGGATTAGGCTAATCTATTTTTTTTCTTTTTTCTCTACAATTTTAGTTAATATCATTTTCTCTTTTTTAATTTAATTACGCTTACCTTTTTTTATTCTTTATTCCTACAATTTTATTATTTTGTTCTTTTTAATTTAGAATTTATTTTTTTTATTTAGTCTTCTAAATTTTATAAAATTTTAATTTTACATCACATAATTGATACGTGCCAACCGAATGCTAGTTATAAACAAGCTCTAAAAAATATGCAACGCAAAGGGTATCAAAGAGGATTCAATTCATGACCAATGTAGGCAATTGCCTACACTGATTTTTCCAAAAATATTTATTTTTTATGGGTAAATATATATATATATATAGTTTAATGGCATAGATAAAAAAATTATATGTGATTTAAGAAGAACTTTAGATTATGTTTTGTGAGTTTAGGATAAAAAAATAAAAGAATAAAAAACTTACATTAGGATGAAAAAGAAGTAATAAATAAATGTGTTTATAAGTCTGTATTTAGTTCTTAGCTTTTCTAACTAGTTCTTGTAATAGATGTTTAAGAGAAATGGATATAAAATTTATTTTTTTCATTCATTTAGTTTCTTTTCTTTTGTTTTAATAGTTAAAAAATAGTATGAACAGAGTATCATTTCTTCAATATAATCTCCATTATATAATTCTTAGTTAACATTAATGTCACAATTGTGAATATAATATTATTTTCTAAAGTCGCCCATTTAAAAATATATTGACTTTAAATTAATGTGAATTTATTTAAAATTAGAGATACAATTTAATTTTTGAGATCAAACAACGACATATTAAACTTTAAATTAATGTGAATTTATTTAATTTAAGTTAATACAATAATTATAATTGAATAATATATAATATAAACTATTATTCACAAATTTTATTTTATTCTAATTCTAAATTTTTATGAGATATATTAATTTTAAAATTTAATACGTTGGGGTTTGATCTCAGTAGTTTAACTATATTTCTAATTTTGGAATGAAGATAGTAATATTTTAATCTATTGCACTATTTTACTTAACGTGAGCTTAGCAATAAAGAGTTTTGTTATATGTTGCAAAAAATTTTAATCCAGTTATAATTGTCACGTATGTGCATATATTATGAATTAAAAAAAAATCTCACTTAAATTTATTTTATCTTATCATATATATTTTCACGTTGACCACAATCAAACTCTATCAAATATTTATCGACACATATATTATTTTTTATTAATAAAAGATGAAAACCGAAAATCTACCTTCTTCCGTATCCTATAAACAGGGCAGTGGGGGCAGCCTACCATCACCTCCAGGTCAGGTATGTCAGTCACAAGTTCACACACCGCTTTTGGATAATTCTCCTTCTTTTTTTTTACATTAGTTAAAAAGACTAAAATAAATGGGGTGGGGTGGGGTGGGGTGGGGTGGAGTGGGGTGGGGGTGGGGGTTGGGGATGGGGGCAGGGTGGGATGGAATGGGAGGAGAAAAAAAAAACTTTGTGAACATAAAAATTGAATATTAATGTATTTAAATTTTATTTATTTATATTATAATTTTTAAGTGATAAATACATTTTTGATACTTGTACGGGAACTCGACTTACAATTTGGTACCCAAAGTAAAAAAACTTACAAACCGATTATTGTACTCGAAAATTGTTTAGATCTGGTGCTTGTACTTTACAATTTTGAAATAATCGTTAAAATTGACTAACGGAGTAGATAGAAAATTCTGATGTCGCTTCCACATATGACGTGGATAATGATATGTATATGGCCTTAGACACATCAGTTTAGGAGGGAATAATACTTCTCACGTGACCAAGTGAGGAAGAAATAAGGGTTAAACGCGAGAGATCTGAGAGAGAGAAGAGCTTGAAGTCGATCTCATCCGAGATTCGATTGAAGCCTTACGATCTATTCAACCTTACGAGAGATTGGCCGTCTGATTCGACAACAAAAAAGTAAGCACTCAAACCCTTATTTTTGATTCGATTGTGTTCCATTTTGAGTAAGCACCCAAACCCTTTATTTCGAGTGTTAAAGATTTGTTCTGTGCACTCGATTTTGAACTTAATCTTTATTTATGCATACTTTATGTGTTTAATGCCCACCTTGTTGGATGTTTGTGGTCGTTTTTCTCAAATTTTGTGCTCTTGGTGTTGAATTAATGATATGTGTTGAATCTGCAAATAAGAACACCTCTTGTGTTCTTGTCTTCTTTTTGTCTTTCTGTATCAACATTCTTGATGATTTGAATTATATCATTCATTTATATATTAGTTTTACATTTTGGAGAATTAGATTTTATATTTTGTCGATTAACTTTACTTAATCTCTCATTGCTTACTCTATGTTATTTTTTGTTTTTCTTACGATGTGAGATATGATTTCATTAATTGTGCACTATGGTGGAGAGTTTGTCACTAAGCCCACAAAACATTATGTAGGAGGGTTGAAAAAAGTTGTCCCTAGTGATCCTGATTTCTTGTACACTACTGCGTATAAATGAACAAATGGCTCATATATTAAGGTACCATACTACTGCTTAAGGTTTTCTTTAAATATGGTGAAGGGTTTAGATTAATTCATGATGATGATTCGATCGGAGATTTAATTAAAGCTTCTGAAAAGATATATTATAGAAGTTTTGTGGATCATAAACTTGACAAGGATCACCTGATTATCTCAAGAACCTTGATCTACTTAGTAAGCTCGAAGAAAATGAAAATGAGGAGAACAATGGGGTGAATCTTTGAGGGAACAATGTTATGAATGGTGACTTCACTTTAGTGATGAAAGTTACGAGGCCTCGATCTTGACTTGGTAGTGATGATGAACAATTAAGCGATGATGAAGAGTACCAAAATCAAGAACAAAATTTAAGGAGTATACTAAACAAATGAGAGAGGTTGGAGATCCCGATGATCTTTGGTGGTATTGATCTACATGAGTTGCAAGAGGTGGGAGAAAAGGAGGTGAAAAAATGAGACTAATGTACAAACAAGTACACATGAAGATGAGACTAATCTACACTCGGTGTAAGCAGAAAAATGTTCGACAACAACAGGTGCAAAATTTGATGATGATGGAAGAGATCTGATAATCTTGATAAGGAGTGGTCACTGGTGAATATGAAGATTCGGATCGATTTGAGAATTCATGGATGTCTGCAGCAGTGATGAAGAGCGTGAAGATCTTTGAAGAAGTAAATCAACCAGATAGGCTAAGTAGGAAAAAGAATGTGGAAAGAGTGATGATAACATTTGACCCCCTGACCAAGAGAAAAGATATTGACTTCTGTGTTGGAATGATGTTCGATGGACCTCATGAATTCGGAGAAGGCTATTAGAGGATATTGTTTGGGAAAAGGAAAGGATGTAAGGTACCTTAGAAATCTTTGGGAAAAAGTTTGACAAGTGTAAAACCCAAAATGTCATTGGGTTTGTTTATAGCGAAATGGATGGCTCATCCCGAGACACTGCGAGTTAAGACATACCGGAAAAAAACATACATATAGCAGGACTTTCAAAAACAGGAAGGGATCAGTCAAATTCATGGCTGAGTTTTATGGCAACAGAATTAGAAAAAACCCTCAGTGGAAGTTAAAAGACATGCAAGATGAGATCAAGAGGAAGTTTCAGTTGGACATTACTATTTGTAAATGTTGTAGGATTAGAAGCAGGGCTTTAAGCAATGTATGGGATTTACTAGTGGAACACTATGAAAAAATTTGGGATTATGCCACTGAATTGATCAAGTCCAACAAGAACAATACAATTGATGTTCTTCCACACAGAAACAATCCTACATATCAACCTTACTGGCAGAGGTTCTATGTATGTCTTCATGGATTGAAAAGGGGTTGGCTTGAGGGATGTAGACCCATAATTGGGCTAGATGGATGTTTCCTTAAGACTGCTGTTGGGGGACAATTGATCTCAGCCGTGGGTAGAGATGGGAATAATCAAATGTATCCTATTGCATGGGCTATTGTGGAGACTGAAAACACCGATAGTTGGAGATGGTTTCTAAATTTGTTGGTTGAAGACCTGGAGGGAGGTGATGGGTCTGGGTGGACAGTGGTCAGTGATCAACAAAAAGGGTTGAAAGTGGCTATCGACGAGGTTCTTCCTTTTGCTGAACATAGGAATTGTTCAAGACACATATACGCAAATTTCAAAAAAAAGTTCTCATCCTTAGCATTAAGGAAGGCTTTTGGGGCAGCATCAATGTCAATATATGAAGCCGAGTTCAAGAGAAACATGAAAGATGTGAATAGACTCAACAAGGATGCACATGATAAACTTCAAGAACTAAATCCTAAGGTATGGAGCAAGGCTTTTTTTAAAACTGTATGCAAATCAGATGTGGTGGAGAATAATATATCAGAATGCTTTAACGCTTGGATTGTGAAAGCAAGATGGATGAATTGTATTGATATGTTAGAAGAAATAAGGACCCAGGTTATGATTAGGCTCCACACTAAAAGGGATGCAATGAGGAAGTCAGGTGATACTATATGTCCTAGGATCAGAAAAAAGCTTGATAAAGCTATTGATAAGTCTGGTTATTATTCAGCTATGTGAGGTGGAAGAAATCAATTTCAGGTTAAGATGAGAGGAGACACATATGTTGTTAACATTGAGCAGAAGACATGCACTTACTGAAAGTGGGATTTGTGAGATTCCATGTCTTTCATGCAATTTCAAAGATATATTTCGAGGAGGAAGAGCACAAAACTTATCTTGCTCATTGATGCAAAGAAGGAAACATACCTAAAAGCCTACACACACATGCTTAGAGGTTATAAGCAGGTTTTGGGGAGAAACAAGTTTTCATAAGATGTTACCTCCTACAATATGCAATAAAGTATTGGGAAGACCTAAGAAAATGAGAAGGAAAGAAGGATGGGAGAATCCAAAATCCTACTGAGGATATGAGGAAGGGAAGGAAAATACATTGCTCGAGAATGTAGCGCAGACAAAGAAACAATAAGGGCCTTTGTCCTACCATCGATGTGAACAGATGGACTTGATCAAAGATGTAAGTATTATAGCATTCCAAAGCATTCCGGTTTGTTTATAGCATTCCAGTTTTGTTTATAGCATTCCAACATTATTCCAATAGCAATGGCTTATCTATGTCAGGCAAGTAGGCATGTCAAGAGGAAAAGTTGCACCTTTGCATCGGCAGATCCAAAAAAAAACATAACAATTAAAATTCTAACAAGGTATTGAATTTGATTATCTTGAAACCGTAAATCGATTGATGAAATGGATGTTAAACAGATGGAATATAGACTAATACTACACTTCTCTTTCTTTACTTTTATGGACTAATACTACACCAAAGTTGCAAGTTAAGAGGATAAAGACCCGCTAAAAAAGTACCAGCGAGGATTTGGTGTTTATGTTAGTCTGAGGGAGGCTATAATAGATAATATGAATGGACAAAACTCGGATTAGTTTTTGTGAGTTACAACTTTTTAAATTGCAAGTATTTATGTTACTTTTATTTGTCATTTTTCATATGTAACCATACTTGTGCTTGGTTATGTCAAATCTGGATGCCAACTCCAGGAGAAGTCATATATCAAGATGGATCAAGTAGAAATAACACACCTCCTGCTACAAGAATGTATAGAACCTACTTACATCAAGCAACAATCCACCAACTTCAAGCACAAAGGAGAACATGAGAGATTAAGTTGGAAGTCAGTAGGGACATGAGATATCCAAGTTTAATTTTTAAGAACTTTGTTTAATATTTATGACCTTTGTTTAATATCAAGTTTGGACAGTGTGTTGATTGAAATGGTTGACTGATGGCAGCTTTTTTCAAGTTTGTTTAAGACAGTGTATTGTTTAATATCAAGTTTTAAGAACATGACTGATGGCAGCTTTTTTTATTTTTATGGTTGAATTGAATCCTTTTATGGTTGGCTTGAATCCTTTTATGGTTGGCTTGAATCCTTTTTATTTTTATGGTTGAATTGAATGATGACATTTTTATCTTGGATATTGTTAATGGTAGTTATTTTCATTCAAATGGTAACAAAGCATGCCATTCATTAATTAAAACAGAGCATCATTCATTCATTGAAACAGTAACATTATTCATTCATTTTGAAACATCATCATTCATTCATTGAAACACCAAACATCTCAAATACTAACACCAACAACACCAACCAACTAACATCTCAAGTACTAACACCAACAACACCAGTTAACTAACATCCATCAAAAGTAATACATTAAAACAGATCATCACTCATTCAAATGCTAACACCAACAACACCAGCCAACTAGTATCCATGAGCAAATTAAAAGAAACCATAAATAATTTTCCTTTTATTGAGCTTTGACAGTAATCTTATTCAGCTTTTTAACCTCCTTCTCCAATGTCTTCACTGAATCAAGTTACGCTTGACTCTTTCACATCCTTGGTCTTCTCACTTATTTTCATTCTTCAATTTAACCAACATCTCTCTCTTCATCTTCAACTTTAATGTCAAATCTTCAATAACATCTTTTGCTCTATCGTCGAAATGGTGGATCGTACCATTTAAAAAACCGCAGATAGCTCTCCGTGTCTATTACACAAAGAACACACCAACCATTTTCAAATGATCATATGAAAAGAAATAAAAAAAAACATCTTTCCAAAATCTTACAGATAATTAATACACCCAATGAATCGCCTTCCTCGATATTTTGTTCCATCTTTCTTTTCGCTTCCCACATTTGCACCATTGCTTCCACAAAGGGCACCGACTTGGAAAATTTGGTGTAATCCATTCATTTTTGTTGCATGAACTACAATCTTCTTCTTCGATTTCATTTAAGATTCCACTCCAGGACGAACTCATTCTTTCAATTAAACACTGAAAACCCGAAGAAGAAGAAGAAGAAGAAGGAAGAATGAGAGAAGAAGGAAGAAAGCCAGAAGGAAGAACAAGTTTCGAGCTCTTTGTTTTTGCAGTTCGATCTCTTCGGTTTTTGGTGAGTGAGAGAAGAAGGAAGAAAGCCAGAAGAACCCTAAATTTTTTCTCCAAACTATCGATCGAGCTCCTTTCTCTCTTCGTTTTTGCTGATCAGCCTTTATAAATGGGAAATACACATCAATTAAACTTTGTTGTCCAGTCATCGCCATGTCATCCGTTGCATCTGATCTGTCAAATTTTTAAACGAAACATAGATGAAACCCTATTGTTTAACGGATTGCAACAATTTTTGAATACAATAACCGGTTTGTAAGTTTTTTCACTTTAGGTACTAAATTGTAAGTCGGGTCCCAGTATAAATATCAAAAATGTATTTATTCTTAATTTTTAATAATGAATAAAAATAAAAATATGTAAAATTTAAATATATTTATGTCTGATTTTCATTTTCACTTGTAAGAGCTCAAATAAAAACTCTCCGTAAGAGCACACGTGTTTTACAACTCCCCCACACTCGGATCATCCTCGGATCTCACGCTTCCTCCAATGGTGGTCGGTCCTCAGCCAGCCAGGCCCATAGCCAGCCATAGGTTCAAGCACCTTCTACTCCATTAGAGAGATCAGCCATAGGTTCAGCCATAGGTTCATGGAGTAATAAACATTTTGGTTTTTGGGAAAAGACAAAAAAGTATATATATAAACATTTACCATTAACTATTTTCTGTTATTTGGAATTTTATTTTATGATATTAACAAGAAAAATTATATAAACATTTACATGTAATTAATTTAATTACTTAATTTAAATAATTATCAAATATAAACCATATAAAAGGTTAAGGTAATTACTCATATTCAGTCCGTTTTAGATAATTTTATTTTTTTCAAATTATTTGACGTTTTGTATAATCTAAGAGAATTAATCACAATCTTTTCAAAATTACTCTTAATAAAAAAATATTACAGATGAGAGGTGATAGTATGAGATAAGTATGGTAAAGAATATTATAGATTATTAATATTATACATTTATTTTCTTAATTTTATGTACTAATTTTAAAATGTCATATATTATGAGATGGAGGAAGTATAAAACTTGTTATTTTCAAAACCTAAATGAATAAACTATACGTTTTGGGGGTTGGAGGGCGAGGGGGAGGGAGGGAGGGAGGAGAGGAGGGGTAAGGGGGGGAATGAATATTAAATGTTGGTTTTATTTATCCTAGATAGAATAATTTTGGCAAAAGAATTCCAACCGGTACCCTTCCTCCAATTTATCTTAATTCTTAATTGGAAGTTGGAGTCTCATAATATTTGAATTTGTGCAGGCAAAGGTAAATTTAAGTTACATAAATTCATAAATATATTATCGGTCCGGATCTTAAGCTCATCTCTTATCTAATTTACCCGAGCTCACCTCCTTTTAGTGACAGATCCGACGACGGTTCTGTTATACGACTGTCGTCTATACTTTTAGCGACGCTATATGTTGTTTATCGTTAAAAGTATGAACAATTGTTGTATTTAATTTAAGCTATCGTCGGATCTTCATTAAAAGAAAATGAAATTTCGAATGAGTTAGATAAAGAATGAGTTTAAGATTCAGACTCAACATATTATATACTCCAAACTAAAAGACAAATTCGGTTTTAAAAGATAAGGTAAAGGGGGTTACTTGGTGAAGATTGTTGTCAAATATAAACATCTTTTACTATGTAATTTTTAGAATTAGAGATATATTTATAAAATAATTATTTTTTTATTTTTTTTAATTAATGGTATTATAATAATCAATCAACTAATAATAAAACATTAATATGTTATAAAACTTCACGCTAATTTATATTTAATTTTGAAATGAAGGAAGTACTGAACTTATACAACCTACACTTTAAAATTAGTGATATATTTTGGATTTTTTTTATTAATTCACAAAATCTAAAATTCCAAATCAATACAATGTTTTTTTGGTGAAACGTACGAAAATTTATTTAGTAAAAACAATTATAATTGACTGCTATAAATTTACTAAAAATACAACTAATTGTCATATTTATTGTTTAAAATTTTTTAAAAATATATATTAAATTAAATTTTTGTAAACTTACTTGAGAAGAAGAAAAAAAGGCATATTATATTGGTCATTACTAAAAATTCAAATACGATTAGCATGAAGTTTATTTTTTTGGTAAGTTAATCAATTGATCAATAAAATATTTATTGATCAATTGACCAACTTATTTAAAAATAAAATTCATGGTAAGCCGTTGCTAAAAATTCACATAAGTTGGTGCACTAATCGAATATTATCACTATCGATGACTTCAACCGGCCAACCGCCCCCAATCCCATGGGCATGGAGTCAAAAAAAAAACATCATAATTAATCATTGAAAAGCATAGCCGCCTACCTACTAGTAGTAGAACATATCCATATTCATTTTTACCCCCACCCCAACCCCAACCCCAACCCCAACCCCAACCCCAATAAATTTTGCACATTGCATACTCAATAAATTTTGCACATTGCATACTCTCTCTGTTTTTTAATATAAGTCATTTTAGAAAAATATTTTTGTTTCTAAATATAAGTCGTTTGAAAATTTTAAGTAAACATTAATTACTTAATTTTCAATATTACCCCAAGTAATAAATATAATTTTGGTTCTCTCACTATTTTTTTGTCAACATTCTCTTTTTTACAAGGTATAAACAATTGAAGTATATAATAAGCATAAATCAATTGTTCATGATTGCAATTTTAATTTGATCCCAAATCTGTAATTTTTCAGTCCTACACTAATTAAATATTAGAATAATAAATGAAGGTTTTGTTTTTGTAGGCATTATGATAATAAGGAAACACAAATACAAACATTGGCCGGTACAAGTCTCAAATGTTGTTCCCATTTGACAAATATATATATATATATATATATATATATATATATATATATATATATATATATATATATATATATATATTCGGTCGAATCAAGTCATCATATTTTATTTTATTCACCAGTGTTCATCCCTTTTTAGCGACGGACTCGTGACGGTTTGATCATCTACAATCGTTGTACATACTTTTAGCGACGCTATATATGTTATCCGATTCTTAAAAAGTATGAATTTAACGATTGTATGGCCAAAATCGTCGTGGAATTCAAATCATTAAAAGAAGAGTGAACACGGATGAATAAAATAAAATTATCACTTCGATCGCTATATATATAAAAAAAAGGACCCCTATTATTTATTTAATTATTTTGATGCTTTTATTTTAAGTTAAAATAATGTATTGCAATTATTTGGGGGGAGGCTTCAATTTCACTCATGAAAAAAAGAAATTAGTGAAAAGACACGTTGGAATCTTAGGCGACCCCAATAAGATGATGTTCTCAGTCAGTCTCAGGTGGGGTGACTTTTCTGATAAACAAACATAAGAATAATCTTTACCCAAAGACTCACTTTCCTATGTTTTCTCTTCATCCTTAAACTTAAATTATTAATAAAATACAATTCACATATTTTTCTACTACATTTTATCTATATTTTCCTTTTAGATTACTTTATTCTTATTCATATATTTTATACTCTGATTAATAGTTTTTGTTATGTATTATATAATTATTATAATTATATTAATTAAATTTAAAGTTTAATATGTCGTCGTTTGATCTTATTATATCTTTAATTTTAGAACGGAAAGGGTATAAATTTAGTGATTTATTAATTACTCCTTAAATTTCACAAGAAAATTATTTATAAAAAAAATTTGTTCAACAAAAGAGTTCTTTTTCTTATTGATGGTAACATAAAGTGAAATAATGTCTTCCAATATATTAATAACTTAATTTTACTATTATGGCATCACTATTAAACTAAAACTTTATTATATTTAGAGATAAACATAAAAAAAAAAAAATCTTTTATACTTATAAAACTATTACTAAAACTAGATTTCTTTTATTTTTTTCGACTTTCATTATGCCCAGGGTCTCTGGCTAGCTAGCTTTAGCAAATTATATTCAACTTAGGGTATGTTTGGCAGAGCCATGAGTACTGATCCAAAATACTTTTAATTTTATAAAATTTTAGGTCGACATTATTAATTATTTTTTTAGTGTAACGTTTTTTCAATTTCTTAAATTTTATGAAATGTTTGGACAGTCTCATTTCAAAACATGGAAACATATTTTTAGTTGTTTTCATTTCAGAATATTAAATAAATATGTCTAAACTGCTCGGTTAACATATTAAAATTGATTGTAACAGAAATTATTATACAACTCACAACTCACATCGTAAAACATTCTTCTTTTTTTTTTTTTTAAATCTATATTTATATTATAAAGCCTCCATGAGGCTTATTCAATAAATTTGGTGTGTTTGTATCACACTTTTTTTTACTCTTTTGCCCCTACAAGTTTAGATATATTATTATTTTATTCTTTTAATATTTTTTTTATATCTTTCTATTTATTCTTTTAAATTTAATAAAATTTATATTTTATTTCATATAATTTACACACAACACATGTACGACGGCTCCTAATAATTATATAATTTCGAGACTTCTTTACTAAAAAAACACACCAAACAAGCCAATATTTGTATTGGAGAAAAGAAACCAACTAAGGCCTAGCACTAGTAAGGACAGACAACAAAAGAAGACCCAACCCAAATTACGAAGTAGCCCAATCATAACAATATTAATAAGAAGCCCAAGATAACTCCAAGCCCAATGTTAAAAATGGCTAATTTATTTATTTATACTAAGCATGTTTGTTACTGTGCAGCTTTGCTTAGGTTTTAGATTTTTACTACTTCTTCAATAATCCCTTTTTCTTTTTAGAGAATTATTTTGTTTCTTTTTAGCTGTATTTGCCCTAATATATTATAATATTTTATCCTAACCTAGGCCTAGGGGAAAGAGTTAGACTCGTATTCATAACCAACCTACTGTCAACAAGAATCGAACCTTTGACCTATATATTAATAGAAATGAGTCATACTAGTGGATTAAGTGATCATCCATAAGTATAATATAACAATATTAAGACACGAGTAAAATATTGACTATTTATTTATTATTATATATTTAAGTAAAATACAAAAGTTTTAACTAATATAACATTACTTCAACCATCATTGCAACTAACCAAACTAAACATTTTTTATTATCTAAGAATCATTTGTAATTAATTATAAATATTTTCAAGCATAATGAAGGTAAATATCTCCTAAAAGGAGGTGAAAACTGAAGAAGGAAATTGCAGGAGCATGGAATTAAGATCCAAGCACCGCTCAGCAATCTCAGAGGTTTCACTCATTATAATCTTACTTCTCTCTTTGCCTTTTAATTTGGAGGAAAGGAAAAACTAGTGGAAAGAACGATGATTCCAAAAGTGCGTTGGGGTTGGGGTTGGGGTTGGGGTTGGGGAATCAATGGAACAGAGAAAAGGGAATGAAATGAATTCCATACCCCGTAACATCCCAAGGAATAAAATTCACAAATTAATTGACACAATTACTACTAGCGAGCTGATATTTTCACACTTAAAAAAATTATATTTTTCACGTCATCTCTCTCACATAAATAGTGAGCGAGTCTAATATCCGACAAATGTTATTGTTTCAATATCTGTTAAACTAAATACTCAATAAAGTTAGCTATAAACATTGAATAAATATATATGCTTAAAGTGAAATTGCGGAATTACATTTCTAATATAAGGAATTTTTTGCTTGAAGTATGGGGATTTTGATAGGAAATTACTGTTAATAGTATGTTCCAAGAAATTCCGCATTAACTTGGAACATCCTCCTTCCGTCTCTTTTTATCTATTTTTAGAGAAAAGATTGTTCCTTTCTCTGTATAAGTAGTACTGCTTTTCTTTACTTATGTGAGTGATGCCTACTTCTTGAGCAGGTCTGTAATGAGGGCTGGACATGCCAAATTACTGAGACTGAGGCATCCAAAGCTGGAAAGCCCTTTGCCGAATAACGTACAATTCGTTCCCTGATTTGATGCCTAACTATAATAGGGAAACTTTGACAACCCAGTATACTTGGCAATCAATAAAACTCAATATAATTTTCCAGTAAATTTTTTAACAAGTGTACTTCTTTGGTTAAAAAGAAACTTAAAATTATCCTAATTTGATCTTTCAGGGATGTAGCTAAGAGTGACTCTGGTGACTCTGCTGCAGGTAGACCTGACAATATAGTTAGTTAACTATTGGGTCAAACCATATTAACTGGAATCAAATGGGTTGGTCAAACCATTTTTATTTAAAACAAATATAGTTAATTAACCGATTAACCATTTTTCAACCCATATTCTATATCTATATCGATCCAAATTAAAAAGTTATATATTATAAGTGAGATTTTTATTTTTTTTATAAATCGGAGGGAGTACAGTGTACGCCCAAACAATGCACAGAACAGAAGGAGCCACATGACTCCCAAAGTGGTACATTTGATCTAATTATCTGAATAAACTAAGTGCCTCCTACGAAGCACAATTTTTTTTTTATTTTTTATTTACTATATACATAATAATTATGATTATTTTTTTTTGAATTTCAAATCAACTTACTATTAGTATTAAAATGGCTACAATACATGCATTACTCAAATAAATGATTATCAAAAATTCATAATTGAGTATTAGTAATGTATTATTTTTGTTGTTATTTTTAATTTAATATCCAGTTTTTTAATATTTAGTTACTATTTTCAATCTTCAAGTTTATGTATAATTTTGTAGAGTTCAAAAATGAGTAGAACATAAAAGCCGTCATCTTCAAATTTATATATTATTTTGTAAAGTTCAAAAGTAGCATTTTATTATTTATATTAATAATTTTTATATTATATTATTACTTAATTAATTTAATTGTGACGATCACAATTTTATTTTTTTAAAATTTTGTTTAAAAGTCAAAACATCTTAAAATGGTTAATATGGTTTTTAACCATAACCATATGGTTCCAACCCGCACAACCCATATTAAAAATGGTTAATATGGTTTTAGTTATTAAATGGAACCATAACCATATTTTGAAAACCAAAACCAACCCATAATCATATTTTGTCACCTCTAGCTGCAGGCAAAGTATTCTGCAAGTGTGGTGAAGGCTGGACCTGTGTCATCTCCAAGGCTGACGGCCCCCTAACCGGCAAGGCCCTCTTCGAGTGTGGTGAGGGTTGCATTTGTGTTATCGATGAGGCAAACAAAGTCCAGGTTGCCAGTTCTTGATGTATATACCTACACATTTTCATGGCAAGTTATCGGGCAGAGTATGTCTGCACTGCAGCAGTGGCTGATTGTGTTGTGAAAAAGGGATGCATTTGATGCAAGTATATAGCTTGAAATAAAATATAATAAAAAAGCTGGTAAAAGCCTCTCTTGTGCAGGTAATTAAGTTTAAATTATGTGTGTTGTGTTTTACCTATCAAATATGTAATTATGTACCAACTACCAACTAGATGCTCTGGTCTCATGTGAAGTGAGTTCATAATAATTTGCGACTTATATATAGAAGATCAGTGTGATTCCTGTTTTTGCAATAACTGGAACTCATTTTGCCTTATTTTTACATCATCTTCAAAATTAACTCATGTGACGACCTAAAGCTGTAGTTCTGTACTTTCATTCAACAAAGCATTTCAACTGATCAGCTGCCTGGTGAAGAAAACTAGGACACAATACTTTGTATACCAGCAAGAACTCCTTCATATTCAAGCATTGCATAATTTGACAACGAATGTAGTAAACCAATTGGTCATGTCTAATTCGTCAGGCCTGTAATGAGTATTATTTCTTAGGAACGAGTCAAATGTAACATTGGCATGGACAGTTCTGCTTTTCACCAAGGGGTGAGTGAGAATACAAACCACACCAAAAAAATGAGTATTATTTCTTTCATGATGATGATGCCATACTAGTCCACTTCGGCTGGCTTGCTTGAATTTCAATGATGATACAGTTTTTGGTCTATTTTGGCTTGCTCGCTTGCTTGATGATGCAATTTCTAGTCTATTGTAACCTAGAACCTATTACTCCCTTTCCCCGACCCTCCATCCAAATGGATAATGAACTAGGCAGTCCCTTTCCAAGAATTAACTACTTATTCTCGGTCATAAAAAGAAACGGAATGTAAGAAAATAGCAACTGCAAGAAAATTAACTGGAACACTTGATAAAGTAACAATGGTCCAAGGCAACCTTTTACAATGTATGTCAAATGACCAAGATTTGAAACATTAACTAACTGCTATGCATGCAGCGAACCAGAGAAATCAATTATAGCCTTGATACAAATAACTCAGTAAAGATCACCTTCCTTGTGGGTGTGAATCACACAATCCGAAGTGGGGTAGGAAACACAAGTCAGCAAGTAACCCTCTTTCACTTGGTTCTCATCAAGGAAAGATCCATCGGACTGGTCAACCTCACCGGACACTATCTTCCCGGCACAGGTGGAGCATGCACCCGCCCTGCAAGAATATGGCAGCTCAATTCCGGCTGTCTCAGCAGAATCTAGGATGTAAGAATCATCAGGGGCCTCAAACTCATGCTCTACACCTTCTGGCGTAACCAGCTTAACCTTGTATACTGCCATTGCAGTTGCTTTGAAGCCATTTGTTGCTTTCAAGCCAAAGGATTTGGAGATGCTCTTCACAGCTCCTAGAGACGTTGGACTCTTGATAAAGGCACTTGAACTTTGGCTCCGAGGTGCACTTGTCAACATGCATTGGATGGGAAGTCCCACAGTTGACATTTTTAGCTGAATACAAACAGAAAGTTTTAGACAGTGCTATAACTGCGCCCCTTACTCAAATGGAGTTAAAAAATATAACTAAAAGTATAATCCTTTCACCATAAAAACACCAAATCCACCATTTGAAGTGCTGTTGGAATTGAAATGTCATTTTATAAAACGAAAATAATCTTACTATGTGACACACTCCAGAATTTCAGTAAGGATACAAGTACACACAAAAATGGTCCAAATGCTTCTATTAACAATTCTGACAAATAGTGATATAAACACTTGCATCCATATTATTATATATTATAAATTCCAGGAACCTATAATAACTTCCTCTCATGATCACTTGTATATCCAAAAGAAACTGAATCTAAATCACAAGTTGATTAATATTATAAGTAGATGTAAGAGTAACAGTTACTCTAGGCTACTGTAGATTAAATTGAGGCTTATATGATGTAATTTGGGACAATTGAGGATTTTGGGTGTCTATTAGTCAAGTCGATCATTATTATCCAATTTGTTCTTTAAAAAACTTATTTCTAGTAGTGTTAGTTGGTAATTAGCCTTATACAAGTGGTAAACTCCCAATGCTTTTAGCAGATTGAATATATAGATATTAAAATTTGTGTTATGTTGATAAAGATTATATAACCAACTTACGAGGAAGAAGTTATCTAAGCATGAAGGATACTAAAAGCCTCACTAGGCTGACATGAAACATTCTTATTTTCAATTTTCCACCATCTTACCAGCATGATTTAGATTGTCCTATAATATGTGCCTTGTCACAGTTGACAAGATAATAGTACTTGATCAGCCATTTCTGTAACATAAAGGCGGTAGATGTTTGGAGCACTATGAGAAGAGACAAGCGAAGGGCTCTATGCTCTTCACTCGAGTCTCCAAATTATACCAATTACCAAGTGACAAAAAATGTAACCAAATGTGTTAGAATATATTCAAAAATGTGAAGGTCCTCTTATTCAACCTTAACAAAGAACACCTTCTTTTATGCTACAATACTATATTATAAATTCTACAATACATAGCACTGACCGCTATTACCAGCTTCCACAACTATTGGTTCCAAGCCATCCTACCATTAGTCCAGTTATAATTCCCAAAAACTAGTAGGTGAATATAATCCAAATACGTACAAGGATAGGCATGATTCAGTTAGGATATCATATCAAGAAGGTAAACAACTTTATTCTTGTTTTTATTTTTCAATAAATTATAGAATAAATAATTAAAAATAATCTAAACTTGTTCTTGACAGAGATTTTCTCCTTTTGGTATTTCTCATATTTGTTGATGACAAATTTTCTGTGCGTTAATAATATGCAGTCCCTAATAAATTTCCAGATCCAGCTTATTAGCCAATCAAAATCATCAAAGCAAACTTTAAACCCTATAAAAAACCACACAAAAAAAACACAACACAACACACAAAATCCTTTCAACTTTTATAATAGGTGACAAAAATGAAAATTTTCACCTAGAATTTCCATGAAAAAACATAATCATTTATAAAACACATCATGTACCAGCAAAATCAAAATCACATTTCATAAACCACATCACTATGTGCAGAAGAAAAGCTTGAAAAGAACAAGTAACAACATCAAACCTAAATCTTTCATCTTTAAACCCTATAAAGAGCCAAAACAGTTAAAAAGAATAAAATAAAATAAAATTCAACTTTAATAATGGGTCACGAAAATGAAAATTTCAATATATGATACGTACAGAATAAAGTTAAGAGAAATCTTACAGAGCTTTGGAGCCGATTTGATTATTGATAGGGTTTGGCGATTGTCGGCACTTATAGGAAGGTAGAGCGGAGCTTACGAGGATATTAGGTGCTGTTAAACTTGGGCCCGATTTATAGAGAGAGAAAGAGGCGGCTTTTGGAATCTGTGGTTAGCCGATGAATATTGGTTTCTGAGAGAGGGAAAAGATGCCCTAACCCACAAAAACCCAACCTGCGTCTGACTTTCTTTATTTGAAAACTATTACCAATATACCCATATCATATTTATTTATTTGTTTGACTTACGTTTTTACCGATAAATAAAAATGTATCAAAAGAGAGTGATCACTACTTCCACACACACAAAAAAAGTATTATGTAATTTGGAACTAAGAAGTTTTAAAAAAAAAGAAAAAAAAGAATATTAATGTAAAAACGATATGGGTATACTCCGAAATAAAAAATTTTGAGGGGAAAAAAGGTAAAAGAAAAACGAAACTTATAAACTTATTTAATTATTGATTATGTTAATTTGAACTTTATTCTTGATGTCACAATTTTTCGAAGTTAAGATAATTAGACTTATGTCTATAAAGATAATTATTTTTATTTATTTTATTATACTTTTCTTATTTTTTCAAGGTCTATTGTGTTTTTATCATTTATCTATTTTTATTTGTTTGAAGATTCTTAGGGTTCTTCTGTCTGTGTTAACCAATTTGTAAGTTGTAACCATCTTTTATCATTAAAATATTATTGTTGTAATTTTTAACATGTATTCACAGTTTTTTCTTAACAAACAAATACTAAATGTTTTAGAGCACCCAAATATCCCATCAATTGCGGCCCATAAATCTGTGTATATTCCTAACTCCTAAGCTGTTGGTGAGAAGGATTAGGCCCTTTTGTTTTGGTAGGGACTAGGGACCATTGGGCCAGGTACTGCCAGATTAGGTTGGTTTCAGAGGAAAACAAAGTGGGGCCTCCGACTTTACTTACGGCTTACATATCCTTCTGGCCCGCCCATTTCTTAAGTCTCCTTCTAGCCCATTTTTTAACTCTTCCACCACGTACAACCCTCAATTATTTTATTTTATTTTATTTTAATGATGACGACGTGTAATCCTTAGAAATACTATTTCCATTTCGTGGTCAACGCCATAATCAATTGACAGAACCAATTAATGTGGTACTCGTAGATCAGATCACACTGAATTTATAAATTAATTAATAGATTGAAATCTCCTCAACCTTTAATTTGAAATCTAATAATCTATTTATAGAAAATAAATTATAGTATAAGAATGGGTAGTAAATTTAAAATTTACACTTTGTAATAAAAATAATAATAATATGTCATGCGAATAATTTATGAGAAAATCAACAAATTTGAAATATAGTAAATAATCTAGGAGTAATATAATTCAAATTTCTTGCTTTTATTAGAAATGTAATATAAGCTTAAACGTGTGGACAAAGTCAATTGTGTTTATTCAACTGACATTTTGTATGGTTTTAATTTGATGATTAAAACATTTTTCTATTCTTTCTATGTAATATCTATTTTAAATCCATGAAACTTTTAATAATAATAAATTGTATGGTTAATATATAATACCTTTTAAATAATTTATAATAGCTATGATTGTATTAATTAAAATCAAATAATTCTTATATTTAAATTATATAAAACCACTTTGAAAATAAACCCAAATCTCACTTCATTTAATTATGCATCACATGGCCATCCATGCTAAGCGTATGCTAGGCCCATACCAATTATGAGTAGTAGTTATCTTTTTCTTCAACAAATATATATATTCAGTACCTAGTTGTGCACAAATTATATATAACATAAAAAATTTATTACTATATATAATTGGGGTAATGAGGTTGAGTTAAATGAGTCGATTTGATGAGTTAATTGGGACAATTTTGATTGGTCGTGAGTTGACTTAATTAAAAATAATTTTTTATTTATCAATTCTTAAAATATTTTAACAATATTATTTTTTTACTTTGACATCGCTGATAACTTTTTAATGACATGATATGGTCGAATCCTAAAGAAATTGTGATCACTTAATAAGTAAATTAAACTCCTGCTCTAAAAAAATTTGGCAATTTTTCGGACTACATATTTTTTATGCATGGATACGTTAACCATGAAATTAACTTCATGATAAGTTGGTCAATTAACCAATACAGTATTGACATGCAGAGAGAAATCACCTCAGAGTTTCGAAAATTAATTTCATACTAATCACTCTAATAAAAAAAAAAATTATGTATTGTTTCAATTATATATGGAAATGTCAGTGAGGGGATCCTACGTTTACACCGCATAGTTTGATATTAACTGATTGGTATGGGCAGCTTCTATGGCATTTATTCATTTAATAATGTACACCAAGCACTAGAACACATCAAATCTTACTAGAATTTAATGGGCACTTAATTCTATGTACATTTTTTCCCCTACAACAGTTTCTTAAAATATTCTGAAAATGTGTGCTACTGCTCTCTCTCTCTCTCCCCCTCCTATATCAGTTCTTGAACTTGTAAGGGAGATACATTCACATATTTCTCAGAAAAAAATACAATCATGATTCAAAGAAGTGCATGTCTAAGTAGAACTTTACTCCAATCTTCAACTATACATTCTTCCATTTCTAAGGTTAGCAGTATGGATTTGTTCGATTACTAGCATTGCATGCGCTGTATTTGTAAGTTAAATATGTGTTGTATTAAGATGTATATAATTACTTGGTTTTTGGTGATTTAGTTGATGTGAGTATATATTTTGAGTATCCATCGATTTTTTTATAGGTCATCACAGCAGCTAGGTACATTGCATCCGAGGCTGGTGCCTCTCTAAAAGATTATGAACCATTTACTATAAGGTAAGCTTGGTTATTAGGTTTTATATATATATATGCATGATAATTAGACATATTTATGATATATATATATATATAGGAATTTGTAATCTTGAATTTGGTTGTATTAACTATATATATAATTAATTGGATGGGCGGTAACATTTTGGACATGCAGTGAGAATGATGATGTTGATTGGAACAATCTGGGATTTAAACTTATGCCGGCCGATTATATGTACATAATGAAATGCTCCTCAGAAGCTGGGAGTTTTACAAAAGGTCAACTCACTCCATATGGAAATGTCGAATTGAGCCCTTCTGCCGGTGTATTAAACTATGGACAGGTATATAAGCTAAGCTAGCTATAATTATATTTACAAGTATCCGGATCCGGATCCCGACAGGACTTTAAAATGATACCTACGGACAGGGACTGTTTGAAGGTACAAAAGCCTATAGGGGAGAAGGTGGGCGCCTCTGCCTATTCCGTCCTGAACAGAATGGAATTCGGATGCAAATTGGTGTTGAAAGAATGTGCATGCCCTCCCCTTCCATTGCCCAATTTGTCGATGCAGTAAAACAAACCGCCCTTGCTAACCGCCGTTGGGTAAGTAATAATAATTCTTACTCAAATGCTAGAACATGGTGGCTAAATCTCTATTAAATAAATTATCTCTTGTTTCATGTACAGATTCCACCTCCAGGAAAAGGGTCTCTTCTCTGCTAATTGGAAGTGGGCCTATACTGGGTTTGGCTCCATCTCCGGAATACACATTCCTCATATATGCTTCTCCTGTTGGCAACTATTTCAAGGTCACCTTTCTTTTCTTCCACCGAGTAATAAAAATTTTAAAAAATAAATAAATCAGACGGCCTTGGTTTTTATACAATCCAATCAATGTACAGGAGGGTACATCACCATTGAAGTTATACGTGGAGGATGAATATCATCGTGCCTCTCGTGGTGGAGCTGGAGGTGTCAAAACCATCACAAATTATGGCCCGGTAAACAGATCGATTTGGATTTTAATTATGTTTTCTGATATCCTATTCCTAGCTAGCTATAAAAATGAATGAATTATTTGTTGTATTATAGGTTCTGAAAGCTCAAGGCAGAGGATTCTCTGATGTGTTGTACCTTGATTCAGAAAATAAGAGTATTATTGAAGAGGCCAGTTCTTGTAACATTTTTCTTGTCAAGGTACGTACGTACGTACGTACTCATCTAATTTTTGGTTGATATATCACGGACGGACGGACGGACGGTCCACTTAACAGATGCAGAAATTA
Source organism: Panax ginseng (assembly GCA_020205605.1). Classification (NCBI taxonomy): domain Eukaryota; kingdom Viridiplantae; phylum Streptophyta; class Magnoliopsida; order Apiales; family Araliaceae; genus Panax; species Panax ginseng. The sequence continues at coordinate 16,368,406 of CM035131.1, read as the reverse complement.
AGTGTACAGGGTAATGTGATTTCCACTCCAGCACCTACCGGAACTATTCTTGAAGGAATTACAAGAAAAAGCATCATTGATATTGCACGTGATCTTGGTTACCTGGTAGTACTATTAACAAGTTTTCCTTTAAAAAAATGTGGTTGTTTTTTTTACAAATGTATGTTATGTATGGCTAATTATAGGTGGAGGAACGGTGTATTAAGGTGGAGGAATTGAATGATGCCAATGAAGTTTTCTGCACCGGAACTGCTGTTGGTGTTGCTCCTGTCGGAAGTATTACCTACCAGGCTAAAAGGTACTACTACTACTACTCTACTAACTTAACAACAAATGTACTTAATTACTAGTAGTATACTTCTTTCGTAATGTCCAAAGCTCAAAATATTTGTGAATGCAGAATTGAGTATCATATGAATGGCCAGCATGTATGTCAAGAATTATACTCCACCCTTGTAGGGATTCAAAGAGGCATTATTGAAGATAAGTGGGGTTGGATCGTCCAGATTGATTAACTTCTTCATTCATTTCTATTCTATTCTATTCAGACATATTGCTTGCGATGTGGAGTGGAGTGGAGTTGAGTTGCTAAATTAAGAAATGAATTATAATCCCAGAAGGGTACAACCATACAATGTAGTTGTAAGAAATGGTTTTAAGACTTCACCATGTTTGTTTGGAAACACTATAATCTCCGGAATATATTTTCATTTTTATGGATTAATTTAAAATAATCTCATATTTTTTATTTTTTTTCCAGAATTATTTAAAATATTGGATTAAAAAACTTACCATGTGGACGGACTATTATACACTTATCACTTATAACAAATACTCAATGGTTTGAGTATACATCGATAGAATAAGATATATCCGTCATTTTAAACAAATATAAAGATTAATTTTGTCCACAAATAATAGGGATTAAAATACTTAGTTGAACATAATATTAAATAGTCTCACTTTCAAGTCATTTTATTATCTCGAATCTAATAGTATCAAGTCAAATTTTTAAAACAAACAAACAATCAACTTAAAATCACAAGCGTTTATCCTTGTAAAGAAATATAGTCTGAGTTGTAGTAAAATTTCGATCCAATCCTCAAGTTTAGAATCCAAATCGAATTGTTTTGAGATTTAAATGTTACATGTCATTTTTATGTAATGGTTCTTATATATTTTTGTCAATGTCGTTAATCCTCTAGTACGTAAATTGGTCATAGTTTCAAGTTTGAACATATAATCTTATACTTCCAAAATAATAAACTTTTTTTTAAAAAAAAAATTGTTTCAATTTATTTGTTATTTACAACTTTGGAGAAGAATAAATTATTTATTTTTTATATCACCCATAATTTCTCACATTATTTCAAGAAATTGTTTATCTTGTATTAGTAATTTTTAACTTTTCATAAAGAAATAATTACAAAATTTTACACAAATTCTAATTAATAAATGATAGTATTAAATGATTTTCTTAATTTATGTGCATGGAACTAAAATGACTATTATTATGAAAGGATAGAGTACTATAATAGGTCCAAAATACTCATTGTGTTTCAAAATTAGAGATATTTATTATAAGGCTTAAATATAAATTACTATCCTAAACTATATGTCATATTCCACTTCAATGATCCACCTTTCAATTTTATCAATTAGATGATTGAACTATTAATTTTTTTCGATTTCATTCAATTGAGTTTGCCACGTCAGAAATTACTGACATGGCATCCTAATAGGGTTAATGAGTGCTTATGTGTAAAAAGAATATATATTTTAATGAGACAAAAGACAAAAAGGTAAAATAACAAATAAAACTATAAAAAATTACACAAATAATATAAATTATAATTACACAAATAACTTAACTTTAAAAATTACACAACAAACATAAATTAAACTTAATAAATTAACAATTAAACTAAACTAAACTAAAATACAATTAAACAAAACATACATAATAAACAAAAAAAAATGAAAAAACTAGACATGAAGTCCTCCCCTGCAGATGAAATCAGATCACCGAACAAAAAATCCCAACCCAAAAAATTCATCCATCCTAACAGATCATAACTTCAAACAGAAAAGAGATTTTAATTTTAATAAATGAACTTTGATGTTTTAAAGTACTGGCTGGAATTCTAATAAATATTGGTTTGTAAGTATCTTTGCACAAGGTATGACCCACTCAAAGGGTCACGTCAGCAATTTATGACGTGACAAAAAAAATTAGACAGAAGTAAAAAAAATTAATAGTTCAATCATTTAATTAACAAAATTAAAAAGTGGATCATCAAAATAGAATATGACATATAATTTAGGATATTAATTTATATTTAAGCCTTATTATAACTACTCCCTCCTTTTTGTTATTTAAGTCCACAATATAAAACATTTTCCATATATTTAGAAGAATTAATGAGGAGATTATGGGGGAAAAAAAAAGAGAGAATAAAAATTGCGTGTTTGGCGCTGTTCAAAATTGAACATATTAGGAATAATTGAGAGAGAGGAGTACTAGTGGGTGGGTAAAAATGAAATTTTACAGCAAAATTAATTACCTGACATTTTACTAATTAAACGACTTGCATAATGAAAAAATAATAATAATAATTATATCAATTTAAAATTGAATATTTAATACATTGTTGTTTGAACTAAAACATCAAACTGTATCTATAATAGAATATGTCCGTAGGTGCAAGGAAAAGGCAAAGGGATATTAAAGTAATAAAATATGGAATAGGCAAAGGGATATAGAAGTAATAAAACATGCTCATAGACATTAATAATATCTCATACCAACAAAAAACATCAAAACAAAGCAATCACTATATAGTTTATCAAGTTCAATAGCATCAAGAATAACAGCTAACTTGAAAAAAGAAAATTTAGGGAATTTTTGGGAAAATATTATCTCATACACTGACTTTGCTAAAAAGCTTCAACCAAAAAGAAGACAACTCCTTAAAAGATGCGGACAGTCTTTCCCATTGTGCTCTTTAGGTACAAGCACCTGACCTGAATTCCAAACAACAAATATAAATACTATTAGAAGAATGTCCATCCAAACAACCAGATAAACCTATTTGAATAAGCAAGTGCAGAGCACAAACATGCATCATTAAGCATAAATAATTCATGTTTTTATGGTAGTCCTACAATTAATGTCTTGATTGACAAAACAGATTGAGCTGAAAGAACATACATTTTGCCAATTCTTCTTCAATAATGAAACCAGGAAATTCACACTCATCTGCACATTTTGGAAGATTTGCTTCTCCTCCATACTGAGGTTCCCAACAGCAACTCCCATGCAGAGCACCTTCTTCAGTTGGAACTTTACTGTCGCCTTTGTCTCATTAACTTTAGACTCGAGGGACTCCTGGTGGGTAACTAGTGTAGGGAACTTACCTACATGGACAGATGAAAGAGGACCACTAAGAATGTATACTTGAGGATCCGTAGCAGTTCTAAACACCAAACATATTTTAATATAATAGGTTCCACAATTTCGACAAAAATATACAACTAATATAAAGTTTTGGTCACTCATAAAATGCGCATTATGTATTCAATTCATGTCATGTCAAAGAAAACCACAAACATCTTAATATTATAAAAGGAATGAATTTAAAGTATTATGCATACATAGGAAGGGAAAATAATGGTATACATGACACTCTAAAAAATGAACATGAATAAATAGTTTAGCACAGCGAACAAAACAAGATACTATTTTTAATACAATCAATGGTCCGTGAAGGCAACATGTATAAAACTATAATAAAATTGCTCTTAAACTGAACAAGGTACAAATAACAGATGTGATACATATCAAACACCATAATAAAGAAACCAAAATTTGCAACTGTTCTTAATAAAGTCATCAGAGGCACCTCATTTTCTAAATAAATAACCAAAGAACAGATTAATCAGAAACAAGCAATGTAAAACAATAATAACCTTTTATATTCATCAAAATGCACCTACCTGCTTTGTTAAGCCCTGGACCCAAAAGACGGGGAATCTGCTTAATGACGGCCTCAGAAGCAAGGAAAGCATGGTATTTCTTAGCAAGTTTCTTAACTAACTTCTTGTTCTTGTTAAGCTTCTTCAGGCCTTCCACATCCATGTATTCCAGACCAATTTTCTCAGCCTGCAGTTGTTATCATAAATAAATCAATCTAAAGAAAGACTTGGTAACTTTTAAATGCTTACTTATGATAAAGGGCGAAAATTATAAACTAAAAGATAAGTAAAAACATGTGCATTACTTGTAAATTTATAGGCATTCACATCATAATGTTTATGGTGACTTACCACGTTACTGAACTTGCTCTAATTGTTACATAAAATCACATTTTGAAATAATCATGTGCATTCTAAAATGTTAAAAATTCATTTCATAGTTGGATATGATCCATATACTAGTAGAAAATTTGGCACAATGAATTTGTGACAACTATGACATGCAAATATAATAGGTAAATAAAACTACCAGGAATGACTACTATGATATTTCTATCTTCCTTAAATCCCTCAAGCCAATAACAAGAAAGTGCTGAGTTTACCTCTTCCACATGCTGAGCATCACCAAGCATGCAAACCTTCATCTTAGGACGAGGGATGTGAGGCAACTTCACAGAACCACTGAAACGCTTATCCTTCTGAGGATCATAGTTTTTCAGACCAATCTGGAGTTCAATGGTCTCAGTGAAATTACGCTTTTTCTCCTTGGCCTCATTAGAAATCTGAGTGATGGCTTCTCTAAGGGCATCACTCTGAAGTTTACTGTACAGAAATTGTTCCAGATAATATCAGCAAAGACAAACTATGCCTACAAGCTTCACCATCCAAACAATTAATTGTATAAATATGCCAAGATTCAGAACATTATATGACTGAATCTATTACAAACAGAAATACCTGTAATATAAAGTGAAATGCTGTTATTTTAGGCAGCATAGTTTGTGAAAATGTAACAAAAACTACAATATATCCAATCACACATTTATAAATCAGGAGTTTGAGGAGAATTGCTAATGAGAATGACAGTGAGAGAGGGCCGTGATCAAATTCTATCTCCAGAGTCAAATAAATCAAAGAACTGCTAGCACCAATTCACCATTTGGGTTCTGAAAAATTACTTCAACTAAATATAGGTATTAAATACATAAAATGAGAGCAAAAGTAGAGCAACAAACCTTGAAATGCACAAAAGACAACAGCTTTATACTCCCAAATCAAATTGAACATTAGAAACATAACAAAAATTACATTACTAATAATTAATTAATGCACAAGTTGCAGAAATTAGAGAAAAAATAAATCCTTAAGCGCAGACTTAATTCCAATACTTTACATACCTCATGATTGAAACTTTCTACACCCTTCAGACTTCAAAACTGTCAACAACCCACAAAGAAATCAGTTAATTAGACGAAATACATATATATATAACATTTCAATTTCTCATTACCCAGTAAAGCTATAAATACTGTAAATTGATAATTTAAAGATCTAACGGAACGAAAATATCAGGATCTAAATTCAGAACCACAGAGATGTTTCAACGGGGACGAAAGAGGAGAATACCCGAAAGAAAACGCCGGAGTAGGATTTGAGGCTGCAGCAAAACAGATATATATATATTATATATCCAAACCCTAGCAAAACTTCATGTCATGTAGCTCACCTCCATGGATTGGGTGCTCTTAAAAGAGCCCATTGAACGTAGCCCAATGTTATAAGGCTTAGCTAAAAAATTAGGCCCGTAAAAATGACTGTTTTACAGGTCTAATAAAAAAAGTGCTGGATTTATACAAAGTTTACATATTTATAATTTACTTATTTAGATAAACTTTGAAATATTATATATCCATCTATCTATCTATGTTATAAAGCAGAAAGAAAAATAACTGCTTTATAGTGTTAACAATTTTGTGAAACTTTTCTTTGTTCTCCTTTTTATCTCCAATCTCTTATATTGCAATAAATTTATATCGAATTACAATTGCAAAATTTATACTTGTATATATTAGCCCCTTCTATTCCATAAAAAAAATCTTATTTGCAAAATTTTAAAAATATATTTTTCTTCCATGTTATCTTTAAATATATGGAGTGTTAGTTTACACAATGAAAAAATTGTGATGTTAAACTTTGGACATTATGTAAATCTATATTATTATTATTATTATTATCAACAAAAAGAAAATCCTATTTGTGAAACAAACTTTTTTCCGTTCATGCTGCTGCTATATTAATCTCAAATGCCGTGAACAGTCTAATTCCACCGTTCAAATCAATAAAATAGACGAGCGCTCAAAGGAATTGCACCCTAGGGTAGGGGTAGGGGTAGGGGGTCGATAAATTTAAGCCTTCACCCATGAAAATAAAGGATACCTATGGTTTCAGGGTCCAAAGATCCAACATACAAAGCCTCCTGAGAAGTCGGCCAAATAAATAATAAGGTCAATGTTCCACTCAAAAAGACAAGGCAAGTAAGCCCAGGAGGAAGGAAAAACATTCATTCAACTGGCCTCTGTCCCAAAACCGTAATGTCTTCCTATCGTTTCTGCATTAGAAAACAAAATGAGAAACAAATCTAATTCAGAATTGAAATTTGGAAGATTAGTACTTGCTGCTACGGCAGAAATTAAAAGTAATTTATCCTTTTAATAGGAAAACTTCAGCTCAAAAGCATACAAGTACCAGTGCACTGCCACTGACGGTGTAAAGCAATGAACCATGTAGTTACAATACAATACTCACCTGTAGATGGTTTGTAAAATATATGCAATTTTAACTTGTAATAGCGAGAAATTAAAACTGCAGATTAAAATGAAGTATCATGTCCAAAATAATGAAAGCTACTCCTAGTTCATTAAATTATAACTATCTAACACCTTAAATATGTCTAGTAAGTATCAATCCAAACATCTTATCCTATTGATAAATGTATATTTTATATTCCACTCACCAAGATGAACCAAAAATACCGAAAAGAATGTTAAGCATTAATCAACCAATCTTCTCTCCTCAATATAGAGAAAATGATCCCTAGTGACTAATAAGAAACCTATTCCCGTGGGATAGAGCATTTCCAACGCCCCACTCAGCAAAAATGATCCCTAGTGACTTCTTGAAACCAATTCTACCAAGTTTAGCCATTATTTTAAGTGTTAATTTTGAATCCTAATTTGATACCAAATTCTTACTTCAATCATGGATCATGTTTCTGCCCTTCAATGAATTGAAGATTCACACACTTAAAAGTTATTATAATCAGTAAGTGCTCCTCCTTTCAACAAGTCCATCGCTCTTTTTTCTTTTCTTTTTCCTTTTAGATTTTTTGATAAGTATCACATCCCTTTACTCTCATTTTCCTTTGTTCTAAAAAACCCTCTATATGCTACTATGTTAACTACCCATCCTCTTTCCTTAATCTTCCTACATGCTACTATCTTCAAATATATTATTATGATTGAATGTAAAAAATCATCGTTGACTAAAAGAATAATTTGAAAAGCTCAACAAAATAATATAAATTAAATAAATTATAATTGATGGGATAAAGAGAGTTGTCAATTTGACAATCATAGTTATGGACAGAAGAAATAACTTTTAAACATCTGTATTCAAATATAATTAACATATCACTGGCAAAAATAAAAAGAGTAAATTCATTGTTCATAAAATATATTTTTTCCCTCGACAATAATTTTCCGGAATAGACTCTGCAAAAGAACATTTCTCTTGAAAGTTATTCCATGACATATATATGTTAAAGACCATATTTTTCAACAAACTTGTAAGGACTGAAGCTATGACAAACAGTCCCAAAAGTTCCCAAGAGCATCATTTGGATTTAAAATGGTTCTTGGACACTAGAAAACTAAATAGCAACCTAAACATCTTCGTATTTTCTCTTTTACAAGATGATTTGCCACCACTCGGACTCAAACCGGCTCTCCTATCTCTTCCTTTCTCTCTTTTCTTCTCTAGCCAGTCATACAACAAAGAATAAAATTCTCATCCTACTTGTACATGTGAAGTTTTCAAAGTAGATATATATAGTATAACTTCGATCTCCTAGGAAGCACACAAGTATTTGGCAGCACAAATGAAACAGGTGCATGCAAATTTTTCAGAAATTTCCAATTGCTACAATGAAAAATATTAAACAGTTAAGGTAAACAGTATGAACCTATAAACTTCCAGAGCTTAGCCTTTTCAATTGTTAGTGGAAGGAACGAAATGAAATAGAAATATATATGTAATGCAACACTGCATCTGTGCCTAAAAGAAATACTACACTCAAAGTATATATACCTTATTCTCTACCATAAGAGTATCAAGCACATATGATTTATACACACATCGGACACATTCTTAGTATCAGAACACTATCTAATCAAACAACAAACAATAAATGAATTGACAATCAATATTAATGCAAACCACACACACATAACAATTAGAGTTAAAGTAGAGAATGATGGGAAAATACCCCAATATTGTTGTTTTCCCAAATCTTGTGAACTCCATAATCCACTGCCTGCAACCAACAAATCAACATAGTATTTTACTCTATTACATCATCGAACAAGCTCACGTACACAAATTGAATACAATTAATGTAGACTCTAATCTCTATTGACATACGAACTTAAACTAAACTCCCAAAACAATAAAGTAGTATTTTGCAGTCCCTAATAATACAATCACTGCATTTTTTACAAATTCAAATAAAGTGACATCAGGTATTAAAGTATTCTTTCGACTATTAATTAATATAAGAAGTTTATACAATCCACCACAAACAATACTTGGTCAAAAAGACTTGTTAAATTAATAACCTCACTCTTGAAATGAAAGACTTGTTTTCGTGATATGTTAGTCCCAACTCCCAACCCAAGATTACCTTACCAAAATAAAGTAAAATGTGACATGATGTTCCATTTATTTACAATGAGAAGTTGTAAAATAACCTATATTTATATTTCATTTAGGTAAATGATTTATATGTCGACAAATTTATGACGAAGTTGAATTGCGACTAACGTAAAACTCGACACGATAGTCATTATAAATTAGAGTGGGGTCATTCTTAATTCCTACATATCATATCCCATGTATACACATAGGTGGCCATTTAGGGAGTGTTCGACAGTGACTTATAAGTTCGTCAAACCAACTTATAAGTCATTTGTTATTGTTTGAGTATTTGGGAGCTACTTATTTTTGAACTTATAAGTTGATTTTTAAGTCAAAAAAAGAGTAACTATATGACTTATTTTAAAATGACATATAAGTCATTTTAAAATAAGTTAGTTTGACCAAATGTAATGTCTATTTTGCCCTTCTTTCTATTCATGTCATTTTTAATAATCTTTACATTATTTTAACTTATAAATCATTATGAGCCATATTAACTTAATTTTTGACTTATAAGTCAAATTAATGTAGAACACTTTTATTTATAAATCACAACTTAACAGAACTTACAAGTCAACTTATATTTTAACTTATAAGTCATTTAAAATAAGTCATTCCGGATAGGCCCTTTTACTATCAACATAAATTTATGTCATATTATACAACTATAGAAGGACTCTTTCATTTACTATCAAAATTGCTAATTTAATTGAGGTTCAATGTTCTAAAAGGCGCTAGGCCGGAGGCAGGCGGCCGAGCGCCTAGGGAGCCTAGGCCGGATTTTTTATTTTAAACCAATTTTAATATTTTATCTTACATTTATCCAAACAAAACAATAATATAAAGCAAAACAATATATAATAAAGATAAAGGTCAAACACAAACATTCAATTGTTCAAAGTTCAAACATATTTTAACTTATTAGTTTTATTCATAAATAAGATTGCTATTAAATAATAAAATTTAAAATTTCAAGAATTTAATTCAATATTAAAACTTAAAAAACTAAACATAAATTTAAGAATTATATTGAATTAAACTAAATATTACAAATGTATCATCATTTATATAATTTGAAGTTAGTACAAGTTTATAAAATTATAATTATAATAAAATTATACATTTTGACTTAATATTGTTCACTTCTTGTTGTGATTTGATATATTAGTACCTTTGTATTATGAATATGATAAATTATTAAAAAAATAAATATATCAAGATCTAGGTAGTTATTAAAATAAAAAAACAGTCTTCATCTAGGCCTCGCCTAATTTCCGGAATTTTTTTGTCGCATTGGGCTTAGGTGAGGCGTCAGGGGCCTAGGCGGGGATTTTTAGAGGTTTAAGTGAAAATTTGACATTTTTTCACTGTGTTTTTTTAATAAAAAAGAAAATAAATAAATGGAAATGGGATGGATTAAATCATTTAAAGCCTGTTTCATAATATATACATATTATATAATCATAACAAACTTCAGATCCAGATTAGATTAAACAAATTTAAACACAATTCTATGAAAATGATAGGCAAAAACAACAAAGAGTGAGTATCAATGTATGTGAAACTGAAGTAAGGATAAAGAGCGATGGGAAGACTACAAACCCGTTCACCGACTAAAGCACCGGCGATTACGAAAGTGACGTAAACGGCGTTCCGGCGCATAATCACTCTATACAATCCTTCCAGAATTCCCATGGCTTCTTCTCTTTCTTTCTTTCTTTCTTTCTTTCTATCTTATCTCTCTCCTCTCACGTTTGGGGATTGTTTGGTGTTGGCGGTGGTGGTGTTGTGATGGATGAACAAAACAAATGAATGACTTGAACAATTTGTTAAGGTTTTCTTTTTTTGTTTTTTTTTTTATTTTATCAAATCTACCTATTCTTCATAGACATACCTCATTCGTGTTGATTCTTAAAAAGTAATAATGATCATAAATTAAAGAAATATATAGACCTGGCAAAAGACGCCACGCCCGCGGGTTGGGTCGGCCCGTCCGTCACGGATCGGGCGTTAGGCTTCAATTGTTTAGCCCATGAAAATACGATTTTGGTCCGGTCTGTTTTGACCTTACCATGGATGGCTTCGATCGGCCATGACACATTAATTATTATTATTATTTTTTATTACAAATTTTTGATACTTGTAGATTATGAGCCTTGAACATAAGACTTGTAAATAAATAAATAAGAGTTCAAACCCTTTGAAAGTAATAACAATTATAACAAAAAAGTCGCAATATTTTTATCGATATATAGTATAACAAAACTCTTGTTAAAAAGTGATTAAAATTTTAATTGATTGAGATATATAGTTAATGTAGGTAATTAGAATTATTGTTTATTATAAATTATTTTATTATTTTTAATATTTATTATTATTACTATTTTTGGTGCAGTAAAATTTTGCAAAAAAAAAAATAGGGGAAGAAGCATGACACTTACTGCCTAACCATGTGACCACTGCCTAATATTTTCAAATTTCCAAAACTCTAGCCTTTTTGGCTCATCTAGCCGTTATTGGCCCAACCGCCCGTTTGCCACCTCTATAAGTATATAATATTATTAAATTTTTAAAATAAAGAATAAAAATATTTAAATCTTTGAAATTAAGATCGAAGACTTTTAAACTTCATGATTAAATTAGGAGGAAAAATCGAGAAGATATCGTGTTTGCTAACAACTCAATAATAAAAATTCTAACAAGTTTAGGTTGTGTTTGATAAAATTAATTGTTAAGATCTGAATAGTTTAGACATCTGAATAATATAGAGTATTTAAATAGAATTGTATCTAAATGAAAAAATGTTATTTGATAATTATTTTTTCAAAATGTCTGAATAACATGTTTTTACTATTTTAACCCTTGCAAAAAAAAAATAAAAACACACATTCTCCCTCCTCGTCCATCCCATCCCCGTACCCCACCCCACCCCACCCCACCCCTCCCCTGCCCTGCCAATCAGAGGACCGCCACCAGTGGTTGTGTTGAAGGGGAGGACAACGTCGAGTACGTGTTTGACGATTTTGTCCTCCTCCAGGATCAGCTCCGGTGGGTTATTTTGCACGAATTTCAATTCCCCTATCATCTATTGTCAAATGAGTCCTTGTTCAGGTCACCTAGGGTTTCTTTCAGAGAATAAGAAGCCATTGTCCGAGAAATTAAGAATTTGGGGAAAGTGAGGATGGTATACTAGTTATACGAATTTCGATTCCCTATCCTGTGACGCCCCCAAAATAGGTATACATCACTCATCTTGAGTCGCCAAATACATAGTACAAAATTCAAATACAACTTAATTATACAACAGTCGTGTAAAATACGACAAAACATATGTTATGAGTTTTAATACAAATATTGTCATCTAGACAATATCCACACTCAATTGAGTCCTTATTACATTTATTATCACACTATTTAACGGAATAGTGAGGACTACTAATGTTATTATCTGGACCATCACTCCATTCCCCGACTAGTCCCTGCTACGTTCTCATTTCTTGAAGAGAACAATGAAAGTAAAAGGGTGAGCTCAACTAGCCCAGTAAGAAATATTATGACTAAGATAATACATAATAAATTATCGTTAGCCTTCAAATAAAGGTTAAACCGATACAATATAACAAACATCAAGTTTAATCTGCAGTGAACAAGCAATCCATTAAAAGAGTCAAGTAAAGAATAAAATCTACTATCTTTTATGATTTAAAAGATTTTTCATCACTTTTATCGCTGAGACTCAGCTTAATAAATAATCCACATCATCCCTGCACTATGGCCAAGGATATTCATTAGTATCACAACCACAAATTATCCATGCACTACGGGCCAAGAATATTCGTGTATTCATCAATGGTCATGATCATGCCAACAACTGTCCATCAATGCACTACGGGCCAATAAAGACTTTTACCACATCATTTGCAATATTTCGGTCATGATTATACCGATTAATCCCTAGTCATAATCATACCAAGTCCATATATGCACTACATGCCACAAATAATTTTCAACATAATATAAACATGAGGATGATGACAGTGATATAAGAATTCAATAAAACAAGTTCAAGAATTAATTTATCCAGGAACTAATAACATCCAAATTGTCAACATGATACTTCTTTGTAGAGTAAAATTCAAGAATGTTCAGAAAAATATTTTCATGAAAAGATACTGGATGAAACGCAAATATCAAGGATATTCCACTAATTTCATGGAGTATAGAAGTCAAAACTTTAACCAACTGAGTATAATAAAGAATGGAATAACAAAAGAAATCACCGTGCACGCGATGTAATAGACCACACGCATGAGTTATTCCAATGTAATAATAAATAACGGAATTCGGTCATGCGTAAACGCATTGCGAACAAGATATTCCAACGTAATAATAAATAATCGGAATCGAATCGAATGAAATTACGCATGCCGGGGATGTTCCAATGTAATAATAAATAACGGAATCAGTCATGCGTAAACGCATTGCATGGGATGTTCCAATGTAATAATAAAGAATGGAATAACGTAAGAATTTCACCATGTATGCGATCTTGGCAGATATAAAAGTTATTCCAACATAATGATAAAGAATGGAATAATGAAGAATTTCACCAAGTATAGGGTGGATGGCATATACAAAGTTATTCCAATGTAATAAAAAAATGGAATAACATATGTTCTCTTCATGAATACGAAAGAAATAATACCCTTACCTTAGAAACAAACCGGATATAGGAGTAGTGAAGTAGCAGAATATTTTTTTTCTTTCTTTTATAGTTTCTCTCTCTCTAGTTTTTGGTGAATTCGTAAGAAATAATGAAGGAATGAGCTTCTATTTATAGGAGAATGGATCTAATAAATAGAACTAATTCTTGAATCAGTCAAGAATGATTTACTTTTAAACTTAATTTATCCAGTTGGTTTACTATAAAATATTCTAATAAAATAAAATATAATATATTCTATTTATAATCTAATAAAACGAATAACTTTATAAAATTATTATGTTTTATATAAAAGATTTTACTATCAGCACTATGCAAATAATACTATGCATAATAAAATATAATATATTCTATTTATAGTCTAATAAAACGAATAACTTTATAAAAATATTCGCTTTTATATAAAAAGAATTTACTATGCAAAATACTATGCATAATAGAATATAATATATTCTAATTATTGTCTAATAAAACAAATAACTTTATAAAAGTATTCTGCTTTATATAAAAAAGCTTTTTTCGCTTTTATTACATTAATAATACTAATAAAATAAAATTATATATATAATATATATATATATACAAACTTCCGTGACTTCATAAAAAGACATCTCAATATATTTAACAACATTTATCATCATTATTATAATTCACAATATTAATCGATCGTCGTTCCCGGAAAGGGGACTTTCCAATAAGGATTTCTCTTTATTATGCGCGCATTAATTAGGTGACCAAACCTCTCCTTAGCGTAACTTCTAGACATCGTTAATATTGTAAATAATAATATTAATAACTCATCATCTCAATTATTCATTTAATAATATATAAAATATTGACAATAATTGAATCAAATAACGTGATATACTATGCAAAAAATTATCAAGCAATAATTGAACAAAACCGGTGACTTCTCACGTAAGTATCAATAATCAATATCGTAATGCTATTATGCAACCACGTGTATTCTTCTTTTTACTACTAATGAAGTAGTTCAACAGCTTTTAACGGTAAAAACTTTCGCCCGTTATTTTCATAAAAAATATTTTTGTCGTTTTCTCAATCCGAAATGATAATTCCGCTAGGGTCCACCAATGATTGTCTTAGATTATCTGAATATTCCTCGTTAAAACGAATATTCTCCGACCAATCGAATATTATATAACAATTTGCATACTTTGCAAAAATTATAACTATTACCCGCAACTATAACATTATATCAAATTCATTCCATAATATTCAAAAATGATAATTATAAAAAATTCATATTTATTCATAAAAGTTGGGGTCTTACACATCCCTCTTGTCCGGCAGGTGATCTCGATGACGAGGGTGTGCAGGGCAACTTGGTAAGTGGCGATGGTTGGCATTGATACACAAGAAAATTGATAATATTAAAGATTGTATTTATGTCTAAAAAATAGCAAAATTCATTAAGAGGCATGTCTGAATAATTTATATTTGATTTTCTATCTCAACCATCTGGAGATAACAAAAAAAATAACAAGCAACATCTACTCTCTTAGCGAATAAGAGATGGTCTATTAAGACCTGTTAAGATGTAAACAAACATCACCTTTGTAAGACCCCAACTTATTATAAATAAAATTAAGACCCCAACTTCGTTTGGTCGTGGAATATTCTTACTGTCGGGGAATATTCGTACGACGGCGCAGCCTTGTGTGGGCCCCATAACGGAAAGTGATTGAATGAAGGAAAACGACAAATATAAGTTGGTTATAAATAACGGCGTAGTTGTTACCGTTAATACTGTTGGAATACCCGGTTGTTAAAACACAGTAGCACACGGTATTGCACCAATTATTAATTTTTACGTAAGAAGGCACAACTCAATAATTGTTACAGTAATTACTCAATATTTGTGAATAAGAAGGCACTACTCAATATTTGTGAATAATTAATTATTGATTATTATGATAAGAAAAATATTCATTTTATGTGGATATAGATGGAGAAAATTTTTAATGTGACAATTGTTGAAAATTGATATTTTTTTTTTCTATAAAATAATTCATTTAAATATATTATTATATTTTAATAATATAATAATGGTGATATTTTTATAATGAATGTGGGATATATGAATAAATAAGGAGGAAGAGTATTTTTGTCACTAAAAATTGTTTAAAACATGTTAAACATGTTTGTGGGCCCATTTCTTGACTGAAATTTGATTATAGCCTGTAAAATCGTCCGTTTGTGGATTTCGGTCAATTTCTGTTTGGAATTTGGAAAAACTTTCTTCTGTAAAGTTGTAGAGAATGGAATTTCCTATAGGGAAACATTAGGATCAAATTTTTCTGATAAAAGGACTATTTGTTATGAATTATTGAAGCTCCGAAGTTCCGAAATAATTGATTTTTGGAAGTTTTAATTGTTTTATTTTAGGAAAACATTTTTTGCAATCCCACATGTGATATAAATGTGCTGAATTTATTTCGAGGTAAGGGATGTTATTTTTTAAAAAATGATATTATTTCTTCTAATATTGGTAAGATTTTTCTTGTGAAATTCTTGTCTTTTAGTGTCGGGGTTACTATTCACGTATACGACACTATTCATGTAAGACCTCGAATTTTATGAAATAAAAGTATTCAATTTTTCTTATAATTACTATTCAGTAAATTGTTAAATTGATAAAAAGTAAAGTTAAGGGTGATATATGAATTTTTTTTTTCAAAATAAGCAAGTGACTATAAAATACTTATTGTTGTCGGGGAATATTCATTTGATCGTGGAATATTCTTTTTGTTGGGAATATCCGTCATTTACGGCGCTAGCTATCATTTAGGGCCCCATAATGTAATAAACTGTCCGGATGAAAAAATGATAAGTTTGAGTTTTTATAAATAACGGCGTAATGGTTACCGTTATCTTGTTGGATTACACGGTGGTTAAAATATAAGAATACGCTGGGTCGCATAAAGAAAGATACCACAGATTGAACAATATTTTTTAAATTATTGATTCTTACGTAAGAAGACACTACTCAATAATTGTTACAGTGAATTCTTCGCTCAATATTTTATTTTATTAATTCAATAATTGCTTTGCGTTGATATTTTATATTGTTGTTGTTTCAATAATTGTCACTACACAGTATTTTCATTATCAGATCAATAATTCATATTATTTGAATAATATTATTAGATAGCATTATTGGCAATGTCTAGAAAGTTCACAAGAAAAGGTTTGGTCACCTAATTGCGCCAAAGAAGGAGAAATCTTTATCTGAAAGCCCCTCTTTCTCTGAAAACCGCCTCGGTCATTTCAGATTGTGATTCTGTAATATTATTTGTGAATAATTAATTATTAATTATTATGATAAGAAAAATGTTCATTTTATGTGGATATAGATGTTAGATCTATTTATGTGGTTATAAATGAAGGAATTAATGTTGAGGAGTTTTATAAGTATTTTGTCGGATTGGAGGTATTAAAAGATCAAATCGGTGTTCTTAAAACTCTATTGCGTGAGTTATAATTTTTAATCCGACCGTTGGATCGTTGTAATTTTTGGATATGTTATACATATATAAGTTGAGTATATATTCACAAATTTTGAACCGTTGAAAATTAATGCATGATTTGTTATGAATTTTACAAGGTGTTGAAACGGTGTTGAAAATCATCCGTTTGTAGATTTCGGATATTTTCTGTCTGGAATTTGGAAAAACTCAAAGCTACAAAGTTGTAGAGAATTCAATTTCGTGTGGAATGGATATAAAATTCGTATTTTTCTGATAAACGGGCTATTTTCTATGAATTTTTGAAGTTTCAAAAAATAAAATAATTTTAATTAAAATTGGGTGGGACCCACTTTTGTTTTTTTAAAACATGTGAGCTGCTATCTCTTTGTTCCAAGTTGGCTGATTCAAGGTGGTGGCTGGTCTTGATAGGTGGCGTAGAAGAGAAAAATAAATAATAATATTTATTATTTTAGTCTCCTTTGGCGTTCTAGTATTTTCCTATAAATAAGTGCTTAAGTTAGAATTAAAAATCACATCAGAAATTGAAGTTTTCTCTCTCTATATTCTCGAGCATATTTTTATGAGTATTTATGTGACACCCCCAAAATAGGTCTACATCCCCCATTCTGAGTTGTCAATACACACCTGCATGTAAAACAACTACAACTTTATTATTACAATAGTAAAACTGTGAGTTTAAATACGTATATTGCCATCTAGACAATATCCACATACAAATAAATCCTCATCATAATTATTGATACATTATTTTACAACAATGGTGAGGACTACTAAACAACTCTCCCTAGAACTTTCATTCCATACCACGACTGCAGACTTGCTATATTCTCGCCTCCCGAGAAGAAAAATGGAATAAAAAGGAAAAGGGTGAGCTCGACTAGCCCAAGAAGAATATTATGACTAAGATAATATACAACAAAATTATCGTTAGTCTTCAACAGGAAAAATATAATAGAATACAATAGAAAACAAGTTTTAAATCAATATTCGCAATGAAATAATAATTCATTAGAAGAGTTAAGTAGAGAATGCAAACTACTATCTTCTATGTATGAATTTTAAAGTTCATTGTCTATTTTATCCCCAGTAACATCAATCAATATATATCTGGGATCAAATATTCATCCTTGCACTACGTGCCAAGGACATTCACCACCGGTCATGTTCATCTAAACACTGCTCATCTTTGCACTTTCGGGCCAAAGATATTCATCGAAATCATTCATCTTTGCATTACGGGCCAAAGATATTCATCGAAATCATTCATCTTTGCACCATCGGCCAAAGATATTCATCATAAATCATTCATCTTTGCACTACAGCCAAAGATATTCAATAATATCATCATTTAAGACCCGAGGATGATGAAAAATATTTTTAAAAAAAAAGCGAATCCAAAGAATCAAAATGACAAGGATTAAATATTAAGGATTCGTACTTTGTTTTATCCACGTCCCAAAAATACCTCAAAAAATAATCATAGTGGTGTAAAATTCAAGAATGATCAAAACATGGATACAATCAAAGCTAGTATCCATAATAGATATTTTGATGAAAAGAAGAAATTTCATTTTTCTATGAATAGTGTTGTATACGTGAATAGTCTCAGATACGTGAATAAGTAACTCAGACACCAAAAGATAGAAATTTCACAAAAAACATCTTCACGCTTTGAATAATAAGACTCGTGAATAAGAATCGTGAATAAGTAACTCATGAATAAGAACTCATGAATAGTAACCCCACATGAAAAAGTTCCAAATTTGATAAAAAGTTTCAACCAATATTTCAAAGATAATGATATTGAAGAAATAATATCATTTGACAAGAAAATAACATCCCTTACCTCGAAAGATCAAGATTTAACCTGGAATAATCGGATATAAAGCTATATCTTGAACTTTCACGATAGCAATACTCAAAGTATACTCAAAATACTCACAAGAATACGCTTCGATAATATAGAGAGAAAACTTCATTTACGTGTGATTTTCAATTCTAACCCAAGACCTATTTATAGGAAATCGCTTGATCACCAAAAAAAGTAAAATTTAATATAATAATAATATATATAATAAATCTTCTACGCACACTTGAAATCTGATTTCAGTTCAATAACCACATGCCACCTTCTAGAAAAAGTAATAAAAAACGTTTTTCTAATTTAAAATAATTTAAACTTCCAAAAATCAATTATTTCGAGCTTCGGAACTTCAATAATTTCATAATAAATAGCCCTTTTGTCAGAAAATTCGAATCTCGCGAGTTTTTATAGGAAATTCAATTCTCTACAACTTTACGTAAGAAAGTTTTTCCAAATTCCAAACAGAAATTGACCAAAAATCCACAAACGGGGTGATTTTAGAGGCTATAATCAAATTTCACCAATAAATGGGGTCCAATTTACATGTTTAACATGTTTTAAACATTTATTGCAACAAAAAATACTCTTCCTCCTCGTATACTCATATATCCCACATTCGTTGTAAAAATATCACCATTATTATATTATTAAAATATAATATTATATATATTTAAATGAATTATTTTATCAAAAAAAGATAAAATTTCAATTTTCAACAATTGTCACATTAAAATTTTCTCCATCTATATCCACATAAAATCAATATTTTTTCTCATCATATGAATCAATAATTAATTATTCACAAATAATATTACGTAATCACAATATCGACAACCGTGCAGCTCCTCAAAAGCAGGGGGCTTTCCAATAAGAATTTCTCCTTATCATGCGCAATTAATTAGGTGACCAAACCTCCTTAGATGTAACTTTCTAGACATTGCCAATAATGTTATCTAATAATATTATTCAGATAATATGAATTATTGCTTCGATAATGAAAAATACTTGTGTAATGACAATTATCAAACAACAAAGAATATAAAATATCAATGCAAAGAATTATTGAATCAATAAAATAAAATACCGAATAAAGAATTATCGTAACCATTATTGAGTAGTGCCTTCTTATGTAAGAGTCAATAATTGGCAATCAATACCGTACTACCGCAACAACAACGCCAGACATCGTGTTTTAACCACCGGGTATTCCAACAATTAAATTCAGAATAACTACGCCTGCTATTTTTAAACAACTTATATTTGTCGCTTTCTTCCTTCAATCGCTTTTTCCGTTATGGGGCCCACATATATGGTCGCTACTGTCGCATTTAATATTCCCAAAAGATTTAATATTCCACGACCAACGAATATTCCCGACAACAATGAATATTTTATAACCACTTGCTTATTTTGAAATATTTATGCGTTTTTTTACGTAAATATCCACATTAATCACATCAACCCTTACTATTTCAAAATAATAATTAGAGGAAATTAAATTTCATTTATTAATTATTTGGGGTCTTACAACCTCCCCTCCTTATGAAATTTCGTCCTCGAAATTGACATACGCATTCTGTGTTTCAAAAGATGCGATACCTCGCTTTCATTTCCGCTTTCCAACTCCTGTGTCATTTCCTATATAGCATGGTTTCTCCACAAGACTTTAACTTGTGGTATGACCTTCGTCGTAGGGACATGCTCCTTCCTATCCAAGATCTTGTGACAGTACCTCCTCGTGACGTTAAGTCTTCTACTATCTCGTCCGGTTTCTAACTCAATGACGTGGTTCGGTGTCTCGAGGTAACGCGAGTCTATAGGCTACATTTCCTACTCGGTCAAGAATTTGAAATGGACCAATAAATCGTGGATTGAGCTTTCCTCTCTTCTAATCTTGTACCTCCTTCCACGGGGGCAACACGCAACAATACATGATCCCCTATACTAAATTCCACATCCTTTCGATGAAGATCCGCATAACTCTTTTGTGTCGATCTTGTGCTGCTTTGTATACGTTGTCGAATCATTTGGATCTTTTCGGTGAGTCATACGTCTTAACTCGGGTCCCAACAATGTTGCTTCACCCACCTCATCCCAACATATTGAGTCATACACTTTCGTCCATATAATGCTTCAATGGGGCCACACCTATACTTGTCTCGATAACTGTTGTTGTAGGAGAATTCCACCAATGGTAAATACTTATCCTAACCGCCTTGAAGTCTAGGACACACAGAGTCTTAATAAATCTTCAAGAGTTTGAATAGTCCTCTCGATTGTCCGTCTGCTTTGAGGATGGTATGCCGAATCAATCTTAAATCCGTACCCATAGCTTTTTGCAAGCTAACCCAAAATCTTGAAGTGAATCTTGGGTCACGATCCGAAACTATGGATACCGGCATGCCATGCAATCTCACAATCTCATTTACGTACATTTTGAGCAAGACGTTCAAGGAATAAGTCTCCGTGTTGGCAAGAAATGAGCGGACTTGGTTAATCTATCAACAATAACCCAAATAGCATTTATGCCTTGAGAAACCGTGGGAAGTCCCGTGAACGAAATCCATGGTAATGTGTTCCCACTTCCATTTCGGAATCTCAAGTGGTTGCAATGGTCCCTTAGGCACTTGATGCTCTGCTTTACACGCTGACAAGTTAAACATGTTGAGATAAACTTTGCAATCTCTCTCTTCATATTGTTCCACCAAAATGTATGTCAAGATCACGATACATTTTAGTACTTCCTGGATGGATTGCAAATGGTGTATTGTGGTGCCTCCATCATAATCTTGTCTTCAAATCGTAATCGTTAGAACACAAAGTCCGGAGTGGACTCAAGTATTCTTTCTTCATCAATTCTCGCCCTAATAGCTCCTTCTTGTACTTTCTTCTTCATATGCATCGACCCGGCCTGGGTGGAAAGAACCTTAACTTTTTCTATTAAAGTTGGCTCTATGCGTATATTTGACATCATCGCACTCGTTCGCGATATGATCTTCTACTCAACGCGTCACCTACACGTTAAACTTTTCGTGATGGTATCAATAGTGTGGTCGTAGTCTTTCAATAGCTCGAGCCAACGTCACCGCCGCATGTTAAGTTCTTTTTGAGTGAAGAAATATTTAAGGCTTTTATGGTCCGAATATATCTCCACTTTCTCTCCATATAGATAGTGCCTCCAGATCTTTAAGCGCTGAAATCATTGCGCTAACTCTAGATCATGAGTAGGATAATTCCTCTCATATTCTTTTTAAGTTGTCGCGAGGCATAAAGCTATGACTTTCCCACGCTGCATGAGAACACATCCTAACCCTTTGCCCGAAGCATCGTCAGAGATAACAAATCCATCCAACCAGATGGTATTGTTAGAAACAGTGTCAAAATAAGTCTCCTTTTAAGCTCTTGAAACTCTTCTCGCACTCTTCGCTCCAAACGAATTTTGTATCCTTCCGAAGTTAGATGAGTTAATCTGAGTAGCGATTCGAGAAAACCTTCTACGAATCTCCGATAATAACCACTTAAGCCCAAAAAGCTACGTGATTTGATCACCGACTTCTTGGTTGCTCCCAACTTTGTATTGCTTCAATCTTCGTTCAATTCAATGAGATACTCCATGTTTTGACACCACATGCCCAAGAAATGCTACTTCCTCGAAGCGAACTCGCATTTCTTTAACTTGGCATAAAGCTTGTTTTCACGAAGCCTTTGGAGTACCGACTTTCAAATGGTGCTCATGATCTTCTTCACGGCTTTTGGAATATATGAGGATGTCATCAATAAAGACAAAACGAATCGATCCAAATACTCTTTGAATACTTTGGTTCATCATATCCATGAAAGCCGCAGGAGCATTAGTCAATCCGAAAGACATAACTAAGAATTCATAATGCCCGCATCGAGTTCTAAAGCGCGCCTTTGGAATATCCTCGATTCTAATCTTTAGGTGATGATATCCGAATCGAAGATCGATTTTTGAAAAGAATTGTGCTCCTTGCAATCGGTCAAACAAGTCATCAATACGAGGTAGAGGATACCTATTCTTGATGGTGACATGGTTCAATTCCCGATAAATCAATACAAAGTCGCGATACTCCCGCCTTTTCTTCTTTACGAATAAAACAGAGCACCCCAAGGAGATGTACTTAGATTTAATGAAACCGATGTCCAACAATTCTCAGTAGTTGGACCTTTAACTCTGAAGTTCAATAAGAGCCATTCGATATGGGGATTTAGAAATGGGCTTTACGTGTTCAAGGTCAATAAAGAATTCAACTTCACGCCGGGGTGAATCGGAAGTTCTTCAGAAAATACGCCGGAAAGTCAATAACAACAGAATATTATTCAAATTTGACGTGTCTTTATTCAAATCCATAACATGGGCTAAGAAAGCTTGACATCCGCTTTTTAATAAACGAATAGCTTTATGATTAGATATGACAATGATTGATTTTAATGGTTTAGTTGCTTGAATTCGCATAACAAAGTTGTTTAGGAATATGAAAGCTAACAACCTTACGAAAACAATCAATTTTGGCATGATAAGTAGTTAACCAATCCATCCCTAAAATCACATCAAAAGCAAGTATCTTTAAAGAGATAAGGTCAATGTGTAAGGTGATGGTGCCAACTTGAATCAAACAAGATTTATAAACGATGGATGTGATGAAAGTTTTTCCTAACGGAGTTTCCACAGATAGGTCAAAGTCTAATTTCTCCTGAGTCAAGTTTAAACGCTTGAGCACAAGCGTGAGAGATAAATGAATGGGTAGCCTTATCTAGTAAAGTATAAACTTCACAAGAATTTATAAATAGCTTACCCGTGATCACCTCGCTTAGGTTCCTCGCATTTTGACTACCACAACAAACGCCTTCCAGAACTGATGACTTTGACTTTTCTCGGGATGTTTTTGAGTCACCGTCCCCATTGAACGAGGTTTCGCTTACCTTGCAATCTCGAAGCGATATGTCCTCCCTTTCCACAATTATAACATACCCGAACCATGTTGTGGGCGCTTTGGATCGATATGTCCCTCTTTTCCGCATTTATAAATATACGATGGGGTGGTCGTTCTCCTCCTTGGAACCGATTCTTCACTTTATCGCTGTCGTCTTCACATGGTCGTTGTTGAATCTCCTCTTTTTAAAATCTCCTCCCGACTCGCTTCTTCTATTTTCATGGCCATGATTACCACCAGAGTGGTTACCATTTTTGTCCGCTTTTTCTTTCTCCACCGGTTATTGTTGTTTTGTTGATCGCTATCTCCTAGTATGATCCTCGATTGTGGTACCTCGGTTGGCCGTACTCGTTATCTCGCATTTAACAATTGAGCCACTCATTAACAACATCCGAATAGAGAAAATTTATGAGAGATGAGATAATCGACGTATCTTGGGTTTCAAACCTCTCGAAACATCCGCGTCATACGCCTCCTCATTCTCCACCAAATGAGGTGCAAAGCACGGATAACTCTGCAAACTTCGCCTCGTCTTTGAGACACCGCCATGTTGTTCTCGCTTCAGCCTAATAAACTCCACTTCTTTCATATGACGAACACTTTCGTGAAAGTATTTGTCATTAAATAGTTCTCAAACGTCCCCAAGACATCTTGAGTCTTGGTACGGATGGTACGCTTCACAGACTCCCACCAAGAGTTCCGCCTTTCGCCACGGAACATAAAGGTGGCGAATGGAACCTTCGTTCTTCTGTGCATCCCAAGACATCGAATATCTTGGTAATTTGCTTGACCCATGTTTACGCCATGATCGGATCCGGCTTTCCCTTAAATTCGTGGTCCCAACTCTTTGAATCGCTTGCATTTGTGACAACCCGTGAATTGATATCATTTCCTCCTATGTTTTGAACACGAAGTCTCCTCGTCTGATTTTGCATGAATCGCAAAAAGCTTCTAAATATCCCATCGTTCATCATCTGGCTTTCGGTGGTGTTGTTCACGGGAGGAACATTGCCACGGCTGTTGCCGCGCTCTCTCCTCGTTGGTGAGTAAAGGCGTCTCCACTGGTCTCATTTCCATTGTTAATATTCTCATCGACATTCTCAAATCATCATAAAAACAAGGGTTAATTAAGGAAATCAATATATCACATAATATCCCTATATACTAACCAACTATCAAATAAGCTTAGGTAGGACACACTTAGCGAAGGATTTACTCGCTCTCCCTCCTAGTTCTATTCCCCGATCTCCGCCAGAGATCATATCCCTAAGCTCGATACCAACCGTGACACCCCCAAAATAGGTCTACATCCCCATTCGAGTTGTCAATACACTGCATGCGAAACAACTACAACTTTATTATTACAATAGTAAAAACTGTGAGTTTAAATACGAGATATTGCCATCTGTATAATATCCACATACAAATAAATCCTCATCATAATTATTGATACATTATTTTACAACAATGGTGAGGACTACTAAACAACTCTCCCTAGAACTTTCATTCCATACCCAGACCTCGCATTTCTTATATTCTCGCCTCCCCGAGAAGAAAAATGGAACAAAAGGAAAAGGGTGAGCTCGACTAGCCCAATCAAAGAATATTATTACTAAGATAATATACAACAAAATTATCGTTAGTCTTCAACAGGGAAAAATATAATAGAATACAATAGACAACAAGTTTTAAATCAATATTCGCAGCGGAAATAATAATTCATTAGAAGAGTTAAGTAGAGAATGCAAACTACTATCTTCTATGTATGAATTTTAAAGTTCATCGCCTATTTTATCCCCGTAACATCAATCAATATATATCTCTGGATCAAATATTCATCCTTTACTACTGTGCCGAGGACATTCACCAGTTGGTCATGTTCATCTAAACACCTGTTCATCTTTGCACTACGGGCCAAAGATATTCATCAAAAATCATTCATCTTTGCACTACTGGCCAAAGATATTCATCATAAATCATTCATCTTTGCACTACAGGCCAAAGATATTCAATAATATCATCATTTAAGACTGAGGATGATGAAAAATATTTTTTAAAAAAAAACGAATCCAGTGAATCAAAATGACAAGGATTAAATATTAAGGATTCGTACTTTGTTTTATCCACGTCCAAAAATACCTCAAAAATAATCATAGTGGTGTAAAATTCAAGAATGATCAAAACATGGATACAATCAAAGCTAGTATCCATAATAGATATTTTGGACAAAAAGAAGAAATTTCATTTTTCGGTGAATAGTGTTGTATACGTGAATAGTGCCGTATACGTGAATAGTAACTCCGACACCAAAAGATAGAAATTTCACAAAAAACATCTTCACGCTTCGTGAATAAGATTTTGAATAAGAACTCGTGAATAAAACTCATGAATAAGAACTCATGAATAAGTAACTCGGATATGAAAAAAGTTCCAAATTTGATAAAAGTTTCAACCAATATTTCAAAGATAATGATATTGAAGAAATAATATCATTTGACAAGAAAATAACATCCTTTACCTCGAAAGATCGATTTTAACCTGGAATACTTGGATATAAAGCTATCTTGAACTTTCGCCGTACAGATAGCAATACTCAAAGTATACTCAAAATACTCACAAGAATAAACTTTCGATAATATAGAGAGAGAAACTTCATTTACGGTGTGATTTTCAATTCTAACCCAAGCACCTATTTATAGAAATTGCTTAGAACACAAAAAATGTAAAAATTTAATATAATAATAATATATATAATAAATCTTCTACGCACACTTGAAATCTGATTTCAGTTCAATAACCACATGCCACCTTCTAGAAAAAGTAATAAAAAACGTTTTTCTAATTTAAAATAATTTAAACTTCCAAAAATCAATTATTTCGGAGCTTCAGAACTTCAATAATTCATAATAAATAGCCCTTTTGTCAGAAAATTCGAATCTCGCGAGTTTTTATAGGAAATTCAATTCTCTACAACTTTACAGAAGAAAGTTTTTCTAAATTCCAAACAGAAATTGACCGAAATCCACAAACGGGTGATTTTAGAGGCTATAATCAAATTTCAGTCAATAAATGGGGTCCACCGACATGTTTAACATGTTTTAAACATTTATTGCAACAAAAATACTCTTCCTCCTCGTATACTCATATATCCCACATTCGTTGTAAAAATATCACCATTATTATATTATTAAAATATAATATTATATATATTTAAATGAATTATTTTATCAAAAAAAGATAAAATTTCAATTTTCAACAATTGTCACATTAAAAATTTTCTCCATCTATATCCACATAAAATCAATATTTTTCTCATCATATGAATCAATAATTAATTATTCACAAATAATATTACAGAATCACAATATTGACAACCGAGTGCGCTTCCTGTGAAAGGGGCTTTCGAATAAGAATTTCTCACTTCTTGGCCAAGCAATTAGGTGACCAAACCTCTTCTTAGATGTAACTTTCTAGACATTGCCAATAATGTTATCTAATAATATTATTCAGATAATATGAATTATTGCTTCGATAATGAAAAATACTCGTGTAATGACAATTATTGAAACAACAAAGAATATAAAATATCAATGCAAAGAATTATTGAATCAATAAAATAAAATAATCGAATAATAATTACATAACCATTATTGAGTAGTGCATTCTTATGTAAGAGTCAATAATTGGTGCAATCTGACCGTCTACTACCGCAACAACGCGTAGACATCGTGTTTTTAACCACCGGTATTCCAACAATTAAAATCTAGGTAACAACTTACTGCGCTATTTTTAAACAACTTATATTTGTCGTTTTTTCCTTCAATCGCTTTTCAGTTATGGGGCCCACATTATGGTCGCTACCACGTAAATTTAATATTCCCAAAGCATTTAATATTCCACGACCAAATCTAATATTCCCAAGCAACAATGAATATTTTATAACCACTTGCTTATTTTGAAATATTTATGATATTTTACCATGAATTATCCACATTAATCACATCAACCCTTACTATTTCAAAATAATAATTAGAGGAAATTAAATTTTATTTATTAATTATTTGGGGTCTTACAATTTAGATACTTGGAGAGTTGCTATTCAATTGCAAGTTTTTTCTTGACTTTTATCCGACATTCCTATTTAAAATCTCGCTTTCTTTTGAGGTAAGGGATTTGAAGGATTATTATGTTTATCATGTTTCGTAATTTTTCTGACCTTCAAAAATTCTGGAAAATTTTGAAATGATAATTTGATGAGTTTCCTTGATTGTGTCCAAAAATGGCGATTTTTGGATGTATAGATTAGGAGTTATGAATTTTATGAGAAAAGACTATTTTAAAACTAAATGCTTATAACTCCTTGTGGTTAACTCCAAAATTGGTAAAATTTTTATTGGAAGTATATCTATATAATATCAGTATACCCTATAAATTTTAGAATTTTTGGATAAAAGTACAATTTATGATAAATGTCTAAATATTCGGTAGTTTTGACCATGTGAAAAATAGTAATGAATTTTAAAAATTCTGAGAAAAATATATGTTCAATATGGGACTATATTACGCTAAATCCCAGAAAAGAAATATTTTTGGAACTGATTTGATATTTTTCATGAAAATGGACTAGTTATGAATAAATGAATTAAATATGTTGTGTAAAGTAACAAAATTAAAAAATAAGATTTTATGGCTTGAGAATCCTATATATGATATATGCAAATTTTTGATGAGGCTGTTGGTTATTGGTGATGGAATCTTATGAGTTTGGCATTTTAGTATGATTAAATGCATTAATTAGTAAAGTGTAAACAATTAAAATAAATTGTTTATAAGTTTAAGAAATGATTAAAATATTGTGGTAATATTAATAATATTAGATTATGAGATTATGAAGTGATTTATAACATTTGGATTAAGGTGTTATGAAATCATTGATTTATGAATCTTACTTTTGAAATTAAATGTAGTTGATCATATTATTTTTATTATCAGATATAACATTTTTATAATTCCGGTGATGAAATTTCTCTTTGACGTAAGTGTAAAAATGGGTAGATTATTGGTATGATCGTGACTATAGGTTCTCTTTGGCCAGTAGTGCAAAGTTGAATCGTTGAATGGTATGATCATGACCATTGAATTTACAATTGAATATTTTTAGCTTAAGTGCAAAGGTGAATTGATCAACATGATTATAATTATGGTTTATATAAATTCTTAAATGATTGTATGTTTCTTTGAGATATAAATATCTTGGCCTGTAGTGCAAAGATCAATTATTGATGAATATTTTTGGCCAGTGGTGTAAAGATGACCTATTGTTGAATATCTTTGGCCCGTAGTGCAAAGATGACCTGTTGTTGAATATCTTTGACCCGTAGTGCAAAGATGACCTGTTGTTGAATATCTTTGGCATGTAGTGCAAAGATGAACTGTTGATAAATATCTTTGGCCCGTAGTACAAAGATGAACTTATTAGTATGATTATGAACAGAAACTGTGATTTGGTATAACCATGATCTTTGATGTTTCAGGTAAAGACATGTGATGAAAATTATCTTCGTCTTGGATGAGAAGAGAAAATTAGAACTACAATTATGATTATGAGTTATTCACATGTCTGTGAACATGATTTATTGATTAATGTTACAGGGATAAAGCATTGTTGGTGGACTTTTAACATGGAGAGGATAATAGACTTTATGGTCTATTTGATTCTTCTAATGGATTGCTCGTTCCGCTGCAACTATGGTTGAAAAGTTTTATCATCTACCATATGTTCTAAATCTCTGAATTATTACTGATGAAGGCTATTGATAATATAATTATCTTTAGTTATGATATTCTTTACTAGGCTAGTTGTGCTCACCCTTTTTACTTCACAATTCCTTTCAGGTAATAGGAGTGTAGCTGGGTCGAGCGGGGATAACAGGGGGATAATGTGGTGGTCCGAGACTATCAAAGTTTCTCAACACATTATAAAACGGCATGACATACAATATATAATTGTATTGATGACCTAAGATATGTGTGTCGTATATTATACGTCACTTAATAATTGATTTTGGTGAACAACAATAGGGTGAGGTGAACTCAACTTTGGAAGGGTATTTTGCCACTATCATACAAGATGTCTAATGACATACAATCTCGTGTTATCATAAGAAAGGGTTGTGCACATCCACTTGCTGAGTATATCTACGAGCACTACCTATATGATCTTGGAGTTGGGTTGAAACATAATGTTCAATCGCAGACGGTGGAGATAGTTATATGTCAAGAGAAAACTCACAATGGGAAGGAACATGATAGTAATCTTCTCGTTTTTTTTTGGGTCTATTGGATCAACCAAGGATAATTCTCTGGACATATGATATCTATCATAACTTAGATTCATGGCCTCCTATGTACGAATGTTTTCTTGAGCACTTCCCAAAGATTTTAATTTCTAAAACAGTTCTAGATTGTACCTTTATGTAAGGTATCACCGTGAGGTCTTGTCCATAGTTGGGACATGAGTCACAGCTTGGTATTAAAACTCACAATATATATGTTGTTGTATTTTGCACATTACATTGTAGTAATAAAGTTGTAGTTATTTTCATACTATATATTTGGCGACTCGTAATAGGTTGGATGGATTAGACCTATTTTGGGGTGTCACAATTCACGATATCATGACACTTATTCACAAACACGACACTATTCACGTAAAAATTAAATTTTATTTTTGTCCAAAATATCATTATGGATACTAGCTTTTGATTGTATCCATGTTTTGATCATTCTTGAATTTTACTTCACTATGATTATTAATGAAGTATTTTTGAACTCGGATTGTTTAAAAGTACGAATCCTAAATATTTGTTCTTTTGTTTCAATTGGATTCGCTTTTCTTTAAAATATTTTTCATCATCCTCGATCCTAAATGATGCTTTATTCTTGAATATCTTTGGCACCGTAGTGCAAAGATGGTTGATTTTCTTATGAATATCTTTGGCCGTAGTGCAAAGATGTACAGTGTTGAGATAAATATGATCGATCGATGAATATCTTTGGCCTGTAGTGCAAAGATGAATATTTGATTCAAGATGAATATTGATTGATGTTATAGAGATAAAATATTGATGATAGACTTTAAAATTCATAGATTATAGTAGATTTCACTACGTAATTCATCTATGAATTATTATTTCCGCTGCGAATATTGATTTGAAATTTGTTGTCTATTGTATTTTATCAAATTTTCTTTCCCTGTTGAAGACTAACGATAATTTGTTCTATATTATCTTAGTCATAATATTCTTTACTGGGTTAGTTGAGCTCACCCTTTTCCTTTTTGTTCCATTTTTCTTCTCAGGAGGCGAGAATGTAGCGAGTTCTAGTCGGGGGGTAGAATGATGGTTCTAAAAAGTTGTCTTAGTAGTCCTCACTATTTTTGTAAAATAATGTATCAATAATTGTAATGAGGACTTATTTGGGTGTGAATATTGTCTAGATGACAATATTTGTATTTAAACTCACAGTTTATATGTTGTATTAATAAAGTTGTAGTTATTTCTGTACCATGTTATTGACGACTCAAAGTGGGTGATGTATACCTATTTTGGGGGTGTCACAACCTTATTATCTTATATATTTTATCATAAAAGTATTGTGTTGCCTTGTTATAAAATTATTATATTATTACTATTTTTTTATTAGATAGAATAATAAATTTATATTTTAATATTTTATAATTATATTATTAGTAATAAATTATATGTTATGTGTGTCTTGAATTTTTGTTTTTGACCCATCTTAAAATATTTTATACGACGACTTAATGAAAAAAAATATGAAATTTAATGGTGTTATTTAGGTTTATTTCGTTTTTAGTTCAGCTACATATAGGGTTTCTTGATTCTTTTTCAGTTTAGTTTTTGTTTCAAGTGAAATATTTTTCAATTTTTTTAATATTTGCATGTCAAGGAAAACATAGTCAACTGTAAAATAATTTTCGATCGATGGAAAACATTTTTTTTTATTTTAGGAAAATAACTTATGAATTTGAGATCCTTAAATCATTTTCTAAAAAAGTTGTCAAACTCTATCTCCCAACAGCTTTAGCTTTTACTCTCTTTCTATTTTTTCATGTCTGTTTAGCAAATTTAAATATGCAATTAAATGAGAATTTAAATATGAATAATTTTATTATTTTTTTAATATATACAAAAAATCAACCAGTATTTTTATTATGTGACTATGGAGTATTATATATTCTGTCCTCTCCACTCAATCAACATACAGGCAGCAAGCTTTGCTTCCAGCGTTGCGGAAGGGCGAGTCACAACTTACATATATAAAAAAGAAAAACTTATTTTGAGTAAGATAATTTTATTTGACTAATATTTTCTCTGTTTAAGTTTATGTCCTATTTTTTTTGTTTCGTTTAAATTTATTTGTCTTCTCTTTGTTTAATATTATTCTTACCTCACTTTTTTTGTATTCTCCTCATTTAACTTTAATTTTTTTATATTAAAAATAACATGACATTTAACTTCATGTCGAATACAATGTTGACAGGCTGATCTCTCCGTATGCGTGTTAATACTGTATTAGACATGAAATAAACTTATCATAAAATTTAATTCATACTAACCACTCCTCAAAAAATAATACTATTAATTTTGATATTGAAAACATAGCCCATCCTTTTTTTTCTTCTCTCTTTAATTTTATAGTTCGAAGAAAGAGTAATTTGGAGATAATTTTTTTTGTTAATAGAAGTAAAGTAGGATGGAAGGAATAATATATTTTACATAAAAAATAGAGAGAATAAAAAGTTGAGCCAATAAGAACCATGTTTAGTAAAATTCAAAAACCTGAAATTCTAGTAGCTCCCCTCTCTCTGTCTCATATCATGGTTGGCGGATCTTATTCCAACAGTTGCGCCAATGAATAAGCTATTTCCATCTTGACCAACTCCTCATCCAACCAATCATTTTCTTTTTCTTCTTCCCCTTTCCTTTTCCACCTATAGTATGTCCCCGGAGCTTGACTATCTTCCACTCCATCTTTGATGATTTCTCGCAATATTTCAATTAATTAGCTATTTTGATTTTCGGGTTTGTAATTTTTGTGCTTTTTTCAACTGGGACATCTCAATTCACTGGATTTTTGTACCAGTGGCATCAATTTTAGCAAGTGGGCTAATTGGTATGTATGATATTTTCCATAATTTATAGTCTTACCCCAGTTTTCTTGCTGTTCTGTGCATATCCCTTTTGGGTTTAGTTGAAAGATATGTTCTTTAATGAAATGTTTGATTTGGTGTAAATGTATTAATGAATTTGTGCAAGACAATTCATTCTGCAATGTGGGAACTGGCTTTATGTTTGATTGATTTTACCTTTTGTTGATGCAATAATAAAGATCGAATCTTTTGGATTAAGTTTGTGATATCGATTCAAACTTATAATTCTTATTGTTGGGATCTTAGTGGAGTTCAATTTTTTTGTTTTTGTTTTCTTGGGGATTGGTTTACAGTATCGGTGGGTCTTTTCTTGGTTATGGAGTTCCTACCTGTTGAAGTAATTGGCAACATACTATCCCATCTTGGAGCTGCTCGAGATGTGGTAATTGCCTCTGGTACTTGCAGGAAATGGAGAGAAGCTTGCCGCAAACACCTTCACTCACTTTCATTTAATTCTGATGATTGGTCCGTTTTCCGAGATTTCACAACTAGTAGACTAGAAATCTTGATTACTCAAACTATATTTCAAACCACTGGATTGCAAGGGTTATCTATATTGATGGATGATGTTGATGAGTTCTCGGCTTCCACGGTTATTGCTTGGCTCATGTATACAAGAGAAAGTTTGCGTTGGTTGTTTTACAATGTTCGAACTACTCCAAATGTTAATATTCTGGATATATGTGGACGGCAGAAACTGGAAATGTTGGTATTGGCTCATAATTCAATTACTGGAGTGGAACCTAATTACCAAAGATTTCCTTGTCTCAAGTCGCTTTCTTTGAGTTATGTTAGTATTTCAGCATTGGATCTTAATTTGCTGCTCACAGCTTGCCCGAGGATTGAGATCTTGGCCCTTGTTAATCTGGAGATTGCAATCTCAGATGCTCAAGTAATGATTGAGCTTAACAGTCATACATTAAAGAGTATTTATGTTGAAGCAATAAGTTTAGACAAGTTTGTATTGGAGGCTGATAGCCTGGAAAATTTGCACCTTAAAGATTGTGCGCTTGAGCTTTTTGAACTAACTGGAAAAGGAACTCTAAAGCATTTTAAGATTGATGATGTTAGTGTTATACATCTTGATACTGGCGAGACTGTTGATGATCTTGAGGTTGTAGATGTCAGCAGTTTCACTATCATTTGGTCCAAGTTCTATCAGATGATCTCCAAATCATCCAAACTGAGAAGGCTTCGGCTTTGGGATGTGGTTTTTGATGATGAAGATGAGATTGTGGATTTGGAAACTGTTGCTCTTTGTTTCCCACAGTTGAGCTATCTAGCATTGAGTTATGACTTGAGAGAGGACTTACGAGATGGAGTGCTTCATAATGGTGTACAAGGGTCACCACCTTTGGAGAATGTGATTACGTTGGAGCTTGGATGGACTGTCGTTAATGATCTCTTTACTGATTGGGTTGCTGGTTTTCTTAAAAGATGTCCGAACCTAAAGAAATTGATCATCCACGGAGTTGTTTCAGAGGCCAAAACACATGAAGAATGTCAGATGTTGGCCAACTTTACCTCATCCATTGTTAAACTCATGAGGAAATATATGCATGTAGATGTGCATTTTGAATACGAATAAGGATCTGCTGAATGCACTTGAATTCAAGCTTTTGAGGGTGACCTTGACAGCAGTTTAGTCAGGTAAAATGTCCCATATGTCAGGCTTGGCTTTCAGTGTTCTTATTAGTGTTCTATAAATATGTCCCATACTTGGCTTTCAGATATCTTCCAAGTGAAAGTCAATAGAATTGCTAATCATTATGTATAGTTCCATGTCTTTGGGCCCATCATTTTTATCTATTCCTAATAAGAAAAGGTTGTGACATTTTCTTTTCTTGGATTTATTTGTTTTCCCTTTTGTTCATTCAGTTTTGTTTTTGCTTTGTTTTCTTATGGTACTGTGAGCTTTTGAGAACTATCTCCAGAACTAGTTTTATCCGCCACTAAACAATGAACACAGAATCCACATTGGGTGAAAAAGTAAATATTAGATGCATAACTAAAAGTTTTATCTATGTTCCATGGAAATTGGTAATTATGATGGTTGTCAAATAGTTAAGTCAATGTAATAATCGAGCAAATGAGAATGTGAAAAACTATCACACTCCTATCATACATCTTAATTCACAGAGGAACTCCTTTATAGGATTGTTTCAAAGTAGAATGGTATTTTAATTAAACTTTTCCACCCAAGAATATATAATATCTACATATTGATGATCCAATTATAGATGGCACATGTGAGGTTACACATGATAAAAATAATGTGGTTACATCTGTGATACTCTGTTATCCTTTTTTTGACAAGTATATTATTATAAACAGTCACTGAGGTCTTACAGCTCTAGAGCAGTATCTTTTTTTGGGGGAACATGAAAAGAGTCGGTAGTTAGGAATCCAGATTCGTACTTGGTAAATATCTTGATTTTCCATTAGCCTATTAGAGCTTATCACGTCTTTCTCTTAAATGCTTGTGATTGTATTATGTGAAGACGAGTTAAATTGAGCACCAATTTGATTCTTTAGGGATGGTTTATTTTGAGCCATTTTGAGAGTTCTATCATGTCATGATACCTTGCACAGAGGATTTAGGTTCCAAATCATATATACTCTAGTTTAGTTGTAACTTGTAAGACTCTTATGTCAGCTTGCCATGATTTATACCTTTTGTAGGTTTTATCTCAAAACAATAACTAATATATTTTTCTTTTCCAATTTTTTATTATTAGATATGAGTTTATAACTATCACTTCACCTTGGCATCTTTTATTTCTTTCATCTGTGTGTACGAGTGTGTATCTGCCTCTCTCTCTTTGCGTGTGTGTTTGGGTATATTGGACTTTGGAAAATGAAGGATTGAAGCTTAGTTGGGTCTAGTTTAAAATGGGTAATCTGCCTCCCTTTATAGACCTGTTCCATTGAAAGATGAACTTTTGTTCCAAGAGTTTGTCCCTTTCCTATTCATTAGAATTGCTATGTGTTTTATGTGTCTTCCTTTTCCTTCTCCTTGGATTAGTGCTGAAGTTATGCTCATTGCCTGACATGCTCTCTCATTAATTGGCTGCTATTCATTTTCTCTCATTTGCAAGGAACTTCCTGCTTATAATTGTGTGGCTAAAATGTAAGTTCAGGTCAATCAGTAGTTAATTATTGAAGGATGTATAGAGAGGCGGTAGGGTCTAACTGAAAGAATGTGTTCTTTTAGATGGTCTGGACTCGTGAAACATGATAATATGTGCGCTATTAAGGAGAAGTGATATCATATTGTTGGTAACGCTAGAGGATGGGAAGGCCACTCTATGACAGTACTTGCACCTGTTGGTGGAAAATGCAAGCCCTAGAGATGTAGATAATGGACTCCAATTGAACATAATCTTTCGAGTTATGAGCACTTGTATAGTAAACGAGCTTTGAGAATCTGCATTATTTATTCATGTAAATTAATTTGGGTGGAGTAAGTAAAGGATATGCCACTTTGTGTTGGAATATAATTTGTTATGTGTACCTCGAATTCTTGTTCGGGATCCAACATTTGACCCAACCATATTATATTTCATGACAACTAGAAGAAAAAGAAAGATGATGTTTAGCGGTGGTAGCGGAGGACTAAGACATGGATATGTTATATTATTTGGGTCCATTATGTTTTTAGCCCTATATATATGTTAATATGTTATTGTAGTTAGGGTCTCAGTATTATTTTCTTTCTCAATTTTAGCCGTCTTTAGACTAAGACTCACAAACTCTATTCTTCACACCTTGATTTAGGTTTTTCCCATGGTTTTTCCTGATTTAGGTTTTTCACGTAAATCTTGTTTTCTTGTCTTTAATTTTGCCATAATTTGTTTTAAAATAAGATAATACCACACTAAATATAGTGAATCGGAGTAGGATTCATGCAGTATAACTAAAAGAAATTAATCCTAATAGGAGAAAAGAGGAGTCTATGAGGGTTGTTTGATAGGCATCGCTTTAAAAGATACCTTTCATAAAAATGAAACTTACACACTAATATTTGGATGTTGTCTTGATTTGTGTTACTTCTAGGTTGTTAAATCCTAACAGAACATAAACTTTATGCACACTAATATTTGAATGTTGTCTTGATATGTGTTAACTACTAGGTTGTTTGATAGATGAATTTAGTTATGGCTTTGAAGTAGATACCTTATTTGAGTAACTCTCGGTGCTTCCGCTAAATGGAAAGAAATGAAACTTTAACACTCTGTTTCTGAGTTTTGAACAGAAAAGAAAAGAATAGAAAACTTAAACTTTTTCTTTGTGTTGTTTATGAGTTTTTAATAGAAAAGAATAGAAAATTTAAAATTGAGGACATATTAAAAGTTGAGGATAATATGAGAATTATAAAAATATTACTTATTCCAATTTCTTTTCCGTCCAAATCAGGCCAATTTTGGACGGAAAACTTTAGCAGGAAAAGTGGCCAAGTTTTCTATCCATTTCTTTTCTTTTCCGTTTATTAAAAAACTCAGAAACATAAGAATTGGAAAGAAAACTTAAATTTTCCGCCCATTTCTTTTCTTTTCTGCTCATTTTAAAACTCAAAAACAGAGCGTAAAAGTAATTATTGACCTTCTTAACCATTGTAGAGAGGTTAACTTTTACATATCATGCAGTACACCAGATGTTTTGTGAAATCTATATACATTATCAACTGTTAATGCCTCCAGAGGTAAATTTAGTGAAATATGGTAAAAGTGAAATATGGTTTCGTGTCCCTACCTCCGGCAACCTGATCGCGATCGGATGATCCGACCCGAACTTTCGAGAGTCGGTTTCGATACTATATATAACAACCTAGGTCAAATCCCGAGCCCGAAACAAATCTTGTGTCAAATCCCAAGTACGAATTGAATCAAATATATCCAAATAAGGTCTTAAACCACTAGCTCACTATAGAATCTTCTTGGGCCATCTTAGTCCACCACAGGCTCACCTAAAAAGTTATGACTGAAGCACTATTGTTAATAACTTGATTCCTTATATACAAACAAAATTTTCCCTATCTTTCGATGTAAGACTAGGGTGTTACAGTTCCTCTGTCTTATTTTCGAGCGGAAAATGTTTGAGCACTTAGAGTACGACTTTTGCTTATAAACTTTTAATGGAAAAGCTGAGTGTGATTTACAGCGATTCATTTTTGCAACTAACCCTTCACTGAGATTGGATTATCACTTGCAGGAATTCGAAGGAAAATCTCTATATCCATAAATTACAGATATTTCAGTTTCATATGTTGATGAGATAATAAATGTGTTTCATGTTTCTTCTATCTACAACCAGACTACTTTTTAGAGTAATTTCCGTTGTATACTTGCATATAGCTGAAATCTAGTTCACCATTAACAAGCGATGGCTGCTTACTCAACCGTTTCTATATTAAACATATGCAAAATGCTGTCATACTAAAATATTGAGATTGATTTAGTTAACAGACTTCTTTGGTGGTTTATGCGTCTGTGATTCTTAAAGAGTAGGAGCTTAACTTATCGTTAGTGGTGGGTGTCAAAAACTACCTATACCTCTCTTCTTCTCCATTGATAATACCCTCACTATACGTGGCTCGAAAATGAAGCACTGCATAATTGGCGCTTCTCTCTGGTATTTGTAGTTGTCACTATCTCATGATAATTTTAAATAAGGATCCAATTCTGATTATGTTGTAATTTCATCTGCATATCGCTGCATGCTTATACATAGTCTTGCTGATATGTTTATCCAGGGAAGGAACAATCTCTGTGTGTATGTTCATGCACGTGCAGATATTTAATTTTCTCTATGATACTTTTTGATTCATGTCTATAAAGTCTTGATGATATGTTTATCCAGGGAATGAACAATCTATTTGCAGTTGCTCGTATGTGTGCGTGCATGCAAATGATTGTTTATCTCTATCATACCTTGTGATTCATGTCGTCACATATATGCATAAAGGCTTCTAGTCTCAAATATTTGCCTTTTAACTAGGTGTTATGGTTCGTCTCCCCATCTTTTGAGGCCAAATCTTGTATAATCTTCTTAGGTGCTTGTGTAAAAGAGGGGGGAGGGGGATACCTCTTCTTTGGTAAAAGAAGAAATTTTAATATAAAGAAGCTTACCAAAAATTGAAGAAATTCTAAACGAATTCCGATGTCCAAAGGTTGTCATTATTACATTGCTCGACTAGAAGTGGACCGCATCACTAATAAAAATTTATGTGATATAATTTTAAATTTTCATTTGGGACCCATTAGTCAAAACTGCTGGTTGGAATGTGGTTGTGAGCATGCAAATGTTACTTGTGACATTTGAGCTCCCAGTGGACTACCTGAACCGGGGGGAGATCACTTGCAGTACGACCTTGAATCAGGGGCATCTGTGTCCAAATTTTCTGATTTGTTGTATGAACTTTGAGCTTATTTGGAATATAATGAATTGCTACTTGGACTAGTAATGGAATGTACTTGTTGATTTCTAGGAATACCATTACTGTTGATGTTACATGAGTGAGCATATTGTATATTTCATGATCCAATAAACGTGTTCAGACATCAGAAGTTCCATATATAAATTGACAAATACTGTGACTTGGTTTGGCCTTTTTAACAGTATAAAGTTGCTATAATGTGCTAATTATTTGTCATTTTTTGTTCCACTTGTAATTTCCTTTAAATATGGTGGTTTCCCTGTGTACTGTATAAAGTTCTGAATTTTGCTGAT
The DNA here is from genome assembly GCA_020205605.1 of Panax ginseng. Classification (NCBI taxonomy): domain Eukaryota; kingdom Viridiplantae; phylum Streptophyta; class Magnoliopsida; order Apiales; family Araliaceae; genus Panax; species Panax ginseng. The sequence goes on along the minus strand of CM035131.1, from coordinate 16,328,442 downwards.
TATCTAAAGTTTTGTAGTGGTTGAGTGCTGGTCTTAGGGATAGGGAGGTAGCAACATTGGAAATAAAATGGTCAATATTAACATAAATGCATATATATTCTTTAATTCGTTTGCCAAACGGACTCTTTTAGTGAAAGGGAGGGTGAACTTCGTTTTTTAAGCCACTAATATAATATTAGTCGGTCATAACTCAAAAATATTTTAGTGAATGTTAACTTTAGAGAAAGAAATCGATATTTTCACAAGTAAAACTTGATATTTTAGACCCATGAATAAAGATATTTTATAGATTAGAATTTTAGATTCGTGAATGATTAAGATTGTTTTACATCAGTAATTGCACCCTAGCTAGAAATTTTATTTTCTTTCGAGATATTAAAGTAAGAGTATATAGAGGATCAATCACAAGATTCTACATTCTTATCAGAAATATAAAGTAGAAATCTTTATTTGGATTGCTTTGCTTAATATTGAACAATATTTAAAATTATATGCATGTTAATCTTAAGTTATGAATTATATAATACAAAAATAATATAAATTACTTTTATGTTGCATGCTTAAGTGACAAGCAATGAGTTAAACTAATCCGCATGCTTGGAAAGACATGGACAATTTTATCCAAACCAATCAGCTTTAGACAAACATAGAGACAATGATTATGAAACTATGAAGTATTAAGAGTTTGGAAAGGAATGAAAGATCCATGGATTCTCTCTGTTTCTTAAAATTACTTTTTAGGAAAATTTCCTGGTTAGATGGAATAAAACTATGAAAGAAATGGCATCAAATACAAATATATACCTAAACCATGAAAAACTTCTGCTTTTTGGACCCAAACCTTATCTTAGCCAATCATTGGATTTAGGAAGGAATAATTTGTAGACGGTAGATGAACACAACTTAAAATACGTACTATGGGTCCATCTCCCCTATATATATATATATATTATGTAGGAGTGATCCGAAATAAATGTTTGTTATATTATTATTCGAGCAAACACATCTTTGACTGTTTAAACGAGATTAACGGTTCAAATAACAATTGTATTTTATTTTTAAATTTGTACCGTCTATTTTTTTTTTATAAAGATCAGACATACTTTTTTCGAATAGTATAATAAATAACATTTGTTATAAATTAATATATATATATATATATATATATATATATATATATATATATATATAATGATGTTTATGGATATCAAGAACCATTACCAAGAGTGGAAACAAATTCCTTAACCCTTAACCTCTATCTCCCTCTTAATGATAACAAAGGGGCAGTTTTATTGGGAAATTCATATAAAAGCATAAAGCCTCACCTAATAAGGGTCTTATATTGACAAACATTTATCTTAATACACCCTGCCATGGGATAGTGCAGAGGGACATTATTAGTGAGACAAGTTTCTATTTATAGAAAGGAATCTTGATGTGGCATGGTTTTAGGTAATGACAGGGATTAGATGTTGACCCATCAACAAAGGGGATAATACCAAACAAATCCATCTCCAAGTCTTAAATTTAAATTGCAAGTGGGGGTGTTTTGTTGGAGATTAAATTTTGGTTGAAAGGAAGTGTATAATAAGGAAGTGTTTAAAATCAAAGCACTTCTATTTTACTTTTGATTTTCTGATCATATCAGAAGGAAACATATATAATGGAAATTATTAAATTCATAATTTTTTTTTTATTTTCACAACAAAAATATCGATGTAGATATATGCCGACGGTGAAAATCGTCGAATCTATAACGACACTTTTGTTTTGTTGTAAAAATAACATTTTCTGATTCACAAATAATAATTTGTAACCTGATCAAAAATTTACAAATAATTATTCGAATTAACCTTAAAAAATATCAAGAATAGAGATCTAAAAATTTTAATGGTAAGATGTACCAATTAAAGCTAGCCCATTGGATTTTTTCTTTCCCTTTCACATACATTCAAAGCACACACAAAGTGAATGAGTTGTCAAACTAAACTCACTCAATCTTGTGTGTGGGATAAAAAGATAAAAGAAAACTTTTTTTTTGTTGATCCTTTCCTTTATCCTCAGCTTTCTTTTACCATCTCTTTTATGAAAGAAAACTTCGTCTCATTTGCTATTGGATGCTATAACTTGGCACATATTGCATTAATTTAATCTAATCTCCTATTCTCTTCTCTTCATGTTTGTACTTCCATATCTGAAGAGCTCTGCAAAAGAGCCAATAAGAGGACACAGGCGGTTAGAGTTGGAGAGAGAGTGGAGTAGGAGTTAGTGGGTTCCTGCCTTAGACCCCACGCTGTCTTTTATAATACTAAAATATAAAAATATTTGTTATTTTATTAATTTAAAAGCTTTTGTCTTCAAACCCCACAAAGCCAGAAGACCTGCGAAAGAGGTTTTGGCAGGACAAGATCTTCTGACCATGGGATGAGTTTCAAATCTGATAATAATTAGTATTACTTATACAGACGAGGATACAGCAACCCCAACAGAAAATATTCAAAGACTTTTAACAGGTTTCTTCATAGAGAAGGAGAGGAGAAGAAATAAAAGAAGATAGAGACTTTTGAAAGATCAAAAGGTGCAAATAGAGAGAGAGGTGTTTGAGAAAAAGACTGGTCCTTCTTTTTAGTGGCTTCTTAGATATATACTTTGACAAGAAAGCTTTGATCTTTTTATGTTTCGCGTGTCTTCTCTTAGTTGGTTTTTTTTGGCCCCAAAACACGACTTTACCACCTCCAAGAAAATATTCAGCAAGTAAATTTCAAGTTCCTTCCCCTGTTTTTTTATTTATTATTTTTCCAAGAACTTCCATTTTGTTTAATTTTTGCCTTTCCTTTTCCTCATGTGGGTTTTGATTATTTTTTTTGGCAGAAGGTGAGAATGATCTGAAAAGAGCTGGTTGCATGGCGAGTCATAGAGTTGGAGAGACTGGTTTGTCAGGCTCAGAACCCTCAAGCCATAACCACCACCACCACCACCACCACCACCACCACCTTCCATATGCAGTTCTTCATGGGCTCGCTCCTAGTACAAGCTTTATGTATAGTTCTTCTACAAATTCTTCAGCTTTCTGTTCTTAAAAAAATTAAAATCTTCATGATTAATTCCATATAGTAATCCTGTATGTTTTTCATTTTTTTAAAATAGTCATGATATGTTTTCTGACATGGGTTATTAAATTTTTTGTCTTTCAGTAATCAAGAAGGATCTGCTTTTGATTTTGGAGAACTGGAAGAGGCTATTGTGATGCAAGGATTAAAGCTTAATCATGATGAAGCTAAATTGCGTAGGCTTCTTTCTCTACCCTTTTTTCCCCCTCCGTTTTCTGACGTTTGCCAAGTATAACCGACTCCTAAAAGCATAGAGAAAATAGAAAGAGGAGAGAGAAAAAGGAGATGTTTGAATATGTCTATAGAACCAAATAGGGGTGACTTACCATTTTTAACACAGTAATCATTCTTGGACAAAGGAGTTGAATGGCGTGGGGTTTCAAAGAGGGAAACTTGCCCGCCTTGCATGATTTACTAACTCCATAGGACCATAACTGCACAAGAAAAAGAAAAGGGGGGAATAGATTCTTCCCCTTTATGGGTTTTGAATAGTTTTCTTGAAGTTGGTATTTAATTTTTGCTGACTCTCAGAGATTTTGCTTTGTGATTTTCTGCAGCTTATTATACAGCCAGACCTGCAGCAACTCTGGAAATGTTTCCTTCTTGGCCTATGAGATTTCATCAGACTCCAGGGGTAGTTTTTAATCCATTACTCTCTTTTACTATATATATCTTTGACCTCTTACGAGTGTCCTTGCTATAAAGAAAACAAATTTGAACTCCAAACTTAAACCATGACCACTTTTTAAGTACTCCTCATTATGGGTGCTTTGTTTTTCCTTTCTTCTTCTTTTATGTGTATTTTTCAAGAACCCATTTTGGAATTATTAATATTTAAATGATTCTTGATTTTCCCTTCTGAAAATAGAGGTTTTTTTTTTCTTGTGGATTTTGAGTACCCATTTGATTATTTTTTGCTGGGTGTTTATTTCTTGAATATATAGGGGAGTTCAAGGTCAGGAGGGGAGAGTACTGATTCAGGATCAGCAGTGAACACACTTTCTAGTAAAGCTGGAGTCCAGTTTGAGCCAGAATCTCCAATTAGTAGAAAGGCATCTTCAGATCAACAACAACAGGCTTTTGACCAAAAGCATCTGCAGATAATACCACAACAACAGCAAGAACAGCAGCAGCAGCAGCAAGGGGAGATGGCAAGTGATAGTCCAAGATCAGGACCATCACAAATTCAACCAGCTGCCAAATCCAACCCTGAAAAGGTTCTAATCTCCCACTTTTCCCCTTCCATTTCCCAAGAATTCAGAAAAAAGGTGGCATCTTTTGTTTGCTACTATATATATATATATATACACACATATGTATATATATCTTTTTCTTTCTTTCCTTCTCTTTGTTTGCAGATGAAAACCTACAGATCCCAACAACCTTCAGGAAATCAACAGAAGGAGATTTTCTGATTTCTGAGGGATTTTCTGATATAATATTTTGTCTGACAAGTAATGAGTGTAGGAGAGAGAAATTGTACATACACATGCACCCCAACTTCCTCGAGTAAAAAGAGAATCTTTACAGTTGCTACCACTGTTTCTTTTCTTATATTATTAAGTATTAGTATGATAATGATCTCCTTTACTGAATCCCAGAACTGTAGTTAAACCTTTTACTTTTTTAGGCCTTAATCTTTCTTGAAATTAGGGAACCCCAAATCTAAAAGAATGACAGGTAATGAATGATTTTAGATAAGCCAATGTAAACCTCATCATTAACTGTTTGAAGAACTATACTCCTATCAGCATCCAAATTGCACCCAAAAATAAAATAAAATAAAATATCAGCATCAAAGATCAGATATACTTTTCCACACACACACACGGCCTGCTGAGATGGGTATCTCTAGATTTAATGAAAAAATGCACTTACCCCCCTTTTTTTTTTGAATGTTGCAGAGAAGAGGACCAGGTGCTACATCAGAGAGAGCACTTGATGCTAAGGTAAGTGAATTATTCACTATTTAGTGTTGAAATTTTTCAAAATGTTTAAATCTTGAAGCCTAAAATCTGCTCATGACTGTTTTTCAGACATTGAGACGCTTAGCTCAAAACAGAGAAGCAGCAAGGAAGAGCAGGCTTAGAAAAAAGGTGACAGTTTCCAGCTAAATTACCCACCAAATTTTTTGAATAACCTTAAAAATTTTCCAGCTTGATATGATAAATATGATCTATATATCTAAATAAATAAAAATGAAAATGTGTGTGAGCAGGCCTATGTGCAGCAGCTGGAGTCTAGTAGAATAAGGCTCTCTCAGCTGGAGCAAGACCTTCAAAGAGCTCGATCTCAGGTCCCTACAGTAAACAAACACTTTTAAAGTTTTTTCTGGAAAAAATAGTATTTTATTAATATTTTTAATGATATTGAAAATCTTGGTTAATAGGGATTGTTTTTGGGAGGAGGTGGCAGTACTGGAGGGAACATTAGCCCAGGTGAGTTTATTACTATTTGTATAGTGGGACTACCAAAAAAGTCATTTTTCATGTTGCTTAAAGATTATATGAATGGGGAAGTAAAGATAGACAGACAACTTGTCCTTTTTTAACCAAAAAGTGTGAAGGTGCATTATATATACTCTTTTTTGTGGATAATTGGATGAATAAGTCTGTTTAACCATATTTTTGTATATGTATTCAAATTACACTTAAAACATTATATTTTATAAAAATTCTTGTTGGAATAAATACTATATATTATTTAATAGTCACAATAAAAAAAAATAAAAAAAAATTGAAAATGTCCCATTTTCCTGTCCAATTCACAGGTCTGTATAGAAGGACTCTAATTGGATACTCTTAAGCTTTTTGCAATGCTAATTCTCTTTATTTTTCCCCCTTTTTCTCGTTAGTAAGTTTGTATACAAAAGCGCATAAATCCAACAAAGGGCATACTCAACAAAACTATGAACTAATTATGCTTTCATGTTTAGAAAATGTTACTATTTGTTTTTAACATGGAAATTAAATATGACATTGAGGCTCTTGGGATTTCAAACATGGGTCCCACCTGGTCTTTAAGTCTTTGCAATAGTTTTCTTACTATGAAGGGGAAAAGGTGAAGCAAAAAATTAAGAAAAGCATGTTCAGTTTACACTTCTTATAGATAGTATGTACCCCCCTCTTCCAAAATGAAAATCCCAATTGTAAAAGTTACAAACTTTAAGGACATGTTTTCCATGTTTACCCCTAAATTTATTGAGTGTCTAGTTAAGTAATGATGACTAATTATGTAATTGTGACAGTAAAATTAAGGACATAGAGTTATTCACACTGAAAGGAAAGGTATTTCAAATTTCAAATACTAATATGCAGTCAGAAAAGACTTCTTCTACGTGCACAACAAGGCTGTCCTAGCTTTGATATTGGCAGATCCATTATTATAAGTATTCCAAGCCACCAACTTTCAGTCAGCAGCATACACCTACCAAGATTTAGTTTAATAAAAGAAAAACTGTGAAAAACAAAATAGCATAGAAAATTCCCATACACAATAATGTGGCAGTTAAATGAAATTTACTGCATTTGATTGTTTAATTGTTTGAAATTATAGAATTAAATAGGATCACATAGTTCTGGTAAAAAAATTGTACAAATAATCTGTGTGTTCATTTCGAGAGTTGTGGTAGGAGATACCTTTGTACATAAGCAGAAAAATAAAAATTCTTTACTCCTGAAAATACTAATTTATATTTGGTCACTAGAAACTCATTTAACTATGATTATTTTTTTAGGTGCTGCAATATTTGACATGGAATATGCAAGATGGTTGGATGATGACCACCGGCACATGGCGGAGCTCCGAACTGGGTTGCAGGCACATTTATCAGACAGTGATCTTCGGATAATAGTAGATGGGCACATTGCACATTATGATGAAATTTTTCGCCTAAAGGGAGTGGCAGCCAAATCGGATGTTTTCCACCTAATTACCGGATTGTGGACTACTCCAGCTGAACGTTGCTTCCTGTGGATGGGTGGTTTCCGGCCCTCCGAGCTAATCAAGGTTTGGATTTCAATAATTTGTACTTGATTCCATTATGCTAAATTAATTCTAGCTAGCCTCTGAAAGTTTAAGGGAAAATATAGTTGACTTTATTGCTTATTGCTAATGTATTTCAATAATTTGTGTCATGGAACAAACTGACTTTATTAAAAAATGAAGGGTCACTTTAGGAACTTTGTTCAAATGACAGTTATGATAAAATTGGTATGAAATTTTCAACATTGAGCTTGCTGGTGGTCTAGGCCACTTTCTAATATCACACCCCTTTGATCAGACGTTAATAGCACAGCTGGACCCGCTAACGGAGCAGCAATTGGTGGGTATATACAGCCTCCAGCATTCGTCGCAGCAGGCAGAGGAGGCCCTGTCCCAAGGACTAGAGCAGCTACAACAATCGCTGATTGATACAGTTGCCAGTGGATCGATCAATGATGGAATGCATCATATGGCTGTTGCTCTCGGCAAGCTTACCAATCTTGAAGGTTTTGTTCGTCAGGTAAATTAACCCACCGCGTAAATATTCCTTCTAAGCTTAACTAAAGTTATCTATATATATATATATATATATATATATATATATATGCTGCTGCATTCCCCTAATCAAAACTATTCTAACCATTATACTAGTGTTGTTAATAATGTAGCAAAATATGCAAACCCTTAAAAGCTATGCTAGTTTCTTGTACCTTTTTCTTTTTATCGACACAGTTACTTGCTTTAGGCCTTTAATATGGAGATGAACCTGATACTTTTTCCATAAAGGAGGCTTTTATAGTGCTCCTATTATCCTAGCAATCCTAATTCTATCCTTCCTATATTATATAAAATCTTTAAACATAGATTCGTAATAAAACTATTAGAATGGAATTATTGTCCTTTTTGATGTGTTATGGACATAGATCTGAGAAAAGACGGGGATGAAATTCAGGAAGTCCTAATATTTTGTTTGGCTAGAACAGGGAACAGAAAAGATTGCATAAAGGGAAGGAGAGGGAGGGAAAGAAAGAAAGGGATTTTTCTCAACCTCTAAAAACAATTTTCAGTTGCTGGGGTTTGGGTTGTGTTTAAAGAGAACAAAAAAGATAATACCACATAGGTAGGCCCTTATAAAAAGATAGTACAACTCATTCTCAAGTAATAAAAACTTTGTAATGTTTTATGCAACTGTCTTTAGATATAAAGAAGTTGCTTGAAAAGTGTAGAAAAGTCAGATGATTATACTTCATTTTAAGTGATGGAGCTCACTTGACGGGGGTTATGAGTTAAAGAAAGATAAGTCATGATATGGCTCTAGCTATGGAAGAAAAATTATCTCATTGTTCCTTAATTTCCATTCTATATATCCTTTTCCTTGTCTTTGAAATTCAAACGTAACACATGAAGGTTGAAAATCCAGCGTGTTTACTGCCTTCTTACGCCACCTTCATTTAAAATTTTAATTTACTCCTTCCTCGAAAAATTCCAAGAATAAATATCAACATTTTGTTATATATGGTCAACAAGAAATGCTTACACATGTCAACTACATATCCTACACAATCTCACCGCCAGAAGAGCTTCATAAAAAATTGCAGATTGAGCATGAAAGTTGTTATACAATTATAAGTATCGTGTTTAGTCAACTTTAAAGAATAGGGTATACTGATCAGACATTTTCTCTAATGATAATATTTGCCTATTCATGTTGCCAAATGATCTCATTTTATTTGCAGCTTATTAAAAAAAATCAACGTCAACAATGATATTTAAGTGCAAACATATGTTGCTTTATCAAGTTTACAAAGTTGAATGCTAGTGCTTGTTGTGGTTTCTCCATCTACTAATTCACCTATAGGATGGTGGCTCGATAGTGAAACATAAACCACTCGCTAGACTTATCCACAAAATGTTAACGTTCTTTGAGAAATTTATATTTGAATATATTAACGAACTACCAAGCAAATTAAGAAATCAATGTTAATTTAATAACTCTATGATTGAAATAGTCCAAACAACTTTATGGCTTTCAACCCATTTGAAATACTAGTTTTTAGTTTGTTAGCATGCGCACTAGATGATGACCCTTACTTAGTTATATAAAATTGATCATACTTTTGTCGATTTCTTGAATTAATATACTAGTAATTTACTTGTGTGTTCATAATTAATTAATTTTAGTTATGAATTGTAGGCTGATAATTTAAGGCAGCAAACACTTCACCAACTGCGTCGGATATTGACTATTCGACAAGCTGCAAGATGTTTTCTGGTGATTGGTGAATACTATGGCCGATTAAGAGCATTAAGTTCCCTTTGGGCATCGCGGCCACGAGAGTAAGATCTTAAAGAAATTTTTATATTGTTGAATTAATAAAGAAATTTCCTATTGCCAAGATTATTGCTTAATTGGTACCTGTTTGGAGAGTCCAAATCTTCTTTAATTCTCACCCTCTCCTCTCCTCTCCTCTCCTCTCCTCTCCTCTCCTCGTGTTATATAATTGTTGCCAAGTGTATATTACGAATTTGCAGTTAGAACAGTACATGGATGAGACAGGAAATTGAGAAATTTGTTTTCATTACATTATCTTGCTGTGATGGTTACAAAGTTTATTTATTTTTTTGGCAGGACCATGATTAGTGATGACAATTCCTGCCAAACAACCACAGACTTGCATATGGTGCAATCCTCGCAGAACCAGTTCACTAACTTTTGATCAAATCACCTGGCCTATTGATGTATTGGCCTTGGAATTGTTCTACTTTAGACGAATTAGGGTTTCTTTTTTCTTTAGTTATATATATCTAGCTTTATATAATATGTAAATGTAAATCTATGTGAATGAGGCAGCTTCACCTTGATCAAAGTAAGAGAAAATATATCATTCATGGAAAGGTGCGACTGACAATATATATGGGGATATAAATTTATTATGTTAGTTAATTGTCGTCATACAAATTGGTTGTAATGTCAATCAAAATTAATTGTTTTGAGCGAGAGAGAGAAATGAAGAGTATAAAAACAAACCAGAAGGCATTTATGTGTAGCAGTTGCAAAGAAGATTACTTTTAGTGCATGCAAATGATCATATTGATCAATGGATCATATTGATCAATGGATATATATATATATATATATATATATATATATATATATATTTCCTTTATTTATAAATGAGCTAGTGATCCATATTCACACGAGTCTTTCACATAAAAATGAGATTCATTCACTATTCATGTAAAAGTAATTATATGAAAATATCAATTTTCAAAATCAAATATCATATGATTTCAGAAAGTGTTTTGTAGTGCACTTTTAGTAGTAAGTATATCGTCATGTAGTGCAAATTCCTCTGTTGCATGAAAGCCCCCCTTCGGCTTTATATATTGCACTAGTTACATGTATGCACACACTACGTGCATGTATGTGATTTACTTTTCGTTCTAAAATTAAAGATATAATTTAATTTTTTAGATCAAATAAAATTGTTATCTCATAAAAAGTTAAAATAATTTTTTTTAATTTATACTTTTTCCTATATATTATACAATTATAATAATTGTATCAACTAAAATTAAATATATTCGCATCAATTTAAAATTTAACATGCCGTAATTAACATCAAAATAAGTATTCTCTTTTCCTCCCGCTTTATATATATATATATATATATATAGGACTGTTGCTCTTGATTTGCAAGAAGACATGAGGGGGTGATCCGATATTAATGCAAAATAAAAGGATGGATCGAGATAGAGTTAATTTGTTTGTCCATTAGTTTATTAGTAGAAATATAAATATTATGGAGAGGGCAAACTAAACACATAAATGCATGAAATTATTGCTTGAATGGCGGACAAGAATTAGTTAGAAAATTAATGATTCAGTGACGAACTCAACAAACACCCATCACTCCAAATATATATATTATAATATAATATTAAGATTAATATTTTGTGCATGCATGCATGCCCGCCTATTCACAAAATATTTGGAGGAATAATAAGTTGTTGAATTTCCCAATTGTTTATCTTTCTATTAATGTTTCTTTTGAATAGACGATAAGGAAGAAGAGAATAACGAAGAGTACAACTTTATCTGCAATTTTGATTTTATATATATATATATATATAATATTTTGAAAATAGACTTCGATAATTACCAGATCGAACGACCATGGAACTAGTAAAACACATGGATCCAAATGGCCAAATTAATTTAAGTTAAATATGCATTAATGCATATATATACCAGTGCTATTATATACTAACAAAAATTAATCCTACACTTGAAACCTCGAGATATATATAGCTGGCCAGTCGACTCAAGAATATTTACTTAATTCCTGGTTTAATTAACGGAGAGGAATTGAAGAAGCAAATCCCACATTCTGCATGTGTACGTACTGATAAACTCTTACCTCCTTAATTTCCATGACCAGATCGACGAGTCAACCTTCTCAGCTAATTCTTCTATTTCTTTCTTTATATTCTGCCAGTTTTTTTTTCTTGCAAAATGGTCCCTCGGTCTTCTTTTTTTGTTTGTAAAATTAATACTCAAAACTTTGTCTATCATAATTTCATTACCACAACTAAACTAACAACTTATTAATTAATATTTATAAATTTTTTATATAAAGTGCTTTTTGAGAAATACAGCCAGAAAGTAAACAGTTTTTTCTTTTGTTAAAGTTATGCATGCATATATGCATCATGCATGTGTGTTTCTCTCTAGTTTCATAAGAAAACAAAGGTCGTCGCGTCGGTCGAAGTATATCAAATATATATATATATATATATATATATATATATATATATATATATAGGGTTAATCCACATAATGGGTTGTTGTGGATCAATCTTTTTTTGGCCTCTTGAAATTTTGGCTAGAGCAAAAAAATAATAATTTCAACAAACCAAAATAACCAGTTGCTATGGATGGAACCTCATATATATATATATATATATATATATATATATGCTTTTCTTTTTCCCACACATATATAGAATGTTCCACATGCAAGGATTATACATACCGAGAGCACAACAGGTAGTAGCTTAGTTGGTCCAATATATTCTCTCGTAGCTCGTCTCACCAGCTATAAAATGTACGAAACAATTTTTCTCCCTTAAATTAAAATAGGATATATATATATATATATATATATATATATATATATAGAGAGAGAGAGAGAGAGAGAGAGAGAGAGAGATTTTTATTAAGATGGCAAAAACAAACAACCACCACAAAACAAAAAACACAAACATATATACATGCAAAAAAAGGTGGTTCCTATACCCAAGATAACTAGTAAAGATTTTCTTAATGTTGCTTTTGTGAGTTAATTTGGAGGAATAAGATGAGATGAAAATGAAAAGTATAGTAGGGTAATTAAGGGATTGGAAGAAATGGGAAGGGATTATAGTTGTAATGGGATTTTATTATTTTAATTAAATTTTCCCTTATTTGTGAATTTAAAATGTTTCCATTATTTTTAAATTACACTATTACTATATTACCCTTACATATATAAATATAAGAAATGATATGATTTAATAATGTCTATGTTTTAGAATTATTTTGCTTATATAATTTTTTTCCCCTTCCCTTCCCTCAAATAAAAACTTAAAAACACTGTATAAGAGAAAAAATCTCAGGAAAATATATATAGAACAATTTTTAAGTGATTAATCAATTCTCTGATGCGCGTAACAAGTGAAGAAATCTGCTGCACATTTTCTGGTCGGTCATGATAAAACCATTAGATATGATTAATCTTAACGTACCATTTGAAGTGATCACTACTACATAATCACTTAATTCTCTCATTAATTCCTATCAAATTTGTACATGAAAATTAATTAATCTCAACGTACGTGCCACGGTGTTTTGTGTTCATCTACAAATGTCAATTATGATTATGTTGATTTTACAGTAATTAATTCGAGGACATCAACTAATAAACACGCTCCTGCAGCCGATTAATTAGTCTCAATATAAACCCTAGATTCGCTAATGGACGTTAATTACTCTAATTTAATTAATTTTATATTCTAATATAATAGTCCCTAGCTAGCTCTGCTTTTGGTTCCATCATAATGGACATTATAATTTAAACAAATAAAAGGTTGGCAATCAATCATCTGTCTTTTTCGGCGTGCTTTTGCTAATCACATTAGATTATAATTAATTATTTATTTATTTGGTAGAAGATGACCTTGATTATCTTCCCTTTTTTAATTAATCATTACATCTTTTTTGTAGATTTGGTTTGGTAATTAATCAAAAGTGTAATGCTGCTCTTGTCATTACTTTTTGAGTAGATCAAAAGGTGAAGTGGAATGGATTAATTTATATATAGTATATACTAATTCCATGCATGGTTTAGTTAAAGTTTTGCCATGATCATCTATCTGGCTAGGAAATTTTAAAATCGTGCCAATATAAAATTCTTGTTTAATCTAATTAATTTTATGTACGTAGTGGATTATTCACTATCAGCTGTATTAGTTAGTCATTTTAAATTTGAGAATTACAACAATTTGTTGTCTTGGTGAGGCTTTTAAGCCCCAAATTCATTTCACTATTTTTAGTACGGGAAGTTTGAAGTTTAAAAGTTATGTTTTTTTAATGAGTAAATCTATATATACATCTTTAATAAATCGCGTTTAGACTTTAAAAGTCCCAAATCAAACATGCACAATATCTTCATTTAGGCTCGTACCATTTCAGCATTTTACCCTCTATATTATTGAGTAATGTTAGTTTCAAATGACCCTTTCTTTTTATATATATATATATATATATATATATATATATATATATATATATATATATATATATATATGTTGGTATGTATTACATAATCTTGTGATGACGGATTTTTTGAACTATGATGATGGTTAAAACATAAATATTGTCCCAGGATAACTATGGCAACAGTGAAAAGCAAATCGCTATAAATTTCAAAAAAATCTTGTGCCATAACCGAATGTGTAATACTGATTGTATACATATATTTTCTTTATATATATATATATATATATATATATATATATATATATATATGTCGCAAAATTAAACTAAGTCAAATAAGTTGAACAAATTAATAATCTTGGTTGACTATCAAATTGTCAACCCAAGTAGAATTTGATAAGGAAGAAAAATTCAGTTGGTTTCGAAAGGAACTTCAACACAGAATTAAGAATTATAAACAAAGTGTTGAATGGTTTTGTTTTGGCATTGACTAGCTAGCATGATTGTGAAGGCTCACCTGACCTCCTAATCCTCCTATATATAAAACAATTCATAGGAGCCAAACTGGAAGATAACCAAGTCTAATGTATCAACTTGTTTGTTATATATCTTCCAACAAATCAATACTATATAAATACACATACATAAATGATAACATCATCAAATTAAATCAATTAAATTTTTTTATTAAATAATGATATCATCAAATCAAATTAATTAGAAAAATTATTGAGTTAACTCGCTTAATTTGATAACTCATCTAACTCATTTATTCTTCTATTCTTATATATAAATACACATAAATGATGATGTAAGATGACATCATCAATTGAAATCAATATCTATATATGTTCAATTGAAAAACTCACTGAGTTAATTAAGGGTTGACTCGGTTTATGCTAGTAAAAGGCAAATTATTTTTTATTTTTATTCTCTAAAATACACATAAATGATGATGTAAGATGACATCATCAATTGAAATCAATACCTTTATATGTTCAATTGAAAAACTCACTGAGTCAATTAAGGGTTGACTCGGTTTATGTTAGTAAAAGGCAAATTATTTTTTATTTTTATTCTCTAACAAGAGAAGACAAGTCTAAAATATTTTTTATTTTTTCGTTCTGCCAAACTTATTATAATATTTTTTATTAAAAAAATTATTTAAGATAATATATCTTGACCAAATTTATGTAAGATAATTTAATTATTATAATTTTATTAAGATATTCAATTTTTAGATATAGCCAATTAAAAATTTGAAAATATCATTATTAAATTAATTAATTGAAATATATATAATGTAGGTTTTCTTTCTCAAATATTACTATAATCAATTTAATTTAGCACAAAAAATTATTAGAAATTAGTATTTTAATTAAACTCAAATATCACTATTTGATTAGTATTATTAGGCACTTACACATAAAATTAATTACTGAATTATGTATTATTTTTTTGACATGAATGTTTAATAAATTATTAAAATTATTATTTAAATTAGTTCGTGCATTGTAGGAGTTATCAACTAGTATATATAATTATATATAATGAAATTTTGAGTCAATTTATCAGTCTTACTAATGATCATAGTCAATGGTTTAGTTACCGACCAAAAATGCGCCCAGGTACATACCCTGCGTTCCTCTTGAAAGTAACATTTGATATATCCTATAAATACTCCTACTCATTCTGTCGGGATAAAAGTCTTAATTATTATTTTAAATAATTTTAAATTAAATATATATTTATTTCAAATAATCTATTTTATAATAATTTATCTATATATCTTATCGGTATTAATTGTTATATTTTTATTCTCTATGTATATTTATAAAGCATTACTAGTCATTGTGCAGAAAACTATACAATTAGATGAAAATTTAAATATGAACAATTTTATTATTTTATCCTCTTTCTTAATATTCACAAAAAGTCGACCAAAACTTTTATCTTGAGAGTATTAATTTTATTTTTGTTGGTTTCCTTTATATTCATTTTTTTTCTTTTATCTTGAGAGTATTAATTTTATTTTTGTTGGTTTCCTTTATATTCATATTTTTCAAGAAAAAAATGAAAACTGGCGTGTAAAATTAATTCCATGTTCTATCTCAAATAAAAAATAAAATAAAACAATAATAACAAGTACTGAATTCAGATGAAAAATGAACTATTATCTAAAATCTTGCTTCATATATATTATGGCAAGCCTCAATTACCATCATGCAAATTCCTCTCAAAAAAGGGCAAAAAAAAAAGAGAAAACAAAAATTTGTTCGGTTACTAGCATTTGCAGTATTTATTTACATAGAAAACTATTGAATCTAATCGCAATATATAGAAGTTTGTTCGGTTACTAGCATTTGCAGTGTTTACGATGATGATTATTTTAGCATTTGGCCGCTAAACGCAACACATCACTTTTGATACGTTGCGTTTGAGCTCTCAAAATCCTCAAACACTGCATTTGTAAGTTAAATAAGTTACATTTGAAATAAACTGATACTAAAGGAACAAAATTTTTAAATGCGTTTAAAATTCCAAATCTTCGACTCCACCCTGCATTACTTGAAGAGAAAAGATAATGAATCCCTGACCATTTTACCCACTCATTTTGAAATAAATTACTACATAAAGTGGAAATGATCAACAATTTGATACAAAACATAAAATCAGAGACTAATAATGTTCAAATTACCTGTCCCAGATTGAGAGTCCAAAAGTTCAACATAAACACCGCTCGAACCAGAAAAGGCCCGAGTGTGTACTACTAGCTACAGTATTGCTAGCACTTGCTCAGTCCTTCTCATCCAAAATCAACTTACTCGATCATTCACCTCCATTCTGCAATGAATGTCATGATTTTTAAGGATAAAAATGTCCACAACTAATAATAACCCCCACAGAAGAAAGACAAGTATAAAATTCATAATTTTGCACCAAAAAACTAAATTAACCAAAATGAACAAAAATTAAGAGAAAACACAAATATTGACCAAATCCGAAACTTTTTTCCTATTTTCAAGTCGATCAAACCAAAGTCTAAAACAAAACAAAACTTTTATCCTCGCCAAGTCGCCAGCTAGTGTTTCCTTGGGCTGGAAATTGTCTAACATGACTAGAGAACAATATTTCCAACAAATCTAACAAAAATTGCCAAGGATTGAGAAAAAAAGTTGTCCCTCATACTTAATGAACAGTTGGTATATCAAGGGATAAAATCTTGAATCCCACAATGATTACAAGATTTCCCTAATCATATATATTAGCAATTTTGGTATTTCTGTGTCTAGACTCCCAGTTAGAGGTCGATTTTCTTCATATAAACATATGCACATCCGAGAGGTTGTCCATTGGTATTTCAAGACCGAGTAAATCTTGGTCTTGCAACCCATCTTCTTCAAAGTCCAATAAAGAACTATAATCTTCATTCTCAAATGAGCCTAATTCAGCCAGTTGCTCTGTTGAAAAATCAGTAAGATCCTTTTCCTTTTCTTTTCCCTTTCCCTTTTCATTTTCCTCTTTAGACAGCTCCAATTTTCTGTTCATTACGTTGGCAACAATAGTCCTTGATAGACTAGATGCACAAGCAGATGCGCTGGAAGGATGTGCTGCTTCCGTACAACTGCTCTGTAGTCCATCTCCTGAAGCTAACACATAGCTTCTTTTTTGTTTAGACTTTGCTTTTGACTTGCGAACACTTGAGAATGTGTCTGACGATGGGTTAGTGCCAGAAACAGAATTGTTTGTTAACATTTCTATGTTTTGATCTTCTGCTCTTGAGGAAACGCTGCCAACATCATTGAGGAGCAGTTCCCTTTTCTTTCGCTTGTTTAGTATGGGTACATGCAAGTTACTGACATATTGCTGTTTGCTCAAAGAACCTATGTGCAGATTATCACCATGAAAAATCAGGCCAAGAACAAGTGAATAACTTAAAAGTGAAACTAAATTTTTGAAAGTGTTAGCAGAAAATGAGAGAAGAAATTTCGTTTTCTGGCTATATAGATGCATAAAAAAAATTCCTGATAACTGCTATTCTTCATATACTCAAGCCTTGAAAACTGCTATTCTTTACTCTATCCAGGCAGGAGCATGGAGCCCAGTACCAGGCAGCTTTCATTACTTATTTTACCAAGACAAAAACACAGTGCTCTAAAAATCCCCGCCTAGGTCCGCCTAGGCCTCGCCTAGGTGCTAGGCTCCCCCTTGGCGCCCCGCCTAGGCGCTAGGCCCCCCTGGCGCCTCACCTAGGCACAAGGCGGCAAAAAAATCCCTCCAAGAAATTATGTGTGGCCTAGGTGGAGTCTAGGCGGAGAGGTTTTTTTTATTTTAATAACTACCCAAACCAGATGTTAATATATTTATTTTTCTAATACCATATTCATAATACATGTTATAGCATATCAAATCACAACAAGAAGTGAACAATATCAAGTCAAAATGGATAATTTTATTATAGTTGTAATTTTTTGAACTTGTACCAACTTCAAATTATATAAATGATGATACATTAGTAATATTTAGTTTAATTCAATATAATTTTAAATTTATGTTTAGTTTCTTAAGTTTTAATATTGAATTAAATTCTTGAAATTTTAAATTTTATTATTTAATAGTAATCTTGTTTATGAATAAAACTAATACGTTAAAAATATGTTTGAACTTTGAACAATTGCGTGTTTGTGTTTGTGTTTGAACTTTAACATTAGCAATATGGATATGTGTTTGAAATTTAAGCAAATGCCTTTATTATCTTTATTATAAATTGTTTTGCTTTATATTATTGTTTTGTTTGGATAAATGTAAGATAAAATATTAAAATTGACTTATAATAAAAAATCTCGCCTAGGCCCAGCCCAGGCCTCGCCTAGGCCCCGCCTAGGCCCCTTAGGCGCTAGGTCCCCTCAGCCGCTCGCCTCTCGCCTAGCGCCTTTTAGAACATTGCAAAAACATGATAAGACAATTCATTTTTATTAATGGCGAGAGACAAATAAATGACTGACCTGAACCCCTAAGATCTGATGTCTGGTTACGGGACCTTTTATATCTATTACTAGTAGTTCTGGAGCCAACACAATCAAGAGAGTTTAGATCACTGCTGCACAGAGGTGCGGAAAAGATAATATCTTGTAAAGGAGCCTCACTAAAGCAGCTCCTCCCCATATCTTCAAACTTTCGGTATCTAGAAAGAGTACGCTTGGCAAAAGCCAATGCAACTTGATTTGAGACCCTGCGGACCACTCTCTTTGAAGAATGACTCCCGCGTGAAACCTGAAATGAAGAGAGAGGGGGAGAGGGGAAATTATTTTCATTAACATAAAGAAAGGCTCAAAATGTATGGTAAAACCAGGTATCTACCATCCAAATTAGGAATGAATGTTCCAGGTTACTTGTACTCTTAACAAAATAATCTTTTTAAGGCAAGTCTGCTATATATACTAGTACATAAACATGTAGTTCTGTACAGTTCAATTCATGTCGATATAACATGTAGCAATATGAAAAGTTTATGAATCAGAAAGCCATTGGTCATATCAAGGTGCCTTCAAATAGTGGGGTTACTTATAATTGAAAAGGAAAAAATTACAGTGCAAAGAGTAACCAGTAACATAACACTATTACCATTCGTCTTTTATACGCCATCTCAATCAGTTTGCTCAAAGCAACCTGTTCCATATTCCTGCAAACAAACAACACTGTTCTTATCCATGCAAAAGTCAAAATCTCTCACAGAACCAATTTTAACTTCAATCATATAAATCCTACCTCCTTTCTGCATCCTTGACATATGGAATAAATTCGTGAATTTTTCCTAAAGTTTTCTTCATTTTCTGAGCCTGTCAAAATTTCGTAAAGTTTCAGAAAACTGTAAACACATAAAATAGAGACCTATGAAGCTCAAAGAGGAATATCTTTGTATTCATAAATCAGACAAAAGATTGACAGGAAAATCAGTGCAATGTAACCTGTTGGACCAGTCCTGCTTGAAGTTCCGTAATATCTTGATCAATTGCTTCCTTTGCCTCTGCTAGATTAGGCTGTAAGAATCATAGCAGGAAAGTAAGATGGCATCGGATTTGAAAATGATATTATCAGAAAAGCAGCAATAGAAGCATACCATTGTTTCGGGACACAAGCCAATGCACTGTAACTCCATCAGTAACCTGTCATCCAGAGACAGCATCTGACACTGGTTGTCGGAAGAAGAAATAGGAGATGCATTAACTTTCAGGGAATGTGGAAAACCCAGATCACTCTGAAAAACCACAGGAACAAGTCCTGCATCTGAGTATGACAAGCCATCATCTGCTTGCCATGGTTCATTGTTACATACAGAACTGGATACGCTTTGGTTGCTATCTGTATTAGGTGAAACACTCTTGCCCCAAGAAATTGTGATGATTAGGCCATGCTTTTGAGTGTGTAGATCTACTTCAGACTCTACTTCGGACTCCATTCTGCCCCTATCTTTAGGCTCAAAATCATTATAGTTACATGAACCACAATGTGAATCATCACTTGCACACTGAAAGTTATTTCTGACTTCATTCTGGAGATTTAATTCTTCGCTTTCATCTTCTTCAATCAGAGCAGAGAGAATTCTTTGGTATAATGGAGAAGCTTTGGCAAAAGTCTTACTCATACCAAAACCTCCACCAGTCTTGACTGATTCTTGATTTGTGTGACTTTCTGTTCCTCCACCAGCACAAATAGAATCTTGTTTAAGCATGGGATCACCCTCCAAAAACAGAACAAACTCACAATTAATCAACATTACACATAAAGGTGGCTAAACAGTTTTACAAGATTCCTATATACTCCCTCCGTTCCAAATTATAAGATCATTATTGACTTTTGAAGATCAATTCGAGACATTTTTAAACTCAAAATTGAGATGATTCATTAAAAGTTATGAAATAATAAAAACCTTAAGGTGAGTAATACTTTTTGGATAGTTTATTATATTCAAGTCAATTTTGAGTTTGAAAATGTCGTAAGTTGACTTCAAAACGTCAATTATGATCTTATTTTGGAACAGAGGTAGTATTAAAGATCAACATTACATATAAAGGTGTGCAATAAACCGCTAAAAGAAAAGATCTGACGAGGTACTCCTCTAAATACCAAAGCATTTTTTTCATCCCAGGGCATCTGGTACAAGCTCCCACTGAGCTCCTCTACGAAATTTAGCTGTTCCAAAATTTAAAATAGGAAAGAAATAAAATAAGCCATCTGTCATTAATAAATGTATAAGCATAACATGTTTACAAAAGCAGAAATGAATTAGTTCTGTGGTACTACTTGGTGCTTCAGGTATGATTCATCTTGTGAGGTAACAGAAGCAAAATAACATTCCATTTTCTTCCAAAATGAATTAGAACAGGCTCGATCTGCAAAAATAAGCAACATTGTTACCATTCTGATGAATGTAAGAGACATACAGAAGAGAAAGCATTTTCCCTGAAAATTAAAGAAAAAAAGTAAAATATGACAAGGGACAGAGGCGTACAGATAGCATCGCGAGCAGAAGTTGCAGCTAATAATAATTCCTCATGGTCATCGTCCAACTCACCTGGAAATTTTAATGCCGCATACCAATTATTATGTTTCCAGGAATTCCTCTATAATTAAGATGATTTTCTTGTCCTTCCAAGAGTTTTTTATTTGCCAACCATCACCAACCATATAATCAAAAGAATATAGTTTTTAAGTAACACAAAGAAAAGCATAAGATAACTGAAAGAGCTCATAAATTAACATTATTAAGTATCAAGTACAAGTGAAAACATATACAAGCCGACATACTTAGCATAAGGCTTGTCCCTGAAAAGATAGTGCAGCTGCAATTTAAGGTAATAAAAACATAGAATTTTTGAAAAAATTGACAACAATAACACCCAAAAACATAGTACAGCTACATTCACATCATAGGTGCCAGACCAGGAAATGAAGCCAAATTTTATAATGTTCATCACAAACCTACCAAAAAAAGGACTTCTAGGGTACATTTTGATACCTGGACAAAATGCTGCACACTTGAGTAAACATTTACTGGAAAGTAACTGTACCTGAATGATCTGGAGAAGCACTATTTAGCATATTCCCAAAATGAATAGAAGTCTTGTGGACCATTGGCTTCTTTGAAGGCGGACGACCAGATCTACTGAATAAATGTTTTAAGATATAATTAGAACAGTTGCACTAATATAAGAGAGAACTTAAATTCTGGCTGTGCCTTCTAGATAAAAGAATTAGCACCTTCTGTTCGTAACCGAACCATGCCTCGCGCTCTGAAGTGGATTTTTTGCAGGTAAGTTCTCTATTTTCTCCACTGAAGGAGCAATGGATAACTTCGTTGAGGAAAAAATCCTTCCAGTCGTTCCTCGACCTCCCAAACTATCTCCACTTTTCACCCTAGCAAGTACTTTGTTTTTCTTTGTTGGTAATGTAGAAGCCCCAGCTTTATCATTGGCAATAACAGCAGCTTCAGTAATACATGTTCTTTCTTCTTTTGGCTTGTTTTTTCCACCTCCTGATTCTTCACCTTCAGACAATGCAGGTGGAGATGGAAAGTTCTCAAGTTCCATTTTGAATTTTGGATCTACACTGCTAACAAGTAGCGATCCACCAGTCCCGAAAGAAGTTCTTGCATGAAGATCAGATGTTGCAAAGCCTTTTGATGAGATCTGAGCTTCATCATTTTTGGATAAAGGGGAGACAAGATCTAATCTCTTTGTGCGCAATATCTGTAGTGGTGTCTGACCAACCCAATGGGCCATGTTAGAAGCAGATGAAGTCATGGACATTGGATGTTCATTATTGTTTGCCACACTTGAAGACATGGATTTACTTGTATTTGTAGCCTGTTCCCCACCCCCATCAGCTCCAGATGACTTATGAACATTGGGAGATGAGTCCAACATTGCGACAGAGCAGGTTCTTGGTGTCCTAGAAAGCTTCCCTTTTATTGTATTACAGGAACTACCGGCATGTGTCTCATGAATATTGGTTCTGGGAATTATAGCCACAAATAAAATCACAACTACCATTATATAAAATCAAAAAGACATCAAATAAAATAATTAGCAAAAAGTAAAAGACATCAAATAAAATTAGAGAGAGAGAGATGCAATAGAACGAGGTAAAAAAGCAAGTGGTTTTTCAAGGTGATGAAACCACAGGTAGAAACTATTTATTTTTTAGCGTACTCCCCTTTCTGAGACTCAACTTGAAACAAATTGACGATCACAAGAAAGAAAATAATAAAAGTGAGACTACTAGAAGGATAAGCGTAGGAAAGTGAATGTACTTATTGTTTCCTTTAGCAACAATCCTCTCCTCTGTTATGGCAGTACGCTCCCTTAGAGGTGGAACACCTTCCAGGTCAATCCGTGATGCTGTGCAGAAAGCTGAATTTGTGGGCGAAAGAGATTCAACTAATGGAACCATTCCTGGTGAAGCTCTTGATCTGCAACAGTGTAGATATATAAGAACAAACAGATGAAGTTTGATTGGGCAGGAATTACAGAGAAGCAATATAAAATGCAACAAAGTCAGAGGATGCAAAACAAGGAGCTAGCAGAAAATAATTAGGGAGCATGAATATAAACAAGAATTCTTTGATACATTCAGCAAAAGAAAAGGCAGTCCTCACAATTCATCCAATATTAGAAATTAAAAATGAAGCATGAAACTACCCTGCCTAATGGGAGGGAGCCAGACCCAATGAAATTCAGACTTTTTGCTACTTGAGTGAACTCTACTGTGGCTGTTCCAGAGTACTGAATTGATAAGAAGACTCAACCAATATATTTGAAGCACAGTAGTAACACAAATGTAAACTTTAAGGAAAACTTGCTAGTTTGGACGAGCATCGTGAAACTTCACAGCTCTGAGGAATTCATGCCAGCTGGACATTCTTACATAAAAGAGATACAGGCAGCGAAGAATTATATATTACTGCATGACAATTTTGGAAGAAAGAAAGAGAGAGAGAACATTTATCTTGGTGAAACTCTACTTCCCCTTTTTACTTTTATTTCATTCATTTTTTGTGTGTGGAGTTAGAATATGTTCCCTGCTTTCCAGTCAACATTTCAAATGAAGAACCAAGTTAAAAAATGCTCCAAGTAGCAGACCACTTTTGAGAGAACAGTAAAGTTTGTACTTACTACCACCTTAGCAAGGAACAACTAGACCGCGGGCAAAGAATGATTCTTCCTGCAACAAATAAACAATGTACTCGGCCAACACAACACAGTTCTCAATACTAAACAAGTCAACCAGTGCTTCAAGGAAATTGCCTTGCAGGCAGAGGATGCTTCTGGAGCAACTTGAAGAATTTCTTGGGAATCCAGAAATGGGGAAGAAAGAAAAGAAAGAGAGAAAGAAGTCTTGTGGTTCTAACACCAATAGATTCATGTACTCTTTCAAATTAAGGGGATTATATAGGAAATGTGACCTGAAACACGGATAGCTTCCGTTCATGCAACCGATATGGACTAAAACTTGATATGCTCGGGGTAGCTTTACATGGATGCTTATAGGATGCTTATAGTTAGGAATTCTCTTACAATCTAAATACGATTAATCTATAAATTTCATAGACGATATTTTATTTCATCAATAAGTTGACCTTTCTACAAATAATTTAGGGAAAATGTAATGTTTGAGCATCCAATAGGACTAATATTGATATTTGTGCAATAAGATGTAGAAAATAAAGAAATATACAAGTATGATAAATTTAGAGTTTTAGAAAGTAAAGAGTACCATAGTTGGAAATGTAACTACCAATACACAATTTACTAGGTCATTAAGATTTAAAAGTATATGGTATATTAACAGGATTATGACTAAGACATGAAGATATCAAAACAATTGTTAGTAAGGTATTATCCGAACCTTCTTATAATACCTAGGTATTATAAAATCCCAATTTAATTCTAACTCTAACTACAGATGCCTAAAAATGACAATTCCCTAGATTATTTAGAAAATCTCAACTTAATCCCAATTATGATTACAACATTTCAGATCATAACCCACGAATAAAGCAGACTTTCATAGAGGTGCATCCACCATCATCCTCTCCAACAACGAGAAAAACACAAGCTTGAATTCAAAGTATGGAAATCATAAACTGGAAATTTCAATATTCCTTCTTTTTCTAGATAAAAGATCGTATCAAAAAGATAGAAATGTCAGGTAAGACCAAAAGATGCACCCAAACAAGACAAAAGGCAAAATTAGAAGTAGAATTCAATAATGAAGGACTCCCTCAGCCCCTATCAGTATTGACTACCCCCAAAAAACATCATTGCAGAAATCCAAAGGGAGGACAAAACATAAACTTCAAGAAGAAAATGATGGAGAAAAGGGTTGTAGCAAATCCTTTCATTCCTCTTGGTCCAAATATCCCACGGGATAACAAAGCACACGCACCACCACAAAATTTTACCATCCCTCCTAATACCAAAATCCCTAAATCCTTGTAAAAAACTAGTCAGTGCTGTTCTATTAGTCTAGCACGCTTCTATCGGAACTGAGTCGGTCTTAGAGGAAGGCAACCTCGGAAGAAAGATAGTCATGGAACCCAAACACCATCATTTTCCATCTAGAGAAGAACTACAGCTAGAGTGTACCGCCCAAAAAAAGGGGAAGTTCCAAATGATCAAAATCCATCTGCTAACAAAGTGCACAATCTAAACATTATAAAGGCAGTAAAGTTAAAGAATCTGGGAGAGGCTAAACGAAACAAAACCTACCACAACTAAATATCACCCACATTCCCCAACTTGTAACTATCAAATGCAAGAAGATGTCAAGCCTTGAGTTATGAACTTCTTCCAAGGACTAGAATGTGTGGCAGCTGCATGGATTGAATTAACATCTCCACCCTTTTAAATGAAGGCCAATTGCTTCTCATCACTCTATCACAAAGAAATTTGGCTCTTCCACCCGTAAACCCTCCTCCTGCCTAGACCGAGAAATAGCATCCCAATCTACCAAATATTCCCTCTTCTCATCCCCATCCCAGCCAGAAGAAAACCCCCTATGATCCTCTCAATAGATTTAGCAACACAAACCAGAAGATTAAAGAGCAACAAAAGATAAATAGGGGTATATAAAGACCCTACTGTTTAAGGGCCTTCCAAGAGAAAAATAAGCACCTTTCCAGTCATTCAATCTCTAACCAATCCTTTCAACAAACTTGTCCTAAAGCAAATGCAGAATAGGCCTAACCCCTAAAAGCACACTGAAATAAGTTATAGGAAGCTCCAGACACCTCAACTCATCAATAAAGCGTAATCAGCAATAACCTGAGCCTCCAAACTAATAACCACTTAAATACACTACTAAAATTAATTTTAAAGCAAGAGAACTCACAAAATCTGAAGGATGAAAGGTTTGATATTGAATCCACGAGAAACCAAGATCTTAAAATTTCAAGACAAAGGAACACTAGGAAAGAAACAAGGACAAAACTTGAGTATCCTATGTTTCAGTTGTACCGTGCAGCTCTATGGGAATAGAAAGCAATAACGGCCTAGCAAGTCATATATGTCAGATTTCTAAAAAAAACAATTGCTCTAACAACGCTTTCTTATATTTTTTTTACTTTGGTTTTGTTTGCTGGTTGTCTTAGGTTGCTCTCCTTTTTCCTTTGTTTTCATAAGTCACATAATTTGCTTGAAGCTAATATCTCAGAAGGATTTGACTTTATGTGCACCGTGCTTAATGCAATAATTTACTCATCGAAATTCTTGTCCATATATAGATATTCGATCCAAAGCTGACCAAAGGTATGTGCGCAATATTCATTGTATCAACTATTTTTCAAAATATAACATATGCGAAGGAAGCACTATTCAAAATGATGAATTAAAGTTTTATAAGCAGTGTGCAAGCAACTTCATTTTCAAAATCATATATAACAAGTTGGAAAATAATCTTTTCTGAAAGGACACAGATCCAAATTCAAACAAAATCTTGAAATTATATAAAGAATGTATCAGATTTAATAAAGTGGCTGATATATGAGGACCATTATGTCCTAAAAACAGAATTTCAAGAATGGACCCATGAAGCAGAAGCAGCTTGCAACCACCATTACGAACTTTGAAAAGCAAAGCTATTACACGGACATTTAGGCCATCTTGACACGACAGTTCATATATTTTTAAACAGTAAACAAATAAGTCGGTCCAACAACCAGTGTAAGGCACTGGCACATTCATGGAACAAATTCAAATTCAATTTTGTTGGGGATGGTATGGGAGAGGGTGAAAGTTATTTTCCCACTCATAGTGTAGAGGAGGGATTGTCATCATATCAGATTGTAGCAGGACACCAAAACAACAAAACATAAATAAGAAGAAACACACTTGATTTACCTTTGCTAGAACCCTACTGCGCCTGCCTCTTTGTCTTTCTCTTGTACCAGTTGCCACTCTTGATTTTAGAAGTTTAAATTCCAATAATAAACCCCCATAAGGGTTTTTTAAATGTGAAGACGCGGCGCTAACTATTAAGTGAATGCCATAATTATGGAAACAAAATCAGGATTTTGAATTCTTTTACCCTAAATATTTATGATTATAATAAACCATCATAATCATTGATAATTTTGATTATAATATATTAAATCATTTTATCGGCAATTATATCTATATATAACAAAAATGAAAATCTTAAACCCATCCATCTATATAAGGAAACCAAGCTTTCCCGACAAAGCCTATTATATTTTCCAATCGAAAAACACATCCGAACAACAATTAAAATAGAAGAGTCCAAATTAAGGATATCCAGAATTAAGGCTTTTCAGGCTTGTTTAGCTATTCTCCTTAATTACTTGTCATTGTTTGGATCCAGGATAGGACTGCAAATTCCCTTGATAAGTTTATGACAGGTTTTCTATGGTCAAGGTTAGGGATTGAGAGGAGGGATTACTTGTTAACTTGGTCTGTAAGAATATAGCATTGGTGGGTAAATGGTTTTCTCTCAACTGCCTCTGGCTTAGGGTCACTAAGAGCAAATTCAGCATGCAAATAAATCGGAAAAATGTGAAACCTGGGAATATGCTACTCATAAAGTCTTTGGGAACTCATTTCCCAAGGTTCTACATCTTTCGACTCTCATTTGAGATATACGACCGGGGTCATCAAATTTCTTTTTTAGGGAAGACGCATGGATGGGTCAAATTTAGATTTCTAAAGCTTTTAATGGTCTTTGTTGCATATTTTTCTTTGCATAATGCTCTGTTTTCTGATTTTATCGTTCGTGATCGTGATACTATGTATTGGGAATGTCATTTTTGAGGAATCTCACTGATGAGGATGCCATTGAGTTGGCATCTCCTAATAAACTAGTTTGGACTCTAGCTTCTAGTAGCTTTTCTTGTAAGAGCGATGTCTCTTTCTGGACTCGTTCTCGTGTCGTCCCAAAATCAAGTAATTTATTTGGTGTAGGACTTTAAAAATGGGTAAATAATAATAATCTATATCAAGTGCACATACCACAAGGCTTTACCTTCAGAGTCACAGACATCAAGCAAAATGATGAGTCATATTCTCATTTATTTTTGCATTGTCATGTTGCTTGGGATAGATGAAATTTTGAAGTGTTGAGAGAGGAGTGTGAGCTATCTCGGCTCGGTGGAGAATTATTTGTTTATCCAGTTTAGAGGTTTTGGAGGGACCACGGATGCTATAATAGTTTGGAAGTTCGCAGTCTATTTTATTTGGGGAATCTGGATTGAGCATAATAATATGCTTTTTAGAAGTAACTATTACGTTTCGCTTTATCGCAAGCTATGGATTCTTTTTAGGGGAACTTATGTTTCCAATCTTTGTACAGATTGAAGGGTTGCTCTCTTTTGTCTTTTTTCTACTTTTTATAGGATGGGTGTACTACTCATTCCCAAAAGTTTATCTTCGCTCATTTCATTTATTAAAATTTCATTATCTAAAAAACAAAGGATTTTTTAACGATAACTAGCCCAAAGTTCACATATGTAAAAATCTCAAACAATCTTACAACTACAAGGTTCTCATGTCTTTTCCATTAGTTTTTTTTTAATATGGCCTATGGGAATGCATCGCTTTGGTAGAAGGAATTTTGTTAACCAGCGCTCGAAGGTTTGAAATAAGGGTGGATGCAAAAATTCTATGGAAGCACGCTTATAAGTAGTTTTATGGGAAATTCGAAATGAGCAAAATCCAAGATTGTCTAGACTTTAAAGGTACTTATATTTTGATTTGTTAAGAAATTTGGTTATTTTTCTTGCATATCTTTAGGCCTATGTATTGGACCTTAAGGGCACCTGTATGACTAATATGTGTAGATATTTCATGTCCACAATCTCTCCCTTGGAATTTTTTTTGAAGAGAATGTGCCAAAAATTAATACACTATTATATCACAGTACTAGATATATAGTGAGTCTAGCATAGAGTAAAAAGTGTTCCTCTTCCAATATTTCTAATTCTTCTAAACCCCCATCAATACCATTCTTAGACCAAGTTATTAGATTAACGATGCATAATACCAAGCTACATGATTAAAATTTCCAAATATGAAACACAATACGATTAGGAACATGTGCTTCTTGGCTAGGGTTTCTTCTGAAGCTATACTAGTGTGGTGGGCAATCTCAGCGCTCAATCTTTTTAGGATTTGATAGTTGAGTTCATAGCCAAGAGATAAAGTTGGAAAAATATGTACTTGTCTCTAGGAGCAAGGATAACAGAGAATTACCAAATAGCCTTATTGACCTAGCAAATAGCGTTTTAGCACTTTCGCTCCCAAGCATGTTACTCTTATGTGCAGAGCTCTAAATTTAGCTACCCAAATATTTTTCTGCTCTCATACCAAGTTTCACTCACCTTCATTTATTTCCCAAGTCATACAACATAATTATATTGTAATATATAACCTAGATTACACACCAACTCCAATCTAACCAAATATCTCTTATACTCCAAAGACCAGCTCATAGAACTTGTCATATAATCCGTTCAAGGGCATCCATCACCCTAACCCGAAGGCTAAAGAAATAGTAATATAAAAGATGAATGCTTGACAAACAAGATAATTGCAAATAATGTTAGCTCAAAGGGAAAAGAAACCACCCTTCCAAAATTTCAGTCTCTTGGGAACGCACTTGACAAACAGATCAAAAGGATAAGATCCCTGATTACCCCCAAAAACACCCAAGTAGGTCATAAGAAGAAACTGAACCTTGCACCCAATAAAAATCAAGAAGAAAGTGACTGACTGATAAGTGATGCCTACTAGACTACAGTTTACTAGATTAAGTTTCAGGCCTAGTATGTTGTCAAACATCTATTCAGGAGGATGGTCATTACACACTTAAATCCTTGGACCCCTTCCATAAAAAATGGGACTGAAGTATCAAAAAAAAGTTAAGAATGGTGTCATCCCCAGACAAAAGGTGTGACACCTTTTTATGGATAAGATAAAGATATTTTATTAGATGAAAAGAGAGAACCCAAGATCTCCATCAATCCCCAAAAGGCCAAAACTTTATCTAACCCTCCTCCGGCCGCAAATTAATCCAGTCATGCGCCTTTACAAATCCCAACTTGAGAATTAACCCCCTTCAGCTCATTCTCTTAAAATCCTTAACAACCTCATCATAATCTATTTCCAATAACACCCATCGGCTCTCCTCTTAACAACCTCATCGGTAACTATTTCCGCAACCAAACTGTCTACTCCCATCAAAGACTCTGATCCACTGTCATTGTCTTATCTGATATCTCCCCAAATCATCTAGAAAAAACTTTGGAGAGAATCTTGTACACACCCTGTAACAAAACTAATAGGCCTAACCTTTATAGATCCAACCTTCTTATGCACTAAAATGATAAATGTAGAGTAAATGCTCTTGCAAATCCTATCGACATGAAACTTCTGACAATATCGCGTAAGTTTTTCTCTATCAGCAATCAACAACCATCCAATGGACCATGGACTAAACAAAGTTGGCAAAGCCTATCTAAATGCCTATGTTTCTGAAAGAAGGGCACTTCACTTCCTAAGTGACCTACTTATCCTCCTCAATTTTTGGGCCCCCTTGAACTATTAGTTTAATATATAGCAACTGAAATTATTAATAGAAAGAATCATACAAGTATTCAATTCTTCAGTTAATCCAAGCTCTCTAAATTCAGAATTTGGTCCAATAATATTATATGTGCTTGCCAACTTTTTGACTATTTATATAACTTGTCCTAGTCCAAGTCAACCTCATGTCTAACTGTTGAGTCATATTCTTTATCCTACCGGACTAACAAGAAATCATAACCTTTTTACAAGGACTTGTAATCAACGAGACAATAGCATGTAAGCTACGGAATGCAACTCCACAATAACTGAAAAGCAAGGTGGAAGCATACTGAATTCAGGAACAAGAGCCACTCTTATACCCAAAAAAATAATCTACTTGCAGTAAGGAACATTTTCAGTTGTAAATTGTAGTAGGGGCACCCAAAGCTCTAGCCCAAAATATCATGCTTGAAAGTAGTACAAAGATTGAGAGGTCAAAATGGTAGTAGAAAATTACCTGCAACCTTGAGCCTCAATAGGTTGCAACTTAGCCTCAGCACTCGGTTTCGCATGGATAGCCTGTTTGATATCTCTATCTCCAGATTCTCCACTGATGGCTCTATTACCTGCTGCTCCAAAAGATCGCTTCCTTTTCATTTTTTTGTCCCATCCAACACCTCCAGCAGGCAATCTTGAGATTTTCTCTTCGATATGAATAGCATTCCCACCCACAGTCCTAACCATATCTCTATCTTTTTCCACAATAATTTGCTGCCTTGAGACATCAGCTGACCTACCATCTGCCTGGATGATCAGCGAACTCAATCAGTTCAAAAAATAACAGAACAATTAGTTAAAGTAATTGGTTATGGAAGTATAGAAAAACAGAACTGAAAGCTAAAGAGCAAGTATTTTAGGAAAGAGACTATTTACTTATCCTAAAAAAATAAAATAACAAAAAAAAAACATGTAATGATATCCCTAAAAAAACAAAACACCAGTCCCAAAAGACTCCAATTGCTTACAAAATAGTATATTGTCGATTGGCTTGAATATCTTGAAATTTAAAGAAGAATTCATAGAACCTTCTTCGATGTTGAGCATCAACATATGATTCTTGTTGACAAAAGGTAAAACACTACATTTTTATGTTCGAAATCAAATGAAGCTTTGCAGAAGCTGCATTTTAAACACAAACATAAAAATATCATCCTGAATGGGATATTTTTTTAACAAACAAGACAAGATGCTAAAAGGAACAGATAGATAAAATATATCAGCATAAACTTAAACACAAACCCGCGCATCAAACATTGACGTACGAAGGCGCTTATTCATCTCAAGGTCAATACTCTTAGTTTTAGCCTCCAGTTTTTCAGGTGGATGAGCATGAGGGTTACAAATAACCTGACCACCCATCTTCAGTATATTTGCCTGGCCCAAACTTTCATTAAATAAGAGATCAGTCCTTTGTCCCTTTGCTGAGGTTAGATCTTTCTCATACTGATCCAATATAAAAATAGACCTTCGTAATAACTTTGCTCTATCCCTGTTAAAAAGTTGTCATATCTTTAGTATCATACCAAATGTTCCCATGTCAAAAGACAAATATATTGCCAAAATTCTAAGTTTGCAGTCTAAGAAGAAAAGGAGTATTCTCATGGTTAAAAAAAAGTTTCCAGCTAAAATATGAAATTCTGTACAAAAAGAAATGGTTGGCCAGAGGAAATAAATTCCATTCTTTCCTGTAGTAAAATAGAAACTTAATCATATATGATGAATAGAATCCAAACAAGAAAAATACCTGGCCTTATTTGAGGTATCTTGCACGCTATCCTTAAATTTTTTCAGCTTCGCTGTTGCCAAGGGAGGGGTAGGCTTTGAATGTCCAACTCCAAAATGATGATCTTCCAAAGTATTTCCAAACCGAACCCCCAGAACCTTTTTGAGTTCTACAGAGCGCGGATACTTTTGGTTCTCTAAAGTAATGTTTTCCAATAGCAGACATTGAGGTAGAGGAGAGATATCAGATGATGATGATGTAGAGCTCCCTCCTCTCGCACTTTTGACCAAACTTAACATTATGCAGTCAAATCTGTTGCGATATGTTCCCAAATCCATGAAAGTGGCAAAATTCCAACATTCGACTCAGATCTCCCTTACTGCCAAAAAAAGAAATTACCCATTAGAATAATGAGTTTCTTATTAATAACACATTTCGTTTATTATCCATAACAGAAACACGAATCCAAAACCATTCCATTAAACTTTCAAGTTGTTACCAAGAACACTGATCAGCTGGGTACGTGGAACGAAATCGGGCGCGATGAATGCTATCTATGGTAACAAGGCATTTCTCATACCACGAATTGCGGAACGCAGGGAAATAAGAGTCCCTGGTAACCCTTTGAGATAAACCCCAAATATATAATTGAAAGTTCATGGATATCTAATTGCTAAAGCAGGCTTGGAATATAGAAGCAACAACAAGACATCCATTATTAATGTGAAATGGACATATTATTGAGTTAAAATAACAATTAAATGCTCAGAAAATACAAAACATATCCAACAACATGACTGCGCCGACACTAGTTCTGGAATTAATCAAGTTCCACAAAGAAAAAATAATCCAACAGAAGTTACTAAAACTCTTTACTAAGCATCCATGATAACTCAGCATTAAATTAACTACAAATATTGAGAAACGCCAATTCAGCTTTACAATAATTAAACCAATTTCCATAAAAAGTGAAGTTCCATGAAGAAACATACATATACACACATAGAATTATAATAATACACATAACACCATATGAAATTCAAATAACCATGTAATCTGAAATCTAACATATATATATAGAAGTAATTCAATTCAAACTCTGTCAAAACCTTCAAGCGAGAATGCCTGACAATTCAGCATACATTGAGCAATCCAAGAAAGTAGAAGCTGATAACGTATCGTTATACCATGATCAAAGGCCACAAGATGATAAATTGAATAACATTGTCTCTGAAAATCATAAAATTTATTCAGTATAAAAAATTCTAAAATTGAGGGAAGCGAAGAACCTAGAAGGAAATTGGTGATGAGACCGAAGCTCAAAACCCTACCCGCATTGAATTTAGATTGCTGTGCTAAGCATTCCGCAGACGTAAATACAGAGAGTCACAGAAGTAAAGAGTAAGAGACTAAAGATTAAAGAACGCTGACGCACTTTGAGATACCGTAGTCAACATGGTGAACCTGTGGGTTTTGTTTTTATGTCAGTGGATTTATGTTTTTTTCTTTTCTTTTCTTCTTTCTTACTTGTGTAAGAAAAAGTGCTTTATTTTTTTTATGTTGCTTTGTAATCTTTGTTATGGGGGAATGGATTATATCTATTTAATATAGACTAAAAGACAAAATACATTTTAAACTTTATTTTCTATTTACTTTTGCACCCCAAATTTAAAAAAGTATCTAAGTACACCCTAAACTTAATTTTACATAATAAAACACACACTTTTACCACTTAACCGGTCAAAAGTGACCGGCCGTGACCCACGTGTGGATCTGAAGGGGTATATAAGTCTTTTCTATATCTTCTTCTACTATCTGAGTTGGAACAAGCCAATCATTCAGTATAATTCGTGCAGCTCGATTTGGGAAGTAAATCCAAGAAATTCGAGCAAGAAAATCAAGGGAAATTAGGGCTCATGGATCGTAATTGTTGGTGCATGAAGAAATCAGTGATGAAGACGGCTTGGAGAAGCTTAAACAATACCGGTGGAAGATTCTTTGGTTGTATAGATTGGGGTTTAGCTGGGGCACGATGGTTGTATTTTTTTCTTCTGGGTTGATCCTCCAATGTGTGAGCGTTCTAGGGAAGTAATACCTGGATTAATTAGAAGATTAAAAAATTTGGATGCTGAAATCAAAGCTCTGCAAGATGAACTGAAGGAGTGCAAAATTAAGGCAAGGTTTGCAAAGGGTTTGTTGCTTGCAACTTGGGCTGTGATTTCCTATTTCATGTTCAACTCAACAAAGGCTGAAATTCCCCACAAGTAATTTTCTAGGCAATATATTGGTACTACTCTGGGATTGTAATTTTTATTTCATGTTCTAGGTAGTAATGCTGAAATCATGTATGTATTGGTTGTACTAAGGGAAGTTTTTGGTTGTAATTTATGAGCAATTTATTTGAACGAAGATGGTGTAAGCTTTAAATTATGTTTTTGTGCATGTGTGAATGAAGATGCTGTGATAGGATGGTGTGATAGTTGACAGTAAAATCCATGGTTGATGTGCAAGTTGACAGTAAATTGGTATGGTGTGCAAGTTAAGATATCTGTTGCACATCACTTGCACACCAACAATGTAAGCTTTAAATCATGTATGTTTGAATGAAGATGGTGTGCTAGTTGGTTGACAGTAAAATGAGGTTGCACTTATGATATCTGCTGCAACAATTATGCACAAACCAAAACCATAGAACCTTTATGTCATTCAATGAACAAAAAAATAGAGGCAATTCATGCACAAACCATAGAAGCTATTGTCATTCAATGAACAAAAAATAGAGGCCATTCAATTAAGTGCTTAATGATCACTACATGTCCCAAAGGAGCTACAATTCAAAACATAAGTTGATGCCTATTAACAAAAAGCATCATATACTGTCACTGGACAACATTGCAAACTATGTAACCCAAACCAATACCAAGCATCGTATACATCAAATGCAACCACATTTCATTGCAAATCTATGTACTAAAAAACAACAAAAAGATGCCAAAACTCCCATCCCAACACTAGGAATCTGCAGCAGGCCTTCCACTATCATGTTTCTTAAACTGGATCTTCTCTCTTTTGGATCTTGCTGCAGCTTCTAGGTCTCTTAGTGTTGTAACATGTTTCTCCTTCCATGTGTAGTCTTTGGGCAGCAGTCCCTCACCTGACACCTTGCTTTGGCTACCCTCAGAATGTATTCCCCCTTGACACTTTGTAGAACCTCCTACTTGCTCTTGA
This sequence comes from Panax ginseng, assembly GCA_020205605.1. Taxonomy (NCBI): domain Eukaryota; kingdom Viridiplantae; phylum Streptophyta; class Magnoliopsida; order Apiales; family Araliaceae; genus Panax; species Panax ginseng. Next base: position 16,292,502 of record CM035131.1, on the reverse strand, counting down.
TCAACATTAAATGTTTGTGTATACTCTTGTGTTGGAGCCTCTTGTGTTGGAGCTTCATGTGTAGACTCTTGTGTTGCAGCTGTTGAAGTCTGTTGAAGCTTTTTGGCCCTCTTAGCTCCTGGCTCCTTGTTAAGTTTTTGAAAATAGACAAACAGAAATGTATGAAACTCAACATACATTATGTTTCATACATAAATAGAAAAAGGCATCTTAACTTACTTGAGGACAGCCTATTGTGACCCCATTCCTTGCAAAAACCACATCTCAATGATGTTCCTTTCCTCTTCAAACTTGTACCTTTTGGATATGATTCTGGAATATCATTATCTTTTCTCCTAACAACTTTAGGTCTGCCTACAGGAGTATGTTTAACTGGATGCAAAGGTGGCTCAACACTAGTTGGATCCCACTCAGATCTGTGCCTTACAGGCTCAATGTTGTGACTGTAAACCTTTAGATACATGTCCTTGGTTAAACAGTCATGTACATATGTGTATGGATCCTGACCTATTTTATTGATGCATGACACAACATGAGCACAAGGTATTCCAGACAAGTCCCACCTCCTACAAGAACATGTTTTATTCCCCAAATCCACCACAAATGAATAACCCCTAGCAGTCATAGTCACTGTAAACCTACCACCACCACCTGACCACAATGGCACCCCCTCTAATTTTTTAGCTATTCTAGGGCACACTACACCATTATGTTTCAACATCATTTCCCTCCTTTTAATAATCCTATTCATGCAATATAATCTAAGTCCTTCTAGACACCCTATTATTGGTTTCGCTCTAGACTTAAGAATTTTGCTATTAAATACCTCACAATGGTTATTGACATACATGTCACTTTTGCATATGGTCTGAAAATGAGACCTCCACTGAGCAGATGTCTTAGGAGCTAGCCATTCATATGCACTCTTATCTTCTCTTCTTAGCACTTTCATTGCCCTTTGAAATACATAAGGATTTGTGGCTTTAGCAACATTCCACACCAACTTTCTTAATCTAGAACCTTTGTGTTTTTTGCCAAAAGTTCATGTACAAATGCATTACACAATGTCTATGTTCAGCACCAGGGACCACATCTTCTGAAACATTAATCAAACCCTGGAGACAAAGGAAGGTAAGTTATCAGAAAGATACTTTGGGGTGTAATAACTGATTGAATAACAAAAAGATGTCTTTACCTTTTGTTTATCTGAAATGAATGTCCAGCCTCCATCATTTGCAATACCAAGATCTTCCACCAGCAAGTTCATAAACCACACCCAAGACTAAGTGTTCTCAGATTCAACAATGGCCCATGCAACTGGCCACATCCCATTGTTAGGGTTAACACCAACTGCAATCAATAACTGACCCCCATATGGTGCTTTGAGAAAGCAGCCATCAAGCCCTATCAGTGGTCCACAACCCAATTTGAATCCTTCTTTTAGTAGTTGGAGATAGACATAAAACCTCAAAAATCTGCCTAAGTCTTGTCCCTGCTCTGGTTCTGCTCTCTTAAAAAAACAAGTACTCCCAGGCATGAATCCCCATGTTGGATTCATTCGAAGATCATCTTCATATTTTTTGGCACAATATTCTGCATTTATACAATAATTATCCCATTCTCTACAACAAGTATGCACTTTCTGTAACCTAGTGATTTTAAATGTATGCTCTCTTTGCACATTTGCAGCATAGAAGTACCATGTACATGGCTCCACACACCTTACTTGGATTTTATTTGACAGGTTTTTCTTGAAATAAATCTTCCTTCCTTGTTTGATGATGTGAGACCCCGAATTTTATGAAATGAAAGTATTCAATTTTCTTATAATTATTCTATTTAGTAAATGGTTAAATTGATAAAAGGTTAAAGTTAAGGGTGATACGTGAAAATTTTGCAAAAGTAAGCAAGTTGATATAAAATATTCGTTGTGTCGGGGAATATTCGATTAGTCGGGGAATATTCTTTTTATCAGGGAATATTCGTATAACGGCACAATCATTGGTGGACCCCACAACGGAATTATTGTCGGATTGAGAAATTGACAAAAATATTTTTATGAAAATAATGGCAAAATTTTTATCGTTAACTGTTAAAACACCCGGTGTTAAAAGTATAATAATACGCGTGGTTGCATAGTAGCACATGGTATTGATTATTGATGCTTATGTGAGAAGTCACTCAGTTTTGTTCAATTATTGCTACAGTAATTGTTGCATAGTATCTCATGTTATTTGATTCAATTATTGTCGATATTTTATATATTATTAAATCAATAATTGAGATAACAAAGTTATTAATATTATTATTTGCAATATTAACGATGTCTAGAAGTTCTGTCAAGGAGAGATTTGGTCACCTAATTACGCGCCAATAGGGAGAAATCCTTATAAGAAAGCCCCCTCTTTCCTGGGAACAACCTGGTCGATTAATATTATGAATTATAATAAAGGTGATAAATTTTATTTTATTATTATTATAAATGTAATAAAACAGAAAACTTTTTATATAAAACAGAAAACTTTTTATAAAGTTTTGTTTTATTTGATTATAAATAGAATATATTATATTTTATTATGTATAGTGTTTGCATAGTAAAATCTTTTTATATAAAATGAATATTTTTATAAAGTTATTCGTTTTATTAGATTATAAATAGAATATATTATATTTTATTTAAAAGATTTTGTTTTATTAGAATATTTTATTAATATACGCATAAATATAGCGCCCCCAAAATAGGTCCACACGACCCATTCTCGAGTCGCCGAGATATCACACTATAAAATCAAATACAAACTTCATTTATATCTGTTTGTTGAATCGCGTAAATGCAGATCTGACAACAGATAAATTGTGAGTTTTAATACAATATTGTCTCATGAGGCGAGATCAACTCAATTGTTACAATGTCATATAAAAATACAATGACAAATATTTTAAGACCCCAAAGAAGAACGAGAAGATTATTATCATATTCATTCTAATGAGGTGCACTTTTGACGCTTTCAAAGTCGGGTTCTCATCACCCTATTGTTGTTCGCCAAAATTAATTATTAAGTGACCTATAAAATATGACACACACATCTTAGGTCCTCAATACAATTATCTGTTGCATGTCATGCCATTTTATAATGTATTAAGAAACTTCGACAGTCTCGAACCATCACACTATTTTCCTGTTATCCCCGCTCGACCCAGCTACACTCTTATTACCTGAAAGGAATTGTGAAGCAAAAGGGTGAGCACAACTAGCCCAGTAAAGAATATCATGACTAAAGATAATTTAAATATCAATAGCTTTTTTTGTCGATAATAAATCGATTTAGAACATATGGTAGATGATAAAACTTTTCAACCATAGTTGCGGTAGACGAAGCAATCCATTAAAAGAGTCAAATAGAACATCAGGTCTATTATCTTATCCATGTTAAAAGTCCACCAATAATGTTTTATCCCTGTAACATCAATAAACAATTCCAGTCCACAATTATATAAATAACTAATAATCATGATTGTGATTCTGAATTTCCTTTTCGCACCCAGGATGAAGATAATTTTCATCACCTATCTTCACCTGAAACATCAAAAATCATGGTTATACCAAATCACAATTCCTGCTCATAATCATACTCATAAATTCATCTTTGTACTACGGTCAAAGATATACAACTGTATAACCAATAACAAACAGTTCATCTTTACACTACAGGCCAAAGATATACAACTGTAAAACCAATAACCAACAGTCCATCTCTGCACTACAGGCCAAAGATATACAAGCTCAAAACCAATAATCTTGAGACTCGACAAATAAATAAACCACATCATCGAATCATCCTGCTTTTTACGACCAAGGATATTCATTAAATCACATCCATGAATTAATATTTCATTGCTAAGACTCAGCTCAATAATTAATCCACATCATTGAATCATCCCTGCACTACAGGCCAAGGATATTCGTTAATATCACGACCACGAATTATCTATGCACTACGGGCCAAAGATAATCGTGTTTTCATCAACGGTCCTGATCATGCCATAAAACAATTCATCTTTGCACTCTTGGCCGAAGAAAATCCATAGCCATAATCATACCAAAAGCGTCCCATCAATGCACTACGGGCGATGAGGACTTTTTCACATCATTTGTAACATTACGGTTATGATTATACCAAATAATCCTCAATCATAATCATACCAAGTCCATCTATGCACTCTGAAAGCGCGAGATGACTTTCAACATAATATAAACATGAGAATGATGACAATGATATAAGCATTAATCAAAGCGAAAACAATGATAAATATTAAAGACTTTAAATTTATCCAAATATTATCAATCACTTAATAAACTCATAATCTAATATTATAACAATATTTTAATCACTTCTTAAACTTATAAACAATTTATTTCAATTGTTTACATTTTACCAAATAATGCGTTTAATCATTCAAAAATGTCATACTCATAAGATTTCATCACCAATGATTCAAAAATATGCATATACCTTATATAGGATTTCCAAGCCATAAAATCCTATTTTCCAACTTTATTACTTCACATAACATATGTAACTCATATGTTCGTAACTAAACCATTTTTATAAAAAATACCAAATCAGTCCCAAAAATATTTCTTTTCTGGAATTTAGTAGAATATAGTCCCATAATGAACATATATTTTTCTCGGAATTTTTAAAATTCATTTACTATTTTTCAAAAATCAATTTCTAATTAATTCCTTAAGAAATTAGCTACCTCAAGTTTAATTCCAGAATTTCCCAAATCTTGACAGGATCTTACACATGTTAACGTGAGCTTCCAGTTTAAATTCCATGGTCATCGGAGTTATAGAACTCAGTTATAAGCTTTTCGTTTAAAAACCTAAATATTGAAATAGTCATAACTTGCTCATTTTAAGTCGGAATGAGCTCATTTTTGGACAGGAGGTTCTTTATACCATATACTTTCATGTCCCAAAAGGCCAAAATTTTTCTCACAAATTAAGTGGCCAAAACAACCCTTCTAAAATCTGGACAGTAGCATTTCGGTAATTTTCAACTTTTGACTCCTTTGCTAAAATCAGTCCACACGAAAATCTACGACACCTTTTCCAATGATTCCACTTGGAGATGCTACAAAACTCATAGATCTAACTCTAGAACTTGACCACACTCAAAAATTCAAAATATAATAGGAGATATGGTCAATTGAATTTTTATGTTCCATTTTCAACCCTTTGTGATTTCTAAGAAACTTTCATGTTTTCACATAATAACCAACATAACTCATCATGACAATGACATAATAATTCAATAAAACAAGTTTAAGAATAAATTTTAAAGATTTATAAGTTAATTTATCCTGAACTCAATAATGTCCAAATTGTCAACATGATACTTCTTTGTAGAGTAAAATGCAAGAATGCTCAGAAGAATATTTCCATGAAAAGATACTGGATGAAGCGCAAATATCAAGGATATTCCACTAATTTCATGAAGTATAGAAGTCAAAACTTTAACCAACTGAGTATAATAAAGAATATATGAAACTGCAAATGGATTTTCACCCGCCATGCGGTAATCCACGTAACAGATCATTTCCACAATTTAATAAGGAATGAATACAAAGAATCATTCACCATGAATGTGGTAATCCATATAAATGAGTTATTCCAATGAAATAATAAAGAATGAAATAATGAAAGGATTCACCATGCATGCGATAGAGGCCGCATGCAGACGGGATATTCCAATGAATAATAAAGAATCGAAATAACAACGAAAATCACCATGTATGCGGTGCTTGGCATAGGCAGTTATTCAATGTAATAATAAATAACGGAACCCGAGTGTCCCATGTAAAGCGCCGCGGAGCGGGATATTCAACGAGAATAATAATGAATGAAATAACAGAAGAATTTCACCAAGTATACTACGTATACAGGTTATTCCAACAGAATAATAAAGAATGGAATAACAAAAGTTCTCTTCATGAATACGAAAGAAATAATACCCCTTACGAGTATAATAAATAATATCCACTTACCTTTGAAAGAAGAGTATTCCATTTGGTAGGGCGAGGATATACTCGAAGAAAACTTACTTCTATTTCAAAGCTTCCTTAAACTCTAAAAAGAAATACACTCAAGATTATAGAAAAAGAACTCTCTCTATAGTTTCTCTCTCTAGAGTTTCAGTGAATTCGTAAGAAATAATGAAGGAATGAGCTTCTATTTATAGAAGAATGGACTGAATAGTAACCAATCCATGAACGGTCCAGATTGATTTACTTTTAGACTGACAGTCCAGATTGGTTTACAATAAAATATTATATATTCTATTTATAATCTAATAAAACGAATAACTTTATAAAAGTATTCTGTTTTATATAAAAAGATTTTACTATGCAAACACTATGCAGTCACTATACAAACACTATGCATAATAAAATATAATATATTCTAATTATTGTCTAATAAAATAGATAACTTTATAAAAGTATTACATTTTATATAAAAAGATTTTACTATTAAATTAATAAAACGAATAACTTTATAAAAGTATTACATTTTTATATAAAAAAGCTTTTTCCTGCTTTTATTACATTAATAATACTAATAAAACAAAACTTCATCATCACTTACTTTGAAAAAATTTCAAATGTCACCCTTAACTTTAAATTTTTATCAATTTAACTATTCACCAAAATAGAAAAATTGAATACTTTTATTTCATAAAATTCGGTGTATCACAATCTCCCCTCCTTATAAAATTTCGCCCTCGAAATTTACGTACGTACCTGATATTTTGAAGAGATGAGAATACCTTACTTTCTTTTTGGATTGTACCTTCCTAGTTATTTCTTCTGTATCAGGATTTTCCCATTGCTCATCTCCTGTGTTTCAGATATCATTCTAGAATATACTTCAAAACAAGGTTAATTGACATATCATAATTTGTCAACTTATCAAGTAAACAATTTTAGCTTAGGTAAGTCACACACTAGCGAAGTATATTACTCGTCTCTCCCTTCCTAGTTCTAGACTCGTATCTCTTGCCGTGACCATATCCCTAAGCTATGATATGAATTGTTGTGACGCCCCAAAATAGGTCCACACGACCCATTCTCGAGTCACCGGATATCACACTATAAAAATCAAATACAAACTTCATTTATATCTGTTCGTGAGCGTAAATCGTGAGAAATCTGACAACAAATAAGGCGTGAGTTTTAATACAATATTGTCTCATAGACAGTATCCAACTCAAATTGTTACAATGCCATATAAAATACAGCAGCAAATATTTTAAGACCCCAAAGAAGAACGAGAAGATTATTATCATATTCATTCTAATGAGGTGCACTTTTGACGCTTTCAAAGTCGGGTTCTCATCACCCTATTGTTGTTCGCCAAAATCAATTATTAAGTGACCTATAAAATATGACACACACATATTAGGTCCTCAATACAATTATCTGTTGCATGTCATACCGTTTTATAATGTATTGAGAAACTTGACGATCTCGGACCATCACACTATTTTCCTATTATCCCCGCTTCACCCAATTTACACTCTTATTACACGAAAAAGAATTGTGAAGCAAAAAGGGTGAAACCTGACTAACCAAGTAAAGAATATCATGACTAAAGATAATTTAAATGTCAATAGCTTTTGTCAATAATAAATCAGAGATTTAGAACATATGGTAGATGATAAAACTTTTCAACCATAGTTACAGCGGAATGAGCAATCCATTAAAAGAGTCAAATAGACCATCAGGTCTATTATCTTCTCCATGTTAAAAGTTCACCAATAATATTTTATCCCTGTAACATCAATCAACAATTCATGTCCACAATTATATAAATAACTCATAATCATAATTGTGATTCTGAATTTCCTTTTCGCACCCAGGACGAAGATAATTTTCATCACCTATCTTCACCTGAAACATCAAAAATCATGGTTATACCAAATCATAATTCCTGCTCATAATCATACTCACAAATTCATCTTTGCACTACGATCAAAGATATATAAGCTTATATAACCAATAACAAAGCAGTTCATCTTTTTGCACTACAGAGCCAAAGATATACAATCAGAAAACCAATAATCTTTGAGACTGACAATAAATAAACCACATCATCGAATCATCCCCGTCACACTACTGACCAGGATATTCATTAAATCACATCCATGAATTAATATTTCATTCTTGAGACTCGACGATAATTAATCCACATCATCGAATCATCCTTTTACTACGGCCGAGGATATTCGTTAATATCACGACCACGAATTATCTATACTGACTACGGGCCAAAAGATAATCGTGTTTTCATCAACGGTCCTGATCATGCCATAAAATAATTCATCTTTGCACTCTTGGCCGAAGAGAATCCATAGCCATAATCATACCAAAAACTATCCATCAATGCACTACGGGCCCATGAGGACTTTTTCCAAATCATTTGTAATATTACGGTCATGATTATACCGAATAATCCCTTGTCATAATCATACCAAGTCCATCTATGCACTACAGACCACAGATGACTTTCAACATAATATAAACATGAGAATGATGACAATGATATAAGCATTAATCAAACGAAAACAAGGATAAATATTAAAGACTTTAAATTTATCCAAATATTATCAATCACTTAATAAACTCACAATCTAATATTATAACAATATTTTAATCACTTCTTAAACTTATAAACAATTTATTTCAATTGTTTACATTTTATCAAATAATGCATTTAATCATTCAAAAATTCCACGCTCATAAGATTTCATCACCAATGATTCAAAAATATGCATATACCTTATATAGGATTTCCAAGCCATAAAATCCTATTTTCCAACTTTATTACTTCACATAACATATGTAACTCATATGTTCGTAACTAAACCATTTTTATGAAAAATACCAAATCAGTCCCAAAAATATTTTTTTTTCTGGAATTTAGTAGAATATAGTCCCATAATGAACATATATTTTTCTCGGAATTTTTAAAATTCATTTACTATTTTTCAAAAATTAATTTCTAATTAATTCCTTAAGAAATTAGCTACCTCAAGTTTAACTCCGAAAATTCTCAAATCTTGGCAGAATCTTACACATGTTAACGTGAGCTTCTAGTTTAAATTTTCAAGTCATCGGAGTTATAGAACTCCAGTTATAGCGTTTTTCGTCAGAAAACCCTAAATATTGAAATAGTCATAACTTGCTCATTTTAAGTCGGAATGAGCTCATTTTTGGACAGGAGGTTCTTTATACCATATACTTTCATATTCCAAAAGGCCAGATTTTTCTCACAAATTAAGTGGCCGAAACAGCCCTTCTAAAATCTTGACAGTAACATTTCGGTAATTTTCAGCTTTTGACTCCTTTGCTAAAATCAGTCCACACGAAAATCTACGACACCTTTTCCAATGATTCCACTTGGAGATGCTACAAAACTCATAGATCTAACTCTAGAACTTGACCACACTCAAAAATTCAAAATATAATAGGAGATATGGTCAATTGAATTTTCATTTTCCATTTTTACCAAAATCTGATTTTCAACCCTTTGTGATTTCTAAGAAACTTTCATGTTTTCACATAATAACCAACATAAATCATCATGACAATGACATAATAATTCAATAAAACAAGTTTAAGAATAAATTTTAAAGATTTATAAGTTAATTTATCCTGAACTCAATAATGTCAAAATTGTCAACATGATACTTCTTTGTAGAGTAAAATGCAAGAATGCTCAGAAGAATATTTTCATGAAAAGATACTGGATGAAGCGCAAATATCAAGGATATTCCACTAATTTCATGAAGTATAGAAGTCAAAACTTTAACCAACCCGAGTATAATAAAGAATATATGAAGCTATGAAATGGATTTTCACCCGCCACGCATAATCCATATATCTGATCATTTCCACAATTTAATAAGGAATGAATACAAAGAATCATTCACCATGCATGTGGTAATCCATATAGACAAAGTTATTCCAATAGAATAATAAAGAATGAAATAACAGAAGGATTCACCATGCATGCGATAGAGGCCTTATGACATGGATATTCTAACGAATAATAAATAACGAAATAACAAATGAAATCACCATGTATCACGGTACTTGGCGTAGGCAGGTTATTCCAATGAATAATAAATAATCGGAACCGAATTAAAACGTAAAAGCGACAAGACAGATATTCAACAGAATAATAATGAATGAAATAACGAAGAGAATTTCACCAAGTATACTACGTTATACAAAGTTATTCCAACAAAATAATAAAGAATGGAATAATGAAGTTCTCTTCATGAATACGAAAGAAATAATACCCCTTACGAGTACAACAAATAATATTCCTTTCCTTTGAAAGAAGAGTATTCCGACTGGTAGGGCGAGGATATACTCGAAGAAAACTTGCACTACGCTCAAAAGCTTCCTTAAACTCTAAAGAAATACACTCAAGATTATAGAAGAAGAACTCTCTATAGTTTCTCTCTCTAAAGTTTGGTGAATTAAGTAAGAAATAATGAAGGAATGAGCTTCATTTATAGAAGAATGGTTTGAATAGTAACTAATCCATGAAACGGTCCAGTTGATTTACTTTTAGGCAGACGATCAGGATTGATTTACAATAAAATATAATATATTCTATTTATAATCTAATAAAACGAATAACTTTATAAAAGTATTATGTTTTATATAAAAAGATTTTACTATACAAACACTATCAGTAACTTATGCAAACACTATGCATAATAAAATATAATATATTCTAATTATTGTCTAATAAAGCAGATAATTTTATAACTTCGTCATGCAAGTAATCGCATACAATGGTGATTTCTACATTGTTATTTCGTTCTTTATTATTACATTGGGAATAACATGTCTGCATGCGGTCTATCGCATGTATGGTGAATTCTTACATTATTCCATTATTTATTATTACATTAGAATAACTTTGTCTATGTGGATTATCGCATGCATGGTGAATGATCCTTCGTATTCATATATGAATAGTATTTTCATTCAAAGGGTTTACATAGAGGCGCTTTCATAATTTTTCTAACCCTCAAAAATTCTGGAAAAATTTGAAATGATAATTTGATGAGTTTTCTAGATTGTGTCCAAAAATAGCGATTTTTGGATGTATAGATTAGGAGTTATGAATTTTATAGGAAAAGACTATTTTAAAAGTAAACCATTATAACTCATTGTGGTTAACTCCAAAATTGGTGAAATTTTTATTGGGATTACATGTATATAACATGATTATATCCTGTAAATTTCGGAATTTTTGGACAAAATTACAATTTATGATAAATGTCTAAATATTCGGCAGTTTTAGCCAAAAAATAGTAAATAAATTTTAAAATTTTGAGAAAAATATATGTTTAATATGGGACTATATTCTGCTAAATTCCAGAAAAGAAATATTTTTGGGACTGATTTGGTATTTTTTATGAAAATGAACTAGTTATGAGTAAATGAATTAAATATGTTATGTGAAGTAATAAAATTAGAAAATAGGATTTTATGGCTTGGGAATCCTATATAGGGTATATGTTGATTTTTGATGAGGGATGTGATCATTGATAATGAAATCTTATGAGTATGACATTTTTGAATGATTAAATGCATTATTTGATAAAGTGTAAACAATTGAAATAAATTATTTATAAGTTTAAGGAATGATTAAAATATTGTTATAATATTAATGATATTAGATTATGAGATTATTAAGTGATTAATAACATTTGGTTATTATTGAACACTGGATAAATTATATTATAAATGTTTAATATTTATCATTTATCTCATTTGATTGATTCTTTATATCATTGTCATTATCATCATGCTTATATTATGATGAAAGTCATTTGTGGCTTTGTGGTGCATAGATAGACTTGGTAATGCGATTATGATCGAATTATTCGGTATAATCATGACCGTAATGTTACAAATGATGTGGTAAAAGTCCTCATTGGCGCGTGAATGCATCATGGGCCGGGTTTTGATATGATTATGGCTATGGATTCTCTTATTCGAGGTGCAGTGAGATGAATTGTTTTATGGCATGATCAAGACCATTGATGAAAAGATTATCTTTGGCAAATTATTAATAAATGAAATTTATTTTCCTTCTCTATTTATTATTTTGAAATAGTAAGGGTTGATTTGATTAATGTGGATAGTTATGGGTAAAATCTGAAAATATTTTGAATAAGCAAGTGGTTATAAAATATTCATTATTGTCGGGGAATATTAGTTTGGTGCGTGGAATATTAAATGCTTTATCGGGGAATATTAAATGACGATGGCGCAATCTTTTGTGGGCCCCATAACGAAAGCGATTGGATGAAGAAAAGCGACAAATATAAGTTGTTTATAAATAACAGGCGTAGTTATTCTGGATTATCTTGTTGGAATACCCGGTGGTTAAAACACACTAATCTGGCGTTGTTGAGCGATGGCACTTGCGGTATTGCACCAATTATTGATTCTTACGTGAAGGCCTTTACTCGATAATTATTCACGATAATTCTTGTTCGATATTTTATTTTATTATTCAATAATTCTTTGCATTGATATTTTATATTCTTGTTGTTTTTGATAAATTGTCATTACACGGTATTTTCCATTATCGAACAATAATTCATATTATCTGAATAATATTATTGGATAACATTATTGGCGATGTCTAGAAAGTTACATCTAAGGAGGTTTGGTCACTAATTGCTTGGCGCCCGATGAGGAGAAATCCTTATTGGAAGCCCCTCTTTCTCAGGGAGCGGCTTGGTTGCCCGATCTTGTGATTCTGTAATATTATTTGTGAATAATTAATTATTAATTTATATGATGAGGAAAATATTAATTTTATGTGGATATAGATGGAGAAAATTTTTAATGTGACAATTGTTGAAAATTAATATTTTATCTTTTTCTGATAAAATAATTCATTTAAATATATTATTTTAATAATATATTAATGATGATATTTTATAATGAATGTGGGATATATGAGTATATGAGGAGGAAGAGTATTTTTGTGGCATTAAATGTTTAACACATATTTTGTTTGTTGGTGGACCTGATTATTAATTAGAAATTTGATTATAGCATGTAAAATCGCTTGGTTTGTGGATTTGATTAATTTACATTTGAAATTTGGAAAAACTTTCTTACGCAAAGTTGTAGAAAATTGAATTTTCTATAAAAATTTGCGAGATTCTAATTTTACGATAAAAGGGCTATTTATTATGAATTATTGAAGTTTTGAAGCTCAAAATAATTGATTTTTGGAAGTTTAAAATATTTAAAATAGGAAAAACGTTTTTTTTTTGTTTTGTTAGGCATCCCTAGCATGTGCAAGATAATTTGAAATCAGTTGTCAAAATGTGCGTAGTAGAGAATTTGTAATATAAATAATATTAATTTATTAAATTTTCTACTTTGGTGTTACAAGCATTTTCTATAAATAGGGTCTTGGGTTTAGAATTAAAAATCACACGAAGCTGAAGTTTTCTCTCTATATTATCGAGCGTATTCTTGTGAGTATTTTGAGTATACTTTGAGTATTGCTATCTGGTCTGCAAGTTCAAGTCATAGCTTATATCCGGTGTTTCAACTAGAAATCTTGTCTTTCGAGGTAAGGGATGTTATTTTATTCGAAAATGATATTATTTCTTCAATATCATTATCTTAGAAATATTGGTTGGAAATTTTATCAAATTTGGAACTTTTTCATGTCGGGTTTCTTATTCATGATTCTTATTCACGATTCTTACTATTCACGAGTTCTTATTCACATCTTATTCGTGAAGATGTTTTTTTTGAAATTTTTATCTTTTGGTGTCGAGATTCTTATTCACGTATCTTTGACTTGTATTCACTATTCATTCATAAAAAATGAAATTTCTTCTTTTTGTCCAAAATATCTACTATGGATACTAGCTTTGATTGTATCCATGTTTTGATCATTCTTGAATTTTACTCCACTTTGATTACTTATGAAGTATTTTTGAACTTGGATTGTTTAAAATCTGAATCCTTAATATTGTTCTTTTGTTTCTTTGGATTCGTTTCCTTTAAAATATTTTTCATCATCCTCAGTCCTAAATGATGATATTACTGAATATCTTTGGCCTGTAGTGCAAAGATGAATGATTTCTTGATGAATATCTTTGGCCCGTAGTGCAAAGATGAACACGTGTTGAGATGAACATGATGGTGATTAATATCTTTGGCCCGTGGTGCAAAGATGAGCAGGTGTTTAGATGAACATGACCAGGTGATGAATATCTTTGGCACATGGTGCAAAGATGAATATTTGATTCGGATATATATTGATTGATGTTATAGGGATAAAATATCGATGATGAACTTTTAAATTCATATATAGAAGATAGTAGTTTGCATTCTCTACTTAACTCTTCTAATGAATTGTTGTTTCATTGCGATTGTTGATTTAAAAAGCTGGTTATCTATTGTATTCTATTAGATTTTCTCTGTTGAAGACTAACGATAATTTGTTGTATATTATCTTAGTCATAATATTCTTCTTTTGAGGCTAGTTGAGCTCACCTTTTCCTTTTTGTTCCATTTTTCTTCTCGGGGCGAGAATGTAGCGAATATTGGGGTATGGAATGAAGGTTCTTAGAGTTGTTTAGAGTCCTCATGGTAATGAATGTTCAATAGATGAGGATTTATTTAGTAGGATATTCACCAATATTTTATTTAAACTCATAATATGTTGTATCAATAAAGTTGTAGATTATTTTTGTACCATGTATTTGGCGACTTAATGGGTTGGATGGAATGGACCTATTTTGGGGCGTCTGCAGAAGATAATTCAATATATTAACGAATATCCTTGGCACGTAGTTTATGATTCAATGATGTGGATTAATAATAAAGTTGTCTCGTGATGAAATATTAATTCATGGATGTGATATTAATGTATCCTTGGCCGTAGTCGAGGGTGGGTTGATGATGTAGATTATTTATTAATTTTGAGTCTCGATGATAAAATATTGATAATGGCACGTAGTACAAAGATGAATTGTTAATGAATATCTTTGGCCGTAGTGCAAAGATGAATTGATTAGTATGATTATGAGTAGAAATTGTGATTTGGTATAACCATGATTTTTTATGTTTCAGGTGAAGATAGGTGATAAAAAAAAAATTCGTCCTGGGTGCGAAGAGGAATTTAGAATCACAATTATGATTATAAGTTATTCATATGACTGTGGACAAAAATTGTTGATTGATGTTACAGGGATAAAACATTATCGGTGGACTTTTAACACAGAGAAGATAATAAATCTGATGGTCTATTTGACTCTTAAATGGATTGTTAGTTTATTTGCAACTATGGTTGAAAAGTTTTATCATCTACCATATGTTCTAAATCTACGATTTATTCTTGATGAAGGCTATTGATGATGTAAATTATCTTTAGTCATGATATTCTTTTTCTTGGGCTAGTTATCTTGACCTTTTTTTGCTTCACAATTCCTTTGGATAATAAGAGTATACCATTTGGGTCGAAAGGGGATAACGGGGAATAGAAACGGTGGTTTATAGTCATTGAGGTTCTCCACAACTAGTATAAAAATAATTTTATTGATGACTTTAGATAAGTGTATGTCGTATTGTATCACGTCATTTGATATTAATTTTGGTGAGCCGAATAGGGTGAGGTGAACCCACTTTGGAAGGGTATTTTGCCACTATCATACAAAATGTCTAATGACATACTGACCTCGTGTTATCATAAAAGCGGGGTTGTGCATCCACTTTCTTGAGTATATCTACGAGCACTACCTATATGATCTTGGAGTTTATTTGAAATATAATTTTTACTTGGAGCGGTAGAGATAGTTATATGTCGAGAAGACTCACCATTGGAAAAAAGATGATAGTAATCTTTTTGTTTTTCTTTGGGGTCTATTAGGTCAACCAAGGATAATTACATGGACATATGATACCTATCATAACCTGACCCGCATGGCCTCCCGTATACGAAGGTTTCCTTGAGCACTTCCCTAAGATTTTAATTTCTAAAAGCAGGTTTTTGACTATACTTTTATATAAAGTATCATTGTAAGAGATGTGGTGAGGCACCATAAGAGTTACATACATTTGTATTAAAACTCATGAATTAAGCGTGGTGCGTGTATTCTATCTGACAGTTCAACGATTAGATAAATTAAGTTTGTATTTGATTTTTATAGTGTGATATATGGCGACTCAGAATGGGTCGTGTGGACCTATTTTGGGGGCATCACAAATGCTATGACTTCTGATTGCTGCCCTCACTTAAGTGACATTGTTAAATGTCATTCCCAACTCAAACTCAGGATCCTCTATGACACCTTCCCTAAATTATGATTGCAGCCCTTTTATGTAAGTCATGTATTTCAGGATCAAATTCATCAACTCTAGGCATCCTTTCCACATCAGATTCATCATAGTTAGAGGATGAAAATCCTGGTTCATGTGGTTCTTCTTGTGTACTCTGGGTTTCTGCAGTTTATTTTTTTTCCCTTTATCCGTTGTCTTTCTTATTTCAGCTCCTTTTCCTTTTGCCTTTCCTGTCTTTTTTTCATTCCTTCCCTTTGTCCCTTGCCACCCTAACCTCGATTTGCTGACCTCGGTCTCCTAGCACAGTCCCTCTGGCCCATCATTGATCCCCCATCATGCTTTCATAATCCTTTTCATCCTCATCTAAGTCATAATCCTCTTCATCCTCAGTTGACTCTTCCCCAAAACTATCCACATAATCTTCATCAGTTGACTCTCTTTCATCATCCAAGTCAATTGATGCTCCCACAGGTCTAATCACCTCAAAATATATTTCAATTAGCCTACTAGCAGGCATAAGCATACACATTGTCAGTATATCATCATCATTTTCTAACTCCCATAATCCCTTATCCATACCAGTTGCATGTGTCTTGTACTGGGACTTAAAGTGTCCACATTTATATCCCAACTCCTTCCCCATTTCGTCTATATCAAGTAAAGAGATGTAATCAGGATGACAGAAATCAAAATAGTTGAATGTACCTCCCACCCACTGCTTATGTGGGCTATCTTCAAGGTGTCCATCATGGAAAAATTTGACTGAAAAATATTCCTTATTGTCTGCACAACTACCACAAACATAAAGGGACCACTACCAGTTAAATGTGTGGACCACTACCCATAATCGAGAGAATAAAGCATAAAAAGGGACCACTACAAAACAAATACTACAAAAAGCAACAAACAAAGTTAAACTACTACCAGAACACAATAAACAAATAAAAAGAAGTCACTAAACTACAAAAGGTACACACTAAAAAACACCAGACTATTATTGCCCATGTATTTGAAGCACTTACTGTATTCAGGGACACCCTTTTCTCCATAAACGTCATTGTCTATCGAATCCCTCAAGAATCGAGAATCACTCATCTTCTCCTTCATGAATCGCGAACCCTAAGCAAATTGATTTGGGGATTTCTGTCTGATAACCAACATAACCGGTGTCAAAATATCTGCCTAAGTCTTAAATGTAAACTACCAATCTTACCCATCTGTAATAAACATTACGACCTTGGCAGAGTCTGACCTAGGTCACTTTTAATAGGTTAAGTGGTAAAAGTGTGCGTTTTGTTACGTATAATTAAGTTTGGGGTGTAATTAGACATTTTTTTAAGTTTGGGATGCAAAAATAAATAGGAAATGAAGTTTGGAGTGCATTTTGTTTT
This sequence comes from Panax ginseng, assembly GCA_020205605.1. Taxonomy (NCBI): domain Eukaryota; kingdom Viridiplantae; phylum Streptophyta; class Magnoliopsida; order Apiales; family Araliaceae; genus Panax; species Panax ginseng. The sequence goes on along the minus strand of CM035131.1, from coordinate 16,274,701 downwards.
TTAGTCTTTATATAATTATACCAATTTAATACTTGTAAGTTATTTTTTCTTTTTAAATTAGTCTGTAATGGTACTTTTATGTACTTTTGTTCGGACGTAAAAGTTGTCTGGACATTTACGACCTAAATATTTTTATTTTTGGGTGATCAATAATGAAATATTAGTAATGTACTCTCTCTGTTTTTTTAATATAATTCGTTTTAGAATTGTGCACAAGTATTAAGGAAATAATTGTATAATATTAAATATAATATCAATTGTCTATATTGCCCTTGTATTTATTGGGCAAACAATAGTAAAAGAACCAAAATTATATTTATTACTTGGAATAATATTAGAAACTAAGCAATTAATATTTACTTGAAATTCTCAAACGACTTATATTAAGAAACAAAAACAATTCTCTAAAACGACTTATATTAAAGAACGGAGGGAGTATAATCTTTTATTTGTACTCTGAGTATTGTTATTACAAGAAATTTTCAATTCTATCCTAATGATACTCATTATTTATGTCACCCTAGTTTCACACTAAAAGATATAGGAAAAACTTGTTTATATATAATGAATTAAGTTATTAACAAAAGTTACTTCAATTATGACATTTTAGGTGAGTCTATGGCGAGCTAAAAGCCTAAAATGACCAAAGATTATAATATTGAAAAATTGGTTTAAGACCTTTTTTGGATGAATTTGATTCGCTACTTTCAACAAGTTGATTCTTCCGATTATATTGCCAGAAACGAAGGCTGGTTGTATTATATCCTCGCAATGGATGCGTGTATAAATTATTAACATTAGAACCATCAACTTTTATTTCATGAAATTAAATTACTAATGATAGCACATTTAATCATGATTCATATAAATGGAAATCCTATTTACTATTCACATGAGAAAAACTTGTGAAATTATCAAATTCTCTTGTAAAAATAATAATTTCCTAATTTTATACATACAATTATATAAAGATATATGTTTATATATCAAATCTGTTAGTTATATAATTATATTATATTAATAATTAAGTGTGTAAAATAAATAAAACAGATTATTTGTGGTTATCCATTGGATATGAAAAACTCGATGAATATTTTCTGAAATTGATAGAATCGAGCATCTAATTTATACAATCGGAGGGGGGATTTTGCCTCTCTCTCCAATGGTTTGTTTTATGATAAAGTAATTAAATAGTAAATTTAATTACACCTTTTTTTGCTAAATTATTTAATTACACCTTTAATCAATACTTATATTTAAAAGGCCGACTTGTGTTTAGTTTTCAATTATTGTAGTGATCAACCGAGTTAACTTGATAGTGATTCCTATTATCCAACCAAGTTTACTCGGTATAAATAAATATTGTGTTTAATAATTATAATCGAGTTCACTTGATCATTGTTAATTTTATGCTTAATTATTTGTTGCATTAATGTTATTTAATTTTTTCATTATTGATGATAGGTGCGGAAATTTTAGTATTAATTGAATACTCATGTATGTTCATTTTTCGAGTTTCATGAATGTTAGTATAATACTCGGTTTAATATTATTTTTGTTGATTGCACTTAGGTTGTGATGCCCTCAAATTCGAGTTTATACAATTCAATTTGAGTCGTCAAAATACATACTATAAAAACAAATTCTTTTATTTAAAATTATTATAATTTCATATATAGTACGACAATATTGATACCCAAATTATTACAATTCCGTATAAAATATGACAACACACATTTTAAGTTCTCAGTATTGTCATGCTATTTTATAATTTGTGTGGCGCCCCCAAAATAGGTCCATTCCATCCAACCCATTACGAGTCGCCAAATACATGAGTGCGAAATAACTACAACTTTATTATTACAACATATATAAATTGTGAGTTTAAATACGAGATATTGCCGTCTAGACAATATCCACACAAAATAAATCCCCATCATAATTATTGATACATTATTTTACAAAATGGTGAGGACTATTAAACAACTCTCTCTAGAACCTTCATTCCATTACCACAGGCTAATACTATATTACATTCTAGCCTCACGAGAAAGAAAAATGGAACAAAAAGGAAAAGGGTGAGCTCAATTAGCCCGATAAAAGAATATTATGACTAAGATAATATACTGACAAATTATCGTTAGTCTTGAACGAGAAAAAATCTAATAGAATACAATAAACAACCGGTTTTAAATCAACAATCTTGCGGTGAAACAACAATTCATTAGAAGAGTTAAGTAGAGAATGCAAACTACTATCTTACATATATGAATTTAAAAAGTTCATCGTCGATATTTTATCCTGTAACATCAATCATATATATACGGAATCAAATATTCATCTTTTCACTTCTGAGGCGAAGATATTCATCGATTTAATCGTATGTTCATCTAAACACTTATTCATCTTTTGCCTACTGGGCGAAAGATATTAATCGATCGGTCGTATTCATCTCGACACTGTTCATCTTTGCACTTTCTGGGCCAAAGATATTCATCGAAAATCATTCATCTTTTACCTACTGACCAAAGATATTCGATAATATCATCATTTAGGGTGAGGATGATGAAAAATATTTTAAAGGAAGCGAATCGATTGAAACAAAGAACAAATATTAAGGATTAAGTATTTTAAACAATCAAGTTCAAAAATACTTCATAAGTAATCAGTGGAGTAAAATTCAAGAATGATCAAAACATGGATCTGATCAAAGCTAGTATCCATAGTAGATATTTTGGACAAAAAGAAGAAATTTCATTTTTAAATGAATAGTCTTAAGTATTAAGTGAATAGTCTTGTATCGTGAATAGTCTTTATTATCGTGAATAACTTCAAACACCAAAAGATAGAAATTTCAAAAAAACATCTTCACGCTTAAATGAATAGTACTTTCGTGAATAGTAACTAGTGAATAGTAACTCATGAATAGTAACTTATGAATAGTAACTTCGTGAATAGTAATAGTAACTTCATGAATAGTAACCCAGACATGAAAAAGTTCCAAATTTGATAAAAATTTCCAACCAATATTTGGCATAATGATATTGAAGAAATAATATCATTTTGAATAAAATAACATCCACTTACCTCGAAAGCGATACTTTTAGTTGAAACAGGATATAGGCTATGACTTGAACTTGCAGTATATCAATACTCAAAGTATACTCAAAATACTCACAAGAGAATAAACTCGATAATATAGAGAAAAAAACTTGATTTACGGTGTGATTTTCAATTAACTAAGCACCTATTTATAGGAAAATGCTTAGAACACCAAAGTAGAAAATTTAATAAATTAATATTATTTATATTACAAATTCTCTACGCACATTTTGATAACTGATTTCACTTATCTTGCACATGCTAGGGCTGCCCACAAAACAAAAAAAAAATTTTTCTATTTTAAATATTTTAAACTTCAAAAATCAATTATTTGAACTTGAACTTCAATAATTCATAATAAATAGCCCTTTTATCGGAAAATTCGAATCTAGCAAATTTTTATAGAAAATTCAATTCTCTACAACTTTAGGAAGAAAGTTTTCAAATTCCAAGCAGAAATTGGCCAAGAAATCCATAAGCAGGCGATTTCTACAGTTATAATCAAATTTGATCAATAATTGTGTCCACCAACACACAAAATATGTATTAAACATTTAATGCCACAAAAATACTCTTCCTCCTCATATACTCATATATCCCACATTCATTATAAAAATATCATAGTTAATATATTATTAAAATAATATATTTAAATGAATTATTTTATCGAGAAAAAGATAAAATATTAATTTTCAACAATTGTCACATTAAAATTTTCTCCATCTATATCCACATAAAATCAATATTTTCCTCATCATATAAATCAATAATTAATTATTCACAAATAATATTACGAATCACGATCTTGTGACGGTAGTAGTTCAGGAAAGAGGGGCTTTCGATAAGGATCTCTCACTTCTTGGTAGCGCATTAGGTGACCAAACCTCTCCTTAGATAGAACTTTCTAGACATTGCCAATAATGTTATCCAATAATATTATTAGGATAATATGAATTATTGCTCAGATAATGAAAAAATCTTGTGTAATGACAATTTATTGAAACAACGATAATATAAAATATCGATCGTGATTATTGAATCGATAAAATAAAATCTTGAGCGATAATTCTTGTAACAATTATTGAGTAGTGCCTTCTTTACGTAAGAATCAATAATTGGTGCAATCTGAGTATCTTCTTGTTCAACAACAGCATTATTAGTGTGTTTTAACCATAAGGGTATTCCAACGATGATACTTGGTAACAACTTCTGTAGTTTGTTATAAACAACTTATATTTGTCATTTTCTTCATCCAATAAACTTTCCGTTATGGGGCCCACAAAAGGCTTTAGCGTAAATAAATACGAATATTCCCAAACGATACGAATATTCCACGACGAACGAATATTCACAAATGATAATGAATATTTTATAACCACTTTAACTTATTAAAAATATTTATGTATTTTACCCATAACTATCCACATTAATCAAATCAACCCTTACTATTTCAAAATAATAAATAGAGGAAAATAAATTTCATTTATTAATAATTTGGGGTCTTGGTCACCTAATTAAGCCGAGAAGGAGAAATCCTTATCGAAACCCCTCTTTCCTTAACTACCGATTGTTATCAAGACGATATTGTGATTCTCGTAATATTATTTGTGAATAATTAATTATTGATTTATATGATAAAGGAAAATATTCATTTTATGTGGATATAGATGGAGAAAATTTTTAATGTGACAATTGTTGAAAATTGATATTTTATCTTTTCTCGATAAAATAATTATTTAAATATGTTATTATATTTTAATAATATAATAATGGTGATATTTTTACAATGAATGTGTGTATATGAATAAATGAGGAGAAAGAGTATTTTTATTACAAAAAATATTTAACACATGTTTTGTGTGTTGATGGACCCCATTTTTGATTGAAATTTGATTATAGCCTGCAAAATCGTCCGTATGTTGATTTTGGTCAATTTCTGTTTGGAATTTGGAAAAACTTTCTTTTGCAAAGTTGTAGAGAATTAAATTTACTATGGAATGGAAATAAAATTTGATTTTTTTCTGATAAAATGACTATTTATTATGAATTATTGAAGTTTCAGAATATTGGGTCTGAATTGATTTTGTTACAAAAATTGTTTAAAATATATTTTTCATGTTGGTGGGCCCCACTAGTATGTGTGAATTGTTGAAATTCAGTTTTCAAAGAGTGCGTATAATATTTTTATAAATATTATTATTTTATTAAATTTTCTGATTTAGTGTTATAAGCATTTTCCTATAAATAGGGTGCTTAGGTTAGAATTAAAAATCACACCGAAATCAAGTTTTCTCTCTATATTATCGGCGTATTTTTTGTGAGTATTTAGATATCTTGAGTCTTCTTATTCTATGCAAAGTTTTCTTCACGTTATATATCGATATTCCGATCGAAATCTTATTCTTTTGAGGTAAGGATATTATTTTTTTTTAAATAATATTATTTCTTTCAATATCATTATCTTTTAAATCTTTGGTAAGATTTTTCTTGTGAAATTCTTATCTTTTTATGTCAGAGTTACTATTCACGAGTACTATTCACGAAGCATGATGATTTTTCTTGTGGAATTTCTACCTTTTAGTGTCAAAGTTACTATTCACGTATACGACACTATTCAAGTATACGGCACTATTCAGGAATACGATACTACTCACAGAAAAATAAAATTTTCTTTTCTGTGTCCAAGATATCTATTATGGATACTAGCTTTGATTGTATCCATATTTTGATATTCATTCTTGAATTTTACTCCACTCTGATTATTTATGAAATATTTTTGAACTTGGATTGTTTAAAGTACGAATCCCTAATATTTGTTCTTTTGTCTCACTAGATTCGTTTTCTTTAAAATATATTTTTCATCATCCTCAGTCCTAAATGATGATATTACTGAATATCTTTGGCCTGTAGTGCAAAGATTAATGATTTTATGATGAATATCTTTGGTCCGTAGTGCAAAGATGAACAGGTGTTGAAATGAACATGACCGACTGATTAATATCTTTGACCTATAGTGCAAAGATGATTATTTGATTCAAGATGTATATTGATTAATGTTACAGGGATAAAATATCGATGATGGACTTTTAAATTCATAGATGATAGTAGATTTCATTCTCTACTTAACTCTTCCAATGAATTGTTGTTTCATTATGATTGTTGATCTAAAATTTGTTGTCTATTGTATTCTATCAGATTTTTTCCTGTTGAAGACTAAAGATAATTTGTTGTACATTATCTTAGTCATAATATTCTTTACTGGGCTAGTTGAGCTCACCCTTTTCTTTTTGTTCCATTTTTCTTCCTCGGAGGCGAAATATAATGAACTAGTCGAGGTGTGGAATGATGGTTCAAGATAGTTATTTTAGTAGTCCTCACTATTTTGTAAAATAGTGTATCAATAATGAGGACTTTATTTGAGTGTGGATATTGTCTAAAAGATAATATTTGTATTTAAACTCACAGTTTATTTGTTGTCGTATTTTGCACGACAATTGTAATAATGAAGTTGTAGTTGTTTCTGTACCATGTATTTGGCGACTCAGAATAGGTTGGGTGGATTGGACCTATTTTGGGGGTGTCACAATTAGTATTTTATCACTGTGACACCAATCAATAGTTCTTGGTCATAATGATGTTAACCAACAGTTCATCTTTGCACTCAAATCAAAGATAACTTTCACCACGTGTCTTTGTCTGTAACACTAAATGTCATGATTATACAAATTCACAGTTCTTGGTCATAATAATGTCAATCAACAATTCTTCTTTGCACCCCGACAAAAAAGAACTTTCACCATGTATCTTTGTCATACAAGCTAAAAACACTCAACAATAATATTATTTTTGCACCCAGGCCAAAGACATTTATAACAACTTAATCTTGATGACTAGTACAAATAACAGTAATATAAAAGATGAACATAAATAATCAGCATAAATAAATATAGAATAAATATTAGCGATTTTTAATTTAATTTATCCAGAGTTCAGGTTGTTAACACGATATCCATAAAATCGATTAGAGTTCTTAATATAAACTTCAAGAAAGTATACGATTCACATTTTAAATATAACGATTTGAAATTTAATATGAATATTTAGATAAAAATAAAATTAACTATTAAGGATAATCTACTAATTTCAGGAATTTTCACCATTTAATGATAAGATTGTAGAGACGAATAATAATTTCTTACCATAAATTTAAGAGTATGGAAGAAAATGATATCCTTTACCTTAATAGGAAACTATATTCTACAATTTTAGTAGCCGAAATTTGTGGTTTTGGTGTGTGTGTTTCTTGAATGTTTCATCTTCTTTTTCTCTATCTTATTCTCACTCTTTAGCTTTCTATTATTCGTTGTAAGTAAAATACGAAGAATACTTATTTTTATTTATAGACCAACTTAAATTGGCCCTTGACCATATGGAGGGGCAAAATGTAAATTGACCCTTAGTCTTATAGAAATGGGCAAAATGACTTTTGGCAATATGGAAGAAGCAAAATGACTCTTGACAATATAGAAGGGGCAAAACAACTATTGGAAATATGGAAGAGGCAAAATGTAAATTGACCCTTGGTTAAAATGACTATTATATTACAAAGTTATAATAGGCTAACATCTTATTTCTTTTGAGTGTCGGCAACTTATTATTAAAAGATATAATATTACACTAATTTAATATAATATTATAATAATATATTTAAATGCATATTATTATCAGATAAAATAATTATGAAAAAATATATCAAACTTACAACAAACGTCTCATTCTAAACCTCTCTATTTATATAAAAAAATTAAACAAATATCTACCACACATCACTTACTATACTTATTTTGCTTATCTTTAATTAACACCTTTTATTCATCAATTATTTCACATTAATATTATATGCTCACAATACTGAGGGTCTTCCGTAAAAATAATATCTTTCATTGATAAAACTTCTAGACATTGCCAATTATGCTAAATGGTCTAATAATATCATATCAAATAATATGAGTTACTAAGTCGTATTAATTATTGATTTAATAATATGAAATATTGTGCAGTTGCTGCCATAACATTTATTAAGTTCAATAATACGAAATATTGTGTAGTTTCTATTGTAACAATTATTGAATCAATAATATGAAGTATTGTGCAATACCGTGTGATATTGTAAAATGTCGCGTGACACTGTTGAATATTGCATGCTATTATTCTTTTATCATCAGATATTTAAATAGTTAAAAGTAATAATACCGTTGACAATCTTTATTAAAAGGGTTATTTCTATCGTTTTTTGCATCCGACAATATTTCATTGTGGGACCCACCAATGATTGGTTATTTCAGCGTCGTTGTACTTTTACCTAATATTCTCGACAAAACGAATATTCACCAACACAATGAATATTTCTCAACATACTTTTATAATTTGCACATATCATAATTAACTTTAACCTTTTATCAATTTAACATTTTACTGCTTAAAATTATAATCATAAATAAAATTAAAATTTTATTTCATAGAAGTCGAGGTCTTACATAGGCCCAATTTTGAATGACTGAGAAAAATTGACAATTACTATATTATATGTTTAAATATAAATTTAAGTAATAATCATTGCGCCACACACATTATGTGTGTAATTATTTTAAGGACATAATAGTAATTTTTCTAATTTAAAAAATACAATTAAAAGGGACAAAATCGTAACAAAACCAAACTTATAGGAGCAGAAAGGGAAGGAGATTTGTGACAGAGTGTCAAGGCTAATGTCACCAACTCATCATCCCTATCTCCCATTATTTATTCTTGATGTGTTATTCAGCATAAAATTTAAGAAAATTCTTGTTATTGGAAATAATTTGTGAGACCCCGAATTTTATGAAATAAAAGTATTCAATTTTTCTATTTTGGTAAATAGTTAAATTGATAAATGTTTAAAATTAAGGGTAATATGTGAATTTTTTTTAAAGTAAGCAAGTTGATATAAAATATTCGTTGTGTCGGGAAATATTCGATTAGTCGGGGAATATTCTTTTTGTCGGGGAATATTAAATACGACTAATACAATCATTGGTGGACCCCAGCGGAATTATTGTCGAATTGAGAAAGCGACAAAATATTTTTATGAAAATAACGGCTAAGTTTTACCGTTAAAACTATTGAACTACTCGGTAGTAAAAAAGTACGATGTCTACGCATTAGTTTGCATAAAGTAGCACACTGCAGTATTTGTAAGACCCCAACTTTTTTGAATAAAAATAAATTTTTTATAAATATCATTTTTGAATATTATGGAATAAATTTGATAAAATATTATAGTTGTGGGTAATATTTATAAATTTTATAAAGTACGCAAGTTGTTATATAATATTCGATTGATCAGGGAATATTCGTACGACGGCACAATTATTGGTGGACCCCACAACAGAATTATTGTCGGATTGAGAAAATAATAAAAATATTTTTATAAAAATAACGACGGAAGTTTTCCACCACCCCTACTCCGATTATATCACTACAAGAAAAAGTCTTACTTCCGACAAAATTATTTCTGAGGGAAAATATTCAGTCGTAAATAGAGTAAATTCGACCGAATTATCCGTCGAAAATAGTTCCCTTGAATATAAGTTATGTTCGACTGAATTTTGTTGAACATACACCTAGGAAAATGGCGCTAATGTTCCCGCCAGCGTCAACTCTATTTTTGAGGGAATTGTAATTAATCCCGACGGAATATCCGTCGAAGATAACGTAATTTCGAGGGAATGAATTCTGAGGGAATGTTCCGTCGGAAATAGCCTTTAAAATCTAAAACCCAGTTCTGTTCCCGCTAGCGCCAACTCTATTTTTGAGGGAATGGTAATTAATCCCGACGGAATATCCGTCGAAGATAACGTAATTTCGAGGGAATGAATTCTGAGGGAATGTTCCGTCGGAAATAGCCTTTAAAACCTAAAACCCAGTTCACTTCCCCCAAATTACCATGTTATCTCTCTCACTGCCTCACCGCCTCATCTCTCTCGTCTCTCGTCCTCGTCTCTACTGCTCTGCGCGACCTCTTCTCCTTCCAGACCACCTCTCTCCTCCCTCCGGCGACGACAACTCCTTCTCCTCCCGTCCGACAACTCCTTCTCCTCCCCTCCGGCAGCTTTTTCTCCTCCCCTTCGGTAGTGGTTAACAGTTTCTCCTACCCATTTGTTTCTCTATTTTTTTGCTAGCATATAATTGTTGGTATAATTTGATATGGGATAACTTTGTGAATTAATATATATATATATATATATATATATATATATTATTGCTAAAAGTATGAAATTGGTCTAAATTTAGTTGTTGGTCTAGCATATAATTATTCCCCCTCCGGCAGTGCTATTTTTGTTAGTTGAATTTGTTAGTTGTTGGCATATAATTGTTCCCCCTCCAGCAGTGCTATAATTTTGTTGGCTGGATTTGTTAATTATTGGTATTTAATTGTTCCTCCTCCGGCAGTGCTATAATTTTGTTGGCATATAATTTTGTTGGCTGAATTTGGTCTAGCATATAATTGCCTGCCTTATGTTAATTGTTGGTATATTTGCTATTTCCAACAGAATTGTCGTCATAATTATGCAATTGTAAAATTTGTGGGTCATACAAGTATATTAATTTATTATGTAATTAGTTTTCCAATATTAAAATATAAACTAAGTAGCATTTACTTAGTTTCTTACTACTAAAATAAAATAAAATAAATTTAATTTAATTTAGTTTATTAAATAAAATAAATTTTAAAAATTAGATAATATAATATAATACAAAATAAATTAAAATAGAATAATAAATTAAATTAAATTGAATAAAATAAAACAAATTTGATTTAATTTAATAAATAAATAAATTAAATTTAATAAAAAATATTTAAAAATATATAATATAATACAAATAAAATACAATTCAATAAAAATAAAATAAAATAATAAAATAAATTTAATTTAATTTAAATTAAATTAAATTTAACAATTTAATTTAATAAATTTTTTAAAAAATTATATAATATAATATAAAATAAAATAAAATAAAATAATTAATTAAAATAAAATAAAATAATTAATAAATTAAATTAGAACTAATAAAATATAATACAAAATAATAATAAATTTAATCCAATTTAATCAAATAAATAAAATAAAATAAAATGATTTAATTTAATTTAGTTAATTAAATTTAATAAATAAATAAATCAATTATATACTATAATATAATATAATACAAAATAAAATAAAAAAAAATATAATAATAAACTAAGTAGAATTTGCTTTAGTTGGGATGCAATTAAAAGAAACTAAATAAGAATGTTTTTGATTAAATAAAATAATATATTTTGGAACTTAATTAAAAACCCGTTTGACAAGTAAGAGTGAATGTCGAACAACAATCTCTATAGATTCCAAATAACAATTCTCATAAACTAAGTATCTCTTACTTAGTTTATCATTGACAAAATAAACTAAGTAGCATTTGCTTAGTTTGCCACAATTTTCAATAAATGCAATAATACTCTCCCTACATATATGTATTATTCCTTGTATGCAGGGTTCGACATAGCAATTGCAACTAATACTACTCCAACCGGTTCCTCGGCAGTAATTAAAAAATTTATGGGTCGTAGTTCCTGATTGTGTCATATACTCGAATAATAAAGTTAATTGAATTACTGCAGACATTCCTCACTGTTCCATCATAACAGATGACAACATCCTGAAGGAGTGCCATTAAGTTGTTGAACAAAGTTCTAGGTTAAGCAACCCTATAGATGAACGAACGATCACTTCTTTGCTAGAAATGAATCATCTCCCCATATGGGTCCAATCCATAACATATACAGCTTCTCACCACTCCGAATTCCTCGAATGGGTAGTTCTCACAGAACGCCTCACCTCTTTTTTTATGAGAACTACCCATCTGAGGAATCCGGAGTGGTGAGAAGATGTCTATGTCATGTATTGGACCCATATGGGGAGATGATTCATTCCTAGTAAAGAACTGATCATTTTTTCATCTAGAGGGTTGTTTAACCTAGAACTTTGTTCAATAGTTTAATGGAACTCCTTCGGGATGTTGTCATCTCTTATGATGGAACAATGAGGAATGTCCGCAGTAATTCAATTAACTTTATTATTCGAGTATAGGCAAAAAACAGGAACTACGACCCTTTTTTTGTAGAAGAACCGGGCCTGAGTCTATTAAATGAACTACTATGTCGAACCACCGTGATACAAGGAAGTCCTTGACTCTTCTCCTAATAGTCATTACAGCTGCAACTGCTATGAAACTTAGAAACCTGTTTGACAAGTAAGAGTGAATGTCGAACAGTAGTCTCTATAGATTCCAAATAACAATTCTCATAAACTAAGTACCATTTACTTAGTTTATCATTCGCAAAATAAACTAAGTAACATTTACTTAGTTTGTCATAATTTTCAATAAACTCAGTCCCCATTTTGGCACTGTTATTGGATGTTAATACATGTTTTATGAATGTTTTTGTTAGGCCTTGAGGAGGACCTTGGGCCGAGATCCTACCATTTTAGAGTTTTTGGATCGAGCCCACACGCCTAAGGCCGAGCGTGCTTTGTCTCAGGCAGCTTTAGCTATACAGGTAAAACTCATCTTACTATTTAGCTTTTAATAATATTCAATCGTAAATAAAATGATATAATTAACATACGTATACAAAATAAATTACAAGACTGATTTTAGAGGCTTCGGGACGAGCGTATAGCTGAGTTGGAGGCTATTAGGAGGGGTTCTGAGTTGTTAGATTCCGCCACCCCTCTTCCCGATATTGTATTAGATCGGGATGAGGAGCTGAGACTATGGGTCATGTCTCAGGATCCCTCTACTAGCAGCATCTTAAGCGAGATATCGAGTGTTGGTTCTCTAAATGGATACCGCATATACACTTCCCGGAGGTAATATTTTTATGTTTCACAAAATTATCCGAATTTATCACATTATATAAATTATTATTCGTAATCAAATTTATATCTTTTTATAGGCTCCAGCCAGCCTTGTCATCCGAGGAAGCATATATCGGACCATCTCATCTGGTAGGCCGACTTAGATGACGAGAATTTCAAAGCGATCGATAGGGTCATGTCGATAGGTTCCGTCTGCGATCCGATTCGATCTTTCGGCGTCGTGATTGCTACCGATTCTCGTCTTCACCAGATTGCTCAGGATATTATAGCAGGGGCCTCCGCAGAGATTACGGGATTACCGCGGGAGTAGGTCGACGCTTGGAGCGGTGAGATGCTCCGCATGGAGATTACCCTATTGGAGGAGGCTTTTCGTCCGCCCCGCCTACTCAGGTATTCTTATTGTTTATGTTTTTTTCAATTAAGGCTAGCTTGTTAATTCTCACGTATATATATACGGACTAATGATTTATATTTTTGATTCTATCAATAGGGTGACGATGGAGAGCAGACTGGCGATGACGAGCAGGCAGACGACATTGATTTCCATACACTAAAGCAGCGTCGTTCACCTCCGCCCGATGATGATACTTTTACTAGTTTATAGTTCATTTGTATTCATGTTATTGTATAATATTTGTATATATTGTAGTGTCTAATTGCGTCTGTATAAGTATTGTAGAACATTTATATATATTGTAGTGTCTAATTGTGTCTGTATAAGTATTATAAATTATATTGTTTATCATTTATTGAACATTAACTTATATTTGTAATTGTTAGCTCAGTAGTGTTGATGATAATCAGTTAGTAGATTATGTTTTGTTGGATGTGTTGCTATCGTTTTTAACGCTACGTTGAATATTTAAATGTGAGATACAGGTTTATATTACTGTGTATTTGGTTGTGACAGGTTACATGTACATAAATGGGTTTAAACACCTGAAAACGACACTTTTCAAATCTACATTTTAAAAAAAATAATTAATTCCGACGGAATAAGGTATCTCCGACGGAAATTCCATCGGATTTAATAATTAGCCATTTTTTAATAAATACCGGTATATTTTAATTTTCAATCGGAAATAGGTTAATTCCGAGGGAATATGTCCGTCGGAAATAAGGTATCTTCAATGGTAATTCCGTCAGATTGAATAATTAGCCATTTTTAAATAAATACCGGTATATTTTAATTTTCAGTCAGAAATAGGTTAATTCCGAAGGAATATTTTCGTCGGAAATAAGGAATTGTATACTCAACGAAAAGTTTCGTCCTATTTATTCAGTCGTAGATAGCTTATTTTCGACGAAATTCCGTCGGAAATAAATTCGTCGAAGATAAGATAAGTACGACAGAATTTGTGACGGATGGTATCTTCGACGCATATATATACGACCGAATTTTCGACGGAATATTCCGTCGGAAATAACTTATTTCCGACTGAATAGGCTTATTTCTGAGGAAAAATTCTGTCAAAAATAAGACTTTTTCTTGTAGTGTATAATAGATAATAGATACTCGATTACTTAATTTGTCCATTATACTGATTAAATGTACAAAAAATTTTGTCCATAAATGAATGAAATAAAGTACATAAAGTGAAATGTAAATGTGTCATTTAATTTGGTCCATTAGTATAAAAAATATAAAAGCTGTACTTATAACTTTATATAATCCTGCGAAGTCATTAAGGATAAATTTAGGATTTTTTTACTCTCTTTCTTTTACTTTTTATTCTTTTAATATGTGTGAAATTTGTATTTTATTCATCTTTTTGAGAAGGGATGAAGTATAATAGATGAAAGTCTAAACAACCCCTAATCACAACTTATCAAATTTATATATAAATGTTAGGACATTAAAACTTTAGCAAATTCAAAAGATTTGTTTATTTGGTAAAAATAGGTTCATATTTTGGTTATATATCAAATAGTATAATTCGGTTATTTGGTTAATACTAATTTTGAATACTTTTTTGAATAGTGACATTATATGAAATTCAATATTCGTTTATAATCGAATAGACAATTCGGTTCGGTTATAAGCAAATAATCAACCCTATAAATAGGAGAACGATAAAAATTTACATATTTGATGTTATTATTATTTTTTAAAATGATCTATCAAGTACTCTTCCCGTTCCAAAATTAGAGTTACAACTTTTTTTTTGTGGTCAAATGACGGCATATTAAATTTCAAATTGATATGAATTTATTTAATTTTAGTTGATATAATTATTATAATTGTATAATATATTAAAAAAATTATTAATTATAAAAATTATTTAATTTTAAATTTTTATAAGTCATACTAATTTTGAAGTTTAATATACTATCATTTAAGCTCGAAAGTCAAATTATTTTTTTGATTTTATTTTATTTTATTTTTGTCAACGTTAAGAACACGCATCGCGTTATTCGCGTGCGTGCATGTACCAGTGAATACGAATCGGGGAGGGAAAATATTGTTTTTATAAGAAGAATTAAAATGTTTTACACTTTCATATCTTTCTCCTTCTCAATATAGAGATATACAATAAACTACCTAAGTGCCCCGTGTGAAGTATATGTTTATTTTTTAAATAAATTATTTTTAATTTCTTATTTATTATATATATATATATAATGTTTATAAAATAATTTTTAAATTTTATTTTAACTTATTATAGAATGACTACAAACTTTGTTCAAACAAACAATTATCAATAACTTGCAATTAAATGTTTGTAATATATATATTTTTTGTTTTTAATTTAATATTCATTTTATATATTTATAAATTTGATATTTATTCTTTATTTTCAATCTTTCAAATTTATACAATATAGTTATTTAAAGTTAAAAAATGAATGAAACCTAAAAGCCTAAACTTTGTATTTAATGAATTCTACATGACATAAAATTGTTGTAAATTAATAAGTTATTATCATGGTTTTTATTTTTAATGGTGACTTAAATTTTAATAACTATACATAAGTGAGATTTGTTTCTAACATTGATCAAGTAAAGATTTTCTATCTGAAATAAAATTAGTAATTAAATTTTAATCATTAATATATTTTGTAATGTATATATGACACTTTTTAATATTAATTATTATTTTCTCATTATATTTTTATATTTTTTAAATATATAATTATTTAGGAATAAAAATATTGTAGAGTAATAAGTTATCATTATAACTTTTAGTTTTACAAATTAGCTAAAGTTTAATCACAATATATAAGTCATACTTATTTTTTTAACATTAATTAAATAAATGTCTCCAATATTAATTATTATGTAATCATAATTTTTTCCCTATGTTTTTAATATTTAGTTATTTAGAGCTAAAGTTTAGTCAAGTAAAATTTTAAACATGTTTTCAAATGTAAAATTTATTGTACGATTATAGAATAAAGTTATTGTATAATAATAATTTAATATTAAAGTTTGTATAACCACAAAAAAGAATTTTGGTTCTCTAACATTAACTAATAATTATTTTTAATAGTTAATAATTTCACAACTTAAGTTACTAATTGCATATAGTTTAGTTTAATTTTATTATTTAATTATTTCATTATTTATTATAAAACTCTTATGATGTTACACCATTATCATATTATGTTGGGGTTGGAAGACAATTACAAAAATTAACAAAAAATAAATAAATCATGAAACATATATAAAAGAGTCCTACTAACTTTGGATTCTATTAGTAGTTATTTAAATTATTTTAAAATAAATTTAGAGACTTTAAAAGTGTTTTAATTGTACTTAAATTCTAAGTCCGTGCCAAAGATCAAAAAACCAAGTATGAAACATGTGTTTATTTTGAGCTGTTTTATAAGGACATGAAAATTGGACACGGGTGTTTTATAATTTCACCTATTTGTATTTTTATCCTTCCATTTTAAAGCACTCGTCATAAAGTTTTTTGGTATATTTTTCAAACAACATAATTTTTAATTTCTTATTCATTTTATATATAATGATTATAAAACATTTTTTAAAATCTCACAAATTAACTTACTATTTGTTAGAATTTGAGCCTAATTTAATATGGGTATCATTAATTATTTTTAATGATTCCATATATTAATGTGTTCTACTCCACGAGTAGATTAAATTATGTATTTGAAAGCTCAAATCCATGAAGTAATGAATAAAATATTAACTCTCAAAGATCACACTTGGAAATAATAAAAGATAATAAATGCATGTGGGAAAAATCAAGTTCCACACAGGTTAGGAATTAAATGTGTTATATGTTTATATACAAGAAAAATGCTTTTGGGTTTGGGCCCCAAGGGGCACTCCACTTTTGTGGAAGGGAGAGGACCTAGCCAAGGATAGGTTCGAACCCACGCGCGCTGCTGCCGCCGACCGACCAACTTGGCTCTGGCTCGTGGCACGTGGTTCTGCTAATGCTTAAACTATGTCGTTTTAAGGGCAAATGGTCAAAACTAAACCCTTCCTATAAATAGATAGGAGGGGACAACCTTCATATTCATTCCATTCAGAAGCAATTCAATAATTTAGTCATTCTAGTCTTTAGTTTGCAATCAGTTTCATAGTTATAAAAGAGAGAGAGTTAGAGCATTTCTTTTGGTTCGAATAATACACTTTTAGTAGTGCTGCTAAAGTATACATTGTCATTGTATCCTGGGAGACAAGTACTATCAACTCTGAGCACCATACGGAAGGCATAATTGTCTTAATGATATAGTACCAAGTATTAACCTTGACAAATATTTTTCTATAGTTCTGATTATTTGAGATAAGTCTATATATATATATATATATATATATAGTTTCCTTTAAGGTTATTAACACTACTGTTATGACAATGTTTACAAACTTTGCTTGAAATGGTCTGATTAATGAGTTAAAGGAGTTTTATAAAAAATAAAATTGTTCATTAAATAATATAATATTAATTACAGTAGACAATTGTATGTGGTTTGTATTTTTCCTTTTTAAGCAAATGTTGTTGTGACGCCCCCAAAATAGGTATACATCACTCATCTTGAGTCGCCAAATACATGGTACAAAATTCAAATACAACTTAATTATACAACAGTCGTGTAAAATACTTACAAAAACATATCTTTGTGAGTTTTAATACAAATATTATCATCTAGACAATATCTACACTTAATTGAGTTCTCATTACATTTATTATCACACTATTTAACAGAATAGTGAGGACTACTAATGTTATTATCTCTGCATCATCACTCCGCTCCCGACTAGTCCCTGCTACGTTCTCATTTCCTGAAGAGAACAATGAAAGTAAAAGGGTGAGCTCAACTAGCCCAATAAGAAATATTATGACTAAGATAATACGTAATAAATTATCGTTAGCCTTCAACAATGTTAAACCGATACAATATAACAAACATCAAGTTTAATCTGCAATGAACAAGCAATCCATTAAAAGAGTCAAGTAGAGAATAAAATCTACTATCTTTTATGATTTAAAAGGTTTTCATCACTTTTATCACTAGGACTCAACAATAAATAATCCACATCATCCCCGCATCTACTGCCCAAGGATATTCATTAGTATCACAACCACAAATTATCCATTCACTACGGGCCAAGGATATTCGTGTATTCATCAATGGTCATGATCATGCCAACAACTCGTCCATCAATGCACTACGGGCCAATGAGGACTTTTACCACATCATTTGTAACATTACTACCATGATTATACCGAATAATCCTCGGTCATAATCATACCAAGTCCATCTATGCACTACATGCCACAGATGACTTTCAATATAATATAAACATGAGGATGATGACAATGATCTAAGAATTCAATAAAACAAGTTCAAGAATTAATTTATCCAGGAACTAATAACGTCCAAATTGTCAACATGATACTTCTTTGTAGAGTAAAATTCAAGAATGCTCGGAAGAATATTTTCATGAAAAGATACTGGATGAATCGTAAATATAAAGGATATTCCACTAATTTCATGGAGTATAGAAGTCAAAACTTTAACCAACTGAGTATAATAAAGAATGGAATAACAAAAGAAATCACCATGCATGCGATAGATCGCACGAATGAGTTATTCCAATGTAATAATAAATAACGGAACCGAATCAAAGTAAATTAAACCGAAGCGTGATGTTCCAACAGAATAATAAAGAATGGAATAACAACAGAAATCACCATGCATGCGATAGACCGCATGTGACGCCCCCAAAACAGGTATACATCACCTATTCTGAGTCGCCAAATACATGGTACATAATACAAATAAAATCTTTAATATATAACAAGAAAGCTGTGAGTTTTAATACAAATATTGTCTTCTAGAAAATATACACTCTCAGAATAAGTCCTCATTACATTTATCGTCACACTATTTAACAGAATAGTGAGGAATACTAATGTTATCATCTGGACCGTCACTCCGTTCCCCGACTCATCCCAGCTATATTCTCATTTCCTGAAGAGAACAGTGAAGGAAAGGGTGAGCTCAACTAGCCCAGTAAGAAATATTATGACTAAGATAATGCAGAATAAATTATCATTAGTCTTCAACAATGTTAAACTGATAAAATACAATAGACATCAAGTTTAGCTGCAGCGGAACCAACAATCCATTAAAAGAGTCAAGTAGAGAATAAAATCTACTATCTTTTATGATTTAAAAAGGTTTTTCATCACTTTTATCTCTAGGACTCTGCTTAATAAATAGTCCACATCATCAATTCTTCCCTGCACTACAGGCCAAGGATATTATTTAGTATCACGACCATGAATTATCCATGCACTACGGGCCAAAGATAATTGTGTTTTCATCAACGGTTCTGATCATACCATAAAATAATTCATCTTTTCTCCCTTGGCCGAAGAGAATCCATAGCCATAATCATACCAAAAACTGTCCATCAATGCACTACGGGCCAATGAGGACTTTTTCCACATCATTTGTAACATTACGGTTATGATTATACCGAATAATCCCTGGTCATAATCATACCAAGTCCATCTATGCACTACATGCCACAGATGACTTTCAACAAAATATAAACATGAGGATGATGACAATGATATTAGAATTCAATAAAACAAGTTTAAGAATTAAATTATCCGTGAACTAATAACGTCCAAATTGTCAACATGATACTTCTTTGTAGTAAAATTCAAGAATGCTCGAAAAAATATTTCCATGAAAAGATATTTGGATGAAGCGCAAATATCAAGGATATTCCACTAATTTCATGGAGTATAAGTCAAAACTTTAACCAATCCGAGTATAATTAAGAATGGAATAACAAAAGAAATCACCATGTATGCGTGATTGCGATGTATGCGAGTTATTCCAATGAATAATAAATAACGGAACCAGTCGGTAGTAATATGCACCGGCTACGTGATATTCCAACAGAGTAATAAAGAATGGAATAACAACAGAAATCACCATGTATGCGGTACTTGATGTAGACATATTATTCAACAGAATAATAAATAATGAGAACCGTGTCGGTAGTAAATTAATTGCACCGACGGGATGTTCTAACAGAATAATAAAGAATGGAATAACAATGTAAATCACCATTCATGCAAATGATTGCATAAACAAAGTTATTCCAATGAATATTAAATAACGGAACCAGTCCCACAGAAACGCATATACACAGATATTCCAATGGAATAATAAAAAGACGGAACCAGTCCTAAGAAACGCATGCATGTGAGATATTCCAAATGTAATAATAAAGAATGGAATACGTAAGAATTTCACCAAGTATAGGGTAACTCACAGATACAAAGTTATTCCAACAGAATAATAAAGATGGAATAATAGAAGTTCTCTTCATGAATACAAAAGAAATAATACCCTTACCTTATAAAGAAAAAACGCTATATAGAAGTAGTGAAGTAGCGAATACTTTTCTTCTTTCTCTATATAGTTTTCTCTCTAGAGTTTCAATGAATTAAATGAAGAAATAATGAAGGAATGAGCTTCATTTATAGAAGAATGGACTCGAATAATAACCAATCCATGAAATCTGTCAAGATCGATTTATTTTAAAACAGACGGTCCGTATTGGTTTACAATAAAATATAATATATTCTATTTATAATCTAATAAAATGAATAACTTTTAAAATACTACGCAGTACTATACAAATACTATGCATAATAAAATATAATATATTCTAATTATTGTCTAATAAAACGAATAACTTTATAAAAAGTATTATGTTTTATATAAAAAGATTTTACTATTAGCCTAATAAAACGAATAACTTTATAAAAGTATTCTGCTTTATATAAAAAGTTTTTCCGCTTTATTACATTAATAATACTAATAAAATAAAACTTATATATATATATAATATATATATATATAACAATCAACAATAATTGAATCAAATAACGTGAGATACTACGCAAAGAACTCATCGTAGTAATAATTGAACAAAATTAAGTGACTTCTCATATAAGCATCAATAATTAATACCGTGTGCTACTATGCAACCACGCATATTACTGTACTTTTACTATCGAGTAGTTCAACAGTATTAATGGTAAAACTTCAGCCGTTATTTTCATAAAAATATTTTTGTCATTTTCTCAATCCGATATAATTACATTGTGGGGTCCACTAATGATTATGTCGCCGCATTTAATATTCCCCAACACAAAAAGAATATTCCCAAACCAATAGAATAATATAACAACTTGCATACTTTGCAAAATTTATAAATATTACCCACAACTATAATATTATATTAAATCCACACCATAATATTCAAAAAAAATCGAGAAAATTAAATCTTTATTCGTAAAATTTGGGATTTTACACCGCACAGACAGGTTATTCCAACAGAATAATAATTAATGGAACCAGGTCAGGTGTAATATGCACAGACATGATATTCCAACAGAATAATAAATAACGGAACAGTGTCATGCGTAAATAAATCGCATGTGCATGGATATTCCAATGTAATAAAGAATGGAATAATGTAAGAATTTCACCATGTATGCGGTAATTTGCATAGACAGGTTATTCCAACATAATGATAAAGAATGGACTAATAGAAGAATTTCACCAAGTATAGGGTAGACCGCGTATACAGGTTATTCCAACAGAATAAAAAAAATGGAATAACTGAAGTTCTCTTCATGAATACGAAAGAAATAATACCCCTTACCTTAGAACAAACTATATATAGGAGTAGTGAAGTAGCAGAATACTTTTCTTCTTTCTCTCTATAGTTTATCTCTGTAGTTTCAAAGAATTCATAAAAATAATGAAGGAATGAGTTTATTTTATAGGAAAATGGACCGAATAAGAACTAATATATTCTATGCAGTACTATGCAAATATTATGCATAATAAAATATAATATATTCTATTTATAGTCAAATAAAATGAATAACTTTATAAAAGTATTCTATTTTATATAAAAAAGATTTTACTATGCAAAACACTATGATAATAGAATATAATATATTTTATTTATAGTCTAATAAAACGAATAACTTTATAAAAGTATTCTATTTTATATAAAAAGCTTTTCCGCTTTTATTACATTAATAATACTAATAAAACAAAACTTCATCATCATTATTATAATTCACACTATTAATCGACCGTGTTCGCCCTAGGAAAGAGGGGCTTTCGAATAAGGATTTCTCCCTATCATGGCCGCAATTAGGTGACCAAACCTCTCCTTGGCGTAACTTCTGAGATCGTTAATATTGCAAATAATAATATTAATAACTTCGCTTATCTCAATTATTGATTTAATAATATATAAAATATCGACAATAATTGAATCAATTAACGTGAGATACTATGCAACAATTCATCAAGCAATAATTGAACAAAACCGGTGACTTCTCACGTAAGCATCAATAATCAATACCGCAAAGTGCTACTACTTAACTAACGCCAGTATTCCTGCATTTTTAACACCGAGTGTTTCAACAGCTTAACGATAAAACTTCCGCCGTTATTTTCATAAAATATTTTATCATTTTCTCAATCCGTGATAATTCCATTGTGGGGTCCACCAATGATTGTGCCGGTTGTCTTTAATACTCCCTCGTTAAAATGAATATTCCCCCACCAATCGAATATTATATAACAACTTGCGTACTTTGCAAAATTTATAACTATTACCCACAACTATAACATTATATTAAATTCATTCCATAATATTCAAAAATGATAATTATAAAAATTCATCATTATTCATAAAAGTTGGGGTCTTACAGTTGTAATCGTTCTAATACCAATAATATATTAATTTATGAAATTAACACTTAGAATTCATGTTAACAATTCATTAGGCATAATAATTGGATTAGTTGGATAATTAGTTTGTAGTACATAAATTGGGGATATTGTAGTCTTAACCTTTATTTATCTGAATTCATTCGTCGAGTCTTAATCTTTATTTATTTGAATTAATTTTAGAGTAATCTAGTTTTAATTGATTAATTTAGTTTTCTTAATTAGAAAAATCACACTTTGCAATTGTTTAAATAAAATTGATTTGGTTAAGAGTTAATACTTGGTAATTTTTATTAAATAATTCCTCGTGGGAACGATACTTTTCTTATCACTTTATTACTTATTGACCGTATATACTTGCACGTATTCATTGATTGCGAAATCGATCAACAATAATTATGATATAACAGTATAATAATTTATTACTATATGATATATCATTGTTAAATATATTAACAATGATTTGTAGGTATTTTAATTCAGGCTCATTAATATTAGTAAGTAATGACTTTTATAATAAATAAAATTGTTATAAAATAATAAGTTACTCTAAAAATTTTCAGGATCATAAATAGTATTTTGATTATAGATAAATTTTAATTTTAAAAAGTGTTTTAATAGTAATTAAAAAAATAAAATTAGAAGGTTTTAAAAAGTATTTTAGTAGCAGTTAAATTATAGTCCCATACCAAATACCAATGACCAAAAAACTTAATTTTGCCTTACAGTTAAATTTTAGGTTTAAAAAGTGTTTTAATGTGACGCCGCCAAAATAGGTATACATCACCTATTCTGAGTCACCAAATACATGGTACAGAATACAAATACAATCTTAAATATACAACAAGAGCTTTGAGTTTTAATACAAATATTATCTTCTAGACAATATCCACTCTCAGAATAAGTTCTCATTACATTTATTATCACACTAATTTATAGAGGACTACTAAGACACCATCTCGGACCGTCACTCCGTTCCTCGACTAGTCCCGACTACGTTCTCATTTCCTGAAGAGAACAGTGAAAGAAAGGGTGAGCTCAACTAGCCCAATAAGAAATACTATGACTAAGATAATGCAGAATAGATTATCATTAGTCTTCAACAATGTTAAACCGATAAAATACAATAGACATCAAGTTTAATCGCAATGAATAAGCAATCCATTAAAAGAGTCAAGTAGAGAATAAAATCTACTATCTTTTATGATTTAAAAAGTTTTTCATCACTTTTATCGCTGGGACTCAACTTAATAAATAATCCACATCATCCCTGCACTACGGCCAAGGATATTCATTAGTATCACGACCACAAATTATCCATTGTACTACGGGCCAAGAATATTCATGTATTCATCAATGGTCATGATCACGCCAACAATTGTCCATCAATGCACTACGGGCCAATGAGGACTTTTACCACATCACTTGTAACATTACGGTCATGATTATACCGAATAATCCTCGGTCATAATCATACCAAGTCCATCTACGCACTACAAAATACAGATGACTTTCAACATAATATAAACATGAGGATGATGACAATGATATAAGAATTCAATAAAACAAGTTCAAGAATTAATTTATCCAGGAACTACAAATTGTCAACATGATACTTCTTTATAGAGTAAAATTCAAGAATGCTCAGAAGAATATTTTCATGAAAAGATGCTGGATGAAGCGCAAAAATCAAGGATATTCCACTAATTTCATGGAGTATAGAAGTTAAAACTTTAACCAACTGAGTATAATAAAGAATGGAATAACAAAAGAAATCACCATGCATGCGGTACTTGATGTATGCATTATTCTAAAAGAATAATAAATAATGAAACTAGGTCAAAGTAAATTAACCAACAGGATGTTTCAATGTAATAATAAAGAATAGAATAACAACAGAAATCACCATGCATGCGGTGATTGCAGATGTATAAATTTATTCCAATGAATACTAAATAACGGAACCAAAGTCAGCAAAATTCGCACCGGCGGGATGTTCGAACGGAATCATAAAGATTTTAACCAGTCCCATAAAAACGCATGAGCATGTGATATTCCAATGTAATAATAAAGATTTTAATCTGTGTCCCAGTAGAAAACGCATGCATGAGGATATTCCAATGTAATAATAAAGAATGGAATAATGTAAAAATTTCACCAAGTATAGGGTAGCCCACGATATGAAAGTTATTCCAACAGTAATAATAAAGAATGGAATAACATAAGTTCTCTTCATGAATACAAAAGAAAATAATACCCCTTACCTTAGAATAAAGTCGGATAATCGGAATAGAAATGTAATGAGATTTCTTCTTCTTTTCTCTCTCTATAATAAATGCTCTATAGCTTTAGTGAATTGGTGAGAAATGAAAGCGTGAATGAGCTTCTATTTATAGAAAAATATAGTTTCGATAATTGCACATTTTGAGCTCTAAAAATTACGAGACAATACCCTAACTTTTCTTTCATTTTTAATTTAGTCCCGCAAGTATTATCAAACTTGCACCACCTCCCCTAATAGTAAATAATGTGAATCAATAGTTCAATCATGTGAATCAATAGTTATAATCATGTGAAAATA
Organism: Panax ginseng; assembly: GCA_020205605.1. NCBI lineage: Eukaryota > Viridiplantae > Streptophyta > Magnoliopsida > Apiales > Araliaceae > Panax > Panax ginseng. The sequence goes on along the minus strand of CM035131.1, from coordinate 16,248,797 downwards.
ATGAAATACAAGATATAATACGTCCATCTATACCTCCTTTTAACTTAGTCACGCAAGTATTATCAATCTTGCACCAACTCCCCTAATAGTAAGTGAATGTGACTCAATAGTACACATATGTGAATAAATAGTTATATAAACATGTGAATTAGTAGCAATTAATTGCTCATTTATTCGATAAATTACCCGATTTATCAATATAACCCCCAGACATCAATTATCATCGGAATAGATGTCGATTTTGACTAACACCAATAATCCCAACATAATGGAACTATCAAATTCATCTTTAATCAACACGAACTTATTCATTATTAATATCATAACTCACAATATTTAACAATCGTGTCGCTCCTGTGAAAGAGGGGCTTTCCAATAAGGATTTCTCCCTATCGCGCCGCAATTAGGTGACCAAACCTCTCCTCGCGTAACTTCTGACATTGTAAATATTGCAATTTAATAATATGAATAACTTTGTCGTCTCAATTATTGATTTAATAATATATAAAATATTATATAGATGATAATTGTGACAATAATCGAATCAATAATATGAGAGATATATGATGCAAAGAATTATCGTAGCAATAATTGAGTATAACCGAAAGTGACTTATCTTGTAAGCATCAATAATCAATACCGCTGCTACTACGCAACCACGCCAGACATCGTGTCTTTTTTACTACCGAGTAGTTCAACAAGATAATCGGTGAAAACTTTGGCCGTTATTTTCACAAAATATTTTTGTCATTTTTCTCAATCCGACAATAATTCCGCTGGGTCCACCAATGATTGCGTACCATTGTATTTAATATTCCCTCGTTAAAACGAATATTCCCCACCAATCTAATATTATATAACAACTCACAGATTTTGCAAAATTTATAAATATTACCCAACTATAACATTATATCAAATTCATTCCATAATATTTAAAAATGATAATTATAGAAAATTCATTTTATTCATAAAATTGGGGTCTTAAAATCTCCCTTCTTATGAAATTTCATCAAATTAGGGTACGTGACTGTAAGTCGAAGAGGTAAGGATACCTTGATTTCATTTCGATTCTAACTCCCGTGTCATTTCCTCAACATCGTGGTTCCTACATAAAACTTTGACTTGAGGTATAACCTTGGAGCGTAGAATTTGTTCCTTCTTATCCAAGATTTGAACAGGAACCTCTTCATACGTTAAATCTTCCGCTATTTCGTTCGGTTCTAACTCAATAATGTGATTTGGGTCTTTCACATATTTACGTAAAATGGATATATGAAAAACGTTATGAACACGAGACATACTTGGTGGTAAAGCAAGTCTATAGGCTACAGTCCCTACTCGATCGCGGATTAAAAATGGGCCAATGAATCGAGGATTGAGCTTTCCTCTCTTTCTAAATCTCGTAACTCCTTTCCATGGAGTAACACGTAACAACACATGATCTCCAATATCGAATTCCACGTCCTTTCGATGAAGATCAAGATAACTCTTTTGTTTGGTTTGTGAGGTTTTTATACGCTATTGGATCGTTTGTATCTTTTCCGTAGTCATACGTGCATTAACTCCGGCCCCCAACAACATTACTTCACCCACCTCATCCCAAAGATACTTTGGGAACGACACTTTCTTCCATACAACGCTCGAATGGAGCCATGCCAATACTTGTTTGATAACTGTTGTTGTAGAAAACTCCACCAATGGTAAGAACTTGTCCTAACTTCCTTGAAGTCAAGGACACAAAGTCTTAATAAATCTTCAAGAGTTTGAATAGTCCTCTCGATTGTCAGTCTCTCGTCCGAGGATGATATGTCAACTAAATCAGAAATCGCGCTCCATAGCTTTTTGCAAACTAACCCAAAATCGTGAAGTGAATCTTGGGTCTCGATCGAAACTATGGATAATCGGCATACCATGCAACCTTACAATCTCGCTTATGTATACGAGCAAGATTTTCAAGTGTATAAGTTTATCGTATTGGTAAGAAATGAGCAGACTTGGTCAATCTATCAACAATGACCCAAATTGCATTTATGCCTTGAGAAACCTTAGGAAGACCAATAACGAAATCCATGGTAATGTGCTCCCACTTCCATTCGAATTTCAAGTGGTTGCAATGGACCTTTTGGTACTTGATGTCTCACCGACTCGTTGACAAGTTAGACACCTTGAGATAAACAAATATTATCTTTCTCTTTCATATTGCTTCTACCAAAATGTATAACAAAGATCACGATACATTTTGGTACTCCCAAGATGGATTGCAAATGGTGTGTTGTGCGCCTCCATCATGATTTTATACTTTAACTCGTGGTAGTTAGAACACAAAGTCCGGAGTTGACTTGAAGTATTCCTTCTTCATCGATTCTTGCTTCCTAATAAAGACCTTCTTGTACTTTCTTCCTCATATGCATCACCTTCTGTCCGTCCAGCTTGAGCAACTTTAACTTTATCAATTAAAGTCTGGTTCTACTCAGATATTCGCCATCATCACGTGGGTCCCCAGAGTCTTTATCTCTATCTCCATCCTTTGCAAGTCATACAAAATGGGCCTTTGTGTTGACAATATCGCACTCAGCATTCAGATATGATCTTCTATTCAATGCGTCACCTACCACGCTTGCTTTTCCAGTGATGGTATTGATGGTATGATCATAATTTTTCAACAGCTTCAAGCCAACGTCATTGTCGCATGTTGAGTTCCTTTTGAGTGAAGAAATATTTGAGGCTTTTATGATCCGTAAAGATCTTCACTTTCTCCCCATACAAGTAATGCCTCCAAATTTTAAGTCACAAAGACAACAAATTTGCCAACTCTAGATCATGAGTAGGATAATTCCTCTCATATTCTTTGAGTTGTCGAGAGACATAGGCTATGACTTTCCCATGTTGTATGAGAACACATCCTAACCCTTTGCTAAAGCATCACCAGAGATGACAAATCCCCTCCGAGCCGGATGGTATTGTCGTACAGTCTTAAATGAGTCTTCTCTTGAGTTCTTGAAAACTCTTCTCACATTCCTCGTTCCAACCAAATTTTGTATCTTTCCGAGTCACCGAAGTTAAGGGAGTAGCGATTCGAGAAAACCTTCTACGAATCTCCGATAATAACCAAATTTCTGTTCGAGAAAGCTACGACTTCGGCCAATCGATTTAGGTTGTCTCTCACTTTAAATAGCTTCAATCTTTGCTAGGTCAATAGATATTCCATGACTTGATACTACGTGCCCAAGGAATGCTACTTCCTCAAGTCAGAACTCACATTTCTTCAACTTGGCATAAAGTTTATATTCACGAAGCTTTTGGAGTATTAGCCTCAAGTGTTTCTCATGATCCTCACGGCTTTTGGAATATATGAGGATGTCATCAATAAAGACGACCACAAAGTGATCAAAATATTCCTTGAATACTCGGTTCATCATATCCATGAAGGCAATGAGAGCATTAGTCAATCCAAAAGACATGACTAGAATTCATAATGCCCGCATCGAGTTCTCGAAAGCCGTCTTTGAATTTCATCTGGCTCTAATCTTCAATTGGTGATATCCTAACGAAGATCAATCTTTGAAAAAAATTGGCGCCTTGCAACTAGTCAAACAAAGTCATCAATGTGAGGCAATGGATATCTATTTTTGATAGTGATATGATTCAACTCCCGATAATCAATACAAAGTCGCATAATCCCATCTTTCTTCTTCACTTATAGTAACAGAGCACCCCAAGGAGACGTCTTTAGGGCGAAATGAAATCGATGTCTAACAATTCCTGCGCATTGGGTCTTTAACTCCCGAAGTTCAATAGAGCCATTCGACACGGGGCTTTGGAAATGGGTTTTGTATCGGGTTCAAGGTCGATACAAAATTCAATTTCATGTTCTGGGGGTAGGCCAGGAAGTTCTTTAGGGAATACGTCAGGAAATTCATTAACAATAGAAATATCATTCAAAATTGACGTATTTTTGTTTAGATCCGTGACATGAGCTAAGAAAGCTTGACATCCGTTTTTCAATAAATAAATAGTTTTATGGCTTGAGATGACAGTGATTGATTTTAATGGTTTGGTTGCTTGAATTCGCATAATAGGTTGTTTAGGAATATGAAAGCTAACAACCTTACGAAAACAATCAATTTTTTCATGATGAGTAGTTAACCAATCAATCCCTAGAATTACGTCAAATGCAAGTATCTTCAATGAAATAAGATCGACAAGTAATGTTAGGGTAGCGATTTGAACCAAACAAGATTTATAAACAGTGGATGTAATAAAGGTTTCTCCCAATGTAGTTTCAACAGATAAGTCAAAGTCTAATTTCTCCGAAGTCAAATTTAACGTTGAGCGCAAGTAGGAGAAATAAAAGAATGGGTAGAACCGGTATCAAATAAGGTATAAACTTCGCTAGAGTTTATGATAAGCTTACCCGTGATGACCTCGTGTTGGTTCCTTGCTTTCTGGGAGGTCACAACAAACGTTCTCCCTTGCACTACTGGCTTTGACTTTTCTGGGACGTCCTTTGGTGCCTCCATCCTAGCTGAACTTGTCTTCAAAGTGAATGACAAAATCGGGCCAGTGACATTCTTTCCACAATTAAAACATGCTTTGACGACATCGCGCGCTTTGACCGATGTGTCCTTCCCTCCGTGATTTGAAGCATATGATAGGTGGTCGCTTCTCCTTCCTTAACCACGGTGCAGGTCTGTCGACGCTCTTTCCATCATTGTTGAATCTCCTCTTCTTAAAATGTCCATTCTTATTATTTTGGCCATTATTACCAATCGAAGTGGTTACCATTTCTGCATGTTGATTCCTCCACGCTTATTGTCACCACTTCGATGATCAAGTATCACCGGTATTATCATTTTGCTTGCTGCTTCTTTTGTCAATGACTCATTATCGCGCTTACAATAATCGAGCCCTATTAACAACATCCGAATACAAACACAGCTTTATGAGAGATAAGATATCGACATATCTCGAGTTTCAAACCTCTTAAAACATTCGCCCATTCTCTCCTCATTATCAACCAAATGGGACGCAAAACCGACAAAATTTCGGCAAACTTGGCTTCATCATCGCGACACGGTCCATGTTGTTTTATTCCATTTAATGAACTCTACCTCTTTCATGTGACGAATACTTTCGGAAAGTACTTGTCGTTGAACAGCTTCTTGAACTTCTCCCAAGACATCTTCAAAGCGGCGGTTGAGTACGCTTTTACTGATTCCCACCAAGAATCACCGCCTCACAATACATGAAGGTGGCAAAGGAACCTTTTGCTCCTCTGAGCATCCCAAGACATCAAATATCTTGTTGATCTCGCTTTATCCATGTCTCCGCCTTTTAGTGGCTTTGGCTCTCCAAAAACTCCGATGGTCCCAAATTCCTTGAACTGCTTGGCGGTGACCGTCCCGAGAGTTGCCAGATGTTTCCACCGTATTTTGGACAAGAGCCGCCTCACCGATGTTGCATGAATTACATGAAGTCTCTAAACATTCCATCGCTCATCATTTGTCGGTTGTTGTTTTTTGTATGAGGATTGTCGCCTTCCCGATGCATTATTGTCCTCGGTTATCGATTTGTGGAGACTCAACGGCCTCCTGTGCTCCATTGATGTTCTCAACATTCTCTGATGCCATTTTCAAATACGCCACAAAATAAGGGTTAATTAATATATTACATATTATCCTATACTCGAATCGACCAATTAAATACCAAATAAACTTAGGTAGGTCATACTAGCAAGGAATTCCCCGCCTCCCCCTCCTAGTTCTTGTCTCACATCTCACCAGTGGATCATATCCTTAAGCTTTGATACCAATCAGACGCCCCCAAAATAGGTATACATCACCTATTCGAAGTCGCCAAATACATGGTATGTAATACAAATACAATCTTAAATATACAACAAGAGTCATGGAGTTTTAATATAAATATTGTCTTCTGCACAATATCCACTCTCGTAATAAGTCCTCATTACATTTATTATCACACTAATTTATAAAATGGTGAGGACTACTAAGACACCATCTCTAACCACACTGCTGCTCCCCGACTAGTCCCGCCACGCTCTCATTTCCTAAAGAGAATAAAGGAAAGAAAGGGTGAACTCAACTAGCCCAAGAAGAAATATTATGACTAAGATAATGCGAATAAATTATCATTAGTCTTCAACAATGTTAAACCGATAAAATACAATAGACATCAAGTTTAACTGCAAGCTGAACAAGCAATCCATTAAAAGAGTCAAGTAGAGAATAAAATCTACTATCTTTTATGATTTAAAAGTTTTTCATCACTTTTATCATTGGACTCAAATTTTAATAAATAATCCACATCATCCCTACACTACGACCAAGGATATTCATTAAGATCACGACCACAAATTATCCATGAACTACGGGCCAAGGATATTCGTGTATTCATCAATGGTCATGATCATGCCAACAATCGTCCATCAATGCACTACGGGCCAATGAGGACTTTTACTACATCACTTGTAACATTACTAAGCTATGATTATACCGAATAATCCCTAAATCATAATCATACCAAGTCCATTTATGCACTATAGCCATGATGACTTTCAACATAATATAAAATATGAGGATGATGACAATGATATAAGAATTCAATAAAACAAGTTCAAGAATTAATTTATCCAGGAACTACAAATTGTCAACATGATACTTCTTTGTAGAGTAAAATTCAAGAATGCTCAGAAGAATATTTCCATGAAAAGATACTGGATGAAGCGCAAAAATCAAGGATATTCCACTAATTTCATGGAGTATAGAAGTTAAAATTTTAACCAACTGAGTATAATAAAGAATGAAATAACAAAAGAAATCACCATGCATGCAAAGATTTCAGATAGACAAAGTTATTCCAATGTAATAATAAATAACGGAACCAGTCAAAGTAAATTGCAATCCGACAGGATGTTTCAACAGTAATAATAAAGAATAGAATAAAAATAGAAATCACCATGCATGCGATATTTCGATGTACATGTTATTCCAATGTAATACTAAATAATCTAACCAGTCAAAATTAAATTGCACCGATGTGATGTTCGAATCATAATCATAAAGATTTTAACTCAGTCCCACGTAAAACGCATGAGCATGTGATATTCCAATGTAATAATAAAGATTTTAACCAGTCCCACAGAAACACATGAGCATGTGATATTCCAATGTAATAATAAAGAATGGAATAATGTAAAATTTCACCAAGTATAGGGTAGCCCATGATACAAAGTTATTCCAATGAATAATAAAGAATGGAATAACATAAGTTCTCTTCGTGAATACAAAAGAAACAATACCCCTTACCTTAGAATAAAGCTGGATACTGGAATAGAAATGTAGCAGATTTCTCTTCTTCTTTCTCTCTATAATAAATGCTCTATAGCTTTAGTGAATTGGTGAGAAATGAAAGAAGAATGAGCTTCTATTTATAGAAAAATATAGTTTCGATAATTGCACATTTTGGGGCTTGAAAAATTACAGTACAATACCTCTAACTTTTCTTTCATTTTTAATTTAGTCCTGCAAGTATTATCAAACTTGCACCACCTCCCCTAATAGTAAATAATGTGAATCAATAGTTCAATCATGTGAATCAATAGTTATAATCATGTGAAAATACGAAATATAGTATAGTACCTCCATCTATACCTTCCTTTTTAACTTAGTCATGCAAGTATTATCAATCTTGCACCAACTCCCCTAATAGTAAGTGAATGTGACTCAATAGTACACACATGTGAATAAATAGTTATATAAGCATGTGAATTAGTAGCAATTAATTGCTCATTTATCCGATAAATTACCTAATTTATCAATATAACCCCCAGACATCAATTATCATCGGATTAGATGTCGATTTCGACTAACACCAATAATCCCAACATAATAGAACTATCAAATTCATCTTTAATCAACACGAACTTATTCATTATTAATATCATAACTCACAATATTTAACAACCAGGTCGTTTTCAAGAAAGAGGGGGCTTTCTAATAAGAATTTTTCCCTATTGGCGCGCAATTAGGTGACCAAACCTCTCCTTGACAGAACATCTAAACATTGTAAATATTGTAATTTAATAATATGAATAACTTTATCGTCTCAATTATTGATTTAATAATATATAAAATATTATGCAGATGATACTGTGACAATAATCGAATCAATAATATGAGATATGATCATCACAAATTATCGTAGCAATAATTGAGTATAACCGAGTGACTTATCATATAGCATCAATAATCAATACCGGTATGCTACTAACTATGCCAGCATATTCTTTACTACTACTAGTAAGTATATTAGCGGTAAAAAACTTTGGTAGATTATTTTCATTAAAATATTTTTGTCATTTTTCTCAATCCGACAATAATTCCGCTGTGGGGTCCACCAATGATTAAGCGCGTTGTATTTAATATTCCCTCGTTAAAACGAATATTCCCTAATTAATCGAATATTATATAACAACTTATAGACTTTTGCAAAATTTATAAATATTACCCACAACTATAACATTATATCAAATTCATTCCATAATATTTAAAAATGATAATTATAGAAAATTCATTTTTATTCATAAAAATTGGGGTCTTACATTTAATATTAGTTAATAAAATAAAATCAAGGTGCTTTAAAAAATGTTTTAGTAGTAGTTAAATTCTAGTTCCATATCAAAGATCAAGAACCAAAAAACTTAATTTTAACTTATTATATATATATATATGTGTGTGTGTGTGTGTGTGAGACCCCGAATTTTATGAAATAAAAGTATTCAATTTTTGTATTTTGGTAAATAGTTAAATTGATAAAAGTTTAAAGTTAAGGGTGATATGTGAAAATTTTGCAAAGAAAGCCAGTTGATATAAAATATTCATTGTGTCGGGGAATATTCTTTTTATCTGGGAATATTCGTACAACGACACAATCATTGGTGGACCCCACAATGGAATTATTGTCGGATTGAAAAAATAACAAAAATATTTTTATGAAAATAACGGCGGAGGTTTTACCGTTAACTATTGAAACACCCGGTGTTAAAAATACAATAATACGCGTGGTTGCATAAGAATACACTACTATTGATTGATTATTGATGCTTACGTGAGAAGTCACTCGCTTTTGTTTAATTATTGCTACAATAATTGTTGCTTAAAGATCTCACGTTATTTGATTCAATTATTGTCGATATTTTATATATTATTAAATCAATAATTGAGATAACAAAGTTATTAATATTATTATTTGCAATATTAACGATGTCTAAGTTCGCGAGGAAAGGTTGGTCACCTAATTGCGCCAATAATAGAGAAATCCTTATTGAAAATCCCCCTCTTTCCTGGAAACAACCTGGTCGATTAATATTGTGAATTATAATAATTGTGATAAGTTTATTTTATTATTATTATAAATGTAATAAAATAGAAATTTTTTTATATAAAACAAAATACTTTTTATAAAGTTTTGTTTTATTTGATTATAAATAGAATATATTATATTTTATTATGCATAGTGTTTGCATAGTAAAATCTTTTTTATATAAAACAAAATACTTTTTATAAAGTTATTTGTTTTATTTGATTATAAATAGAATATATTATATTTTATTATGCATGAATGCTTGTATAGTGTTTGCATAGTAAAATCTTTTTATATAAAATGAATACTTTTATAAAGTTATTTGTTTTATTTGATTATAAATAGAATATATTATATTTTATTATGCATAGTGTTTTGCATAGTGCTTTTGATAGTATTTGCATAGTAAAAATCTTTTTATATAAAACATAATACTTTTATAAAGTTATTTGTTTTATTAGATTATAAATAGAATATATTATATTTTATTATGCATAGTGTTTGCATAGTGCCTGCATAGTATTTGCATAGTAAAATATTTTTACATAAAATGTAATACTTTTATAAAGTTATTTATTTTATTAGATTATAAATAGAATATATATATTTTATCAGATAAAGCAAAGATAAGATCCTTTTCATTCTCCTATAAATAGGATGCTTAGTTAGAATTGAAAATCACACCAGAAGTTCAGAGAATTCTTCTTCTATAATATAGAGCGTATTTCTTTAGAGTTTAAAAAAGGTTTGAGCGTAGAAATAGTGCAAGTTTTCTTCAAGAATATCCTCGCCCTATCAGTCGGAATACTCTTTTTTCTAAGGTAAGGGATATTATTTGTTGTACTCGTAAGGGGTATTATTTCTTTTGTATTCATGAAGAGAACTATTGTTATTCCATTCCTTATTATTCTGTTTGAATAACTCAGATCTGCGACTACCGTATACATGGTGAAATTCTTCATTATTCTATTCTTTATTATTACGTTTAATATCCTATCACGTATGTATTACGCATGACCTGATTTGATTATTTATTATTCTCGTCGAAATATCCTGCCTCATGCGCTTACGCACGACCCATTCCATTCTTTATTATTACGTTGAAATAACTCGTTCATGCGGCCTATCGCATCGCATGGTGGTGAATTCCGTTGTTATTCCATTCTTTATTATTCTGTTGGGAATAACTTGTCTGTGCGGTCTATCGCATGCATGGTAATTCTTCTGTTATTCCATTCTTTATTATTCTGTTGGAATAATCTGTCTATGTGGATTACCGCATGCATGGTGAATGATCCTTCGTATTAATATGAATAGTATTTTCATTCAAAAGGGGTTTCTGTCAGGGGCAGTTTCATAATTTTTCAGACCCTCAAAAATTCTGAAAAAATTTGAAATGATAATTTGATGAGTTTTCTAGATTGTGTCCAAAAATGACGATTTTTGGATGTATAGATTAGGAGTTATGAATTTTATAGGAAAAGACTATTTTAAAAATAAACCCTTATAACTTCTTGTGGTTAACTCCAAAATTGGTAAAATTTTTATTGGGATTACATGTATATAACAGGAGTATATCCTGTAAATTTCGGAATTTTTGGACAAAAGTACAATTTATGATAAATGTCTAAATATTCGGCAGTTTTAGCCATATGAAAAATAGTAAATGAATTTTAAAAATTATGAGAAAAATATATGTTCAATATGGGACTATATTCTTCTAAATCCCAAAAAAAAAAAAATTTTGGGACTGATTTGGTATTTTTCATGAAAATGAACTAGTTATGAGTAAATGAATTAAATATGTTATGTGAAGTAATAAAATTGGAAAATAGAATTTAATGGCTTGGGAATCCTATATAGGGTATATGCAGATTTTTGATGAGGGATGTGATCATTGATGATGAAATCTTATGAGTATGGCATTTTTGAATGATTAAATGCATTAATTGATAAAGTGTAAATAATTGAAATAAATTGTTTATAAGTTTAAGAAATGATTAAAATATTGTTATAATATTAATGATATTAGATTATGAGATTATTAAGTGATTAATAACATTTGGTTATTATTGAACGCTGGATAAATTGTATTATAAATGTTTAATATTTATCCTTTATCTCATTTGATTGATTCTTTATATCATTGTCATTATCCTCATGCTTATATTATGATGAAAGTCATCTGTGGTCTGTAGTGCATAGATAGACTTGGTATGATTATGACCAAGGATTATTCGGTATAATCATGACCGTAATGTTACAAATGATGTGGTAAAAGTCCTCATTGGCCCGTAGTGCATTGATGGACAGTTTTTGGTATGATTATGGTTATGGATTCTCTTCGTCCAAGGGTGCAAAGATGAATTATTTTATGACATGATCAGGACCGTTGATGAAAACACGATTATCTTTGGCCCGTAGTGCATAGATAATTCGTGGTCGTGATATTAACGAATATCCTTGGCCAGTAGTGCAGGGATGATTCGATGATGTGGAATAATTATTGAGCTGAGTCTCAACAATGAAATATTAATTCATGGATGTGATATAACGAATATCCTTGACCGTAGTGCAGGGGTGATTCGATGATGTGGATTATTTATTAAGCTGAGTCTCAGCGATAAAATATTGATAATAAATTTTTAATTCGTAAAAGATAGTAGATATCATGCTCTACTTGACTCTTCTAAAATATAGTTGTATGTCTTTGGCCTGTAGTACAAAGATGAATTGTTAATGAATATTTTTGGCCGTAGTGCAAAGATGAATTTATTAGTATGATTATGAGCAAAAATTATGATTTGGTATAACCATGATTTTTGATATTTCAGGTGAAGATAGGTGATGAAAATTTTCTTCTTCCTGGGTGCGAAGAGGAATTTAGAATCACAATTATGATTATGAGTTTTTCATATGATTGTGGACAGGAATTGTTGATTGATGTTACATGGATAAAACATTATCGGTGGACTTTTAACATAGAAAAGATAATAGTTCTGATGGTCTATTTGACTCTTCTAATGGATTGCTCGTTCCGCTGCAACTATGGTTGAAAAGTTTTATCATCTACCATATGTTCTAAATCTCTGATTTATTACTGATGAAGGCTATTGATGATGTAAATTATCTTTAGTCATGATATTCTTTATCGGGCTAGTTGTGCTTCACCCTTTTTGCTTCACAATTCCTTTTCGTGTAATAAGAGTGTAATTTGGGTCGAAATGGGGATAACAGGGGAATAGAATCGGTGGTTCTATAGTCATGAGGTTCTCCCTAAATAATATGAAAATAATTTTATTGATGACTTTAGATAAGTGTGTCGATTGTATACGTCATTTGATATTTAATTTTGGTGAACCGAATAGGGTGAGGTGAACCCAACTTTGGAAGGGTGTTTTCACTATCATACAAGATGTATAATGACATACAACCTCGTGTTATCATAAGAAGAGCGAGGTTGTGCACATCCACTGCTTGAGTATATCTACTGAGCATACCTATATGATCTTGGAGTTTATTTGAAATATAATTTTCACTGGAGAGCAGTGGAGATAGTTATATAATCTTCTCATTTTTTTTTGGGGTCTATTAGGTCAACCAATGATAATTCGTGGACATATGATATCTATCATAACCTGCACGCACGGCCTCCCACGTATACGAAGGTTTCCTGAGCACTTTCCTAAGATTTTAATTTCTAAAAGCAGGTTTTTGACTATACTTTTATGTAAAGTATCATTGTAAGGATGTGGTCGAGGTACCATGAGAGTTACATACATTTGTATTAAAACTCACAGTTAACTGTGGTCGTATTCTATAAGACAGTTTAACAGTTGTATGAATGAAGTTTGTATTTAATTTTTATAGTGTGATATCTGACGACTCAGAATGGATCGTGTGGACCTATTTTGGGGCGTCACAATATAATTCCAAAGATCAAGAATAAAAAAACTTAGTTTTATCTTATAGTTAAATTTTAGGTTTAAAAAGTGTTTTAATAATAATTAATAAAATAAAATCAAGAGGTCTTAAAAAATAATAATATTTTAGTAGGTTAAATTATAAACCTATACGGCTATACCAAAAGACTATAAAAATTAATATTTTATATTTTAGGTCTTATGACAATTTTTTCCCCCCCTATTATTATAGATGTATATGTATAGTTTCCAAAGAATTTAGTCGAGTTAACTTTAAATAATTTTTTAAGGGCATGAATGATAACCAACCAAGCCTATGAGTTTTAGGAGCATCTCTCAACCCACCTCAAATGATTCGGTCTGGTATTGGCGATATTGTGGTGTGGTACTTCGGCGTGCAATTAATCTGACCGCGATTCTGATCTGTTACTCTCAAATGCCCACTTCAAAGGAATCGCAGCCAAATACTGCACTAAATATAGCAGGAAGAAGAAGCAATGGTATCTTTGTCACGATATTATCTCCTTCACATATTTATATTTTGCTTTTTATTATTTTTGTGCAAATTTCAGAAACTGTGAAAGGGTGGGTACCCATTACGATCGGGAGTGCAAATCTTCTTTATAAGCTGTAATGGAGAGAGGGAACGTCAAGCCATGAAACCAGTAAAGTTATTGATTTCTGTATGTGTTTCTCAGTTTTACTAGATTTTTTTTGGGTATTTTAAGTCATTTCCCCCTCAATTTTTACTCATTCAACTACAATTAACTGTACGTCTTGCTAATTTTTGTATGTGGTAGTGATACTAATTCTCAGTTCCAAATTTAGAGATAAACTAGTCTACCTTGCACACAAACGTGAGTGATTAGTTTTCTAATACTTATAAATTAAATCTAAGATTAAAAACATTTAGATGAGTAATAATTAAATTAATTAGTTACAGAGTTAAATTATGGGTCGATGGATATTGTTTGAGTCCTTTGAATGGATATAATATGTAGAATAGGTTTTACAGAGGGAAACATTGAATGATAATTTTAGAGAGAGAGATAAAGTACATAATGAGATAAACCTGAACATTACTTCTGTCAAAGTTAATCATCAAAGATGATGATTAAGATGCAAAAGCTTTTCAAGCATAAAGAAAGTCTAATTACACATTTCAAATACATAGTTTTTAGATATCATATTGTTGTAAGACATGCCCAACACTTTCCATTTACCATTCTCCTTTGCTTTGGCATTCACAAGCTTATGGTCCTCCGCATTGTTTTAGGCTTCTCCTCCATCCTTGGCACCTTTGGAAATTTCTCCTTCAACACCTTCTGCATGTTTGCGCCAAACCAATTAGGCATGTTTAGTTCACAATACTGGAAGAAAAGCTCATACAAAAGTATTAATGTACAAAATGTCCAAGTTATTATCTAAAAGCATATTTTTCTTACCAACTCGAACTTTAGCCTTTTATTCTCTCCTTTCAGTTGAATCTGCTCTACTTCCAATTGCATTGTGTATGCCTGCACAGTAAAAAATTAATTTTCATTGTAATCATGGTACAATTCCATTGCAGACATAGCATTTAGCATTTGTTTTCTCTTTATTTCTGTTTACAAGATTGTGATTCCTAAAGATTGAGAAAATAAAAATCTCTCAAACTTTTTTATTAAGGTACAGAGAAAACTGTTGTGAGAACTGTGTTCGACTGTAGAGTTCTAGACACAAAAAGGACTTCTTTTTCTAGCAAAGCATAACCTGTACAATACTACAATTTTTACTTTTCTTTTTAGATGACGGTGGAACCCGCATCCACTACTCTTAGGGTGTGCATTGTATAAAGTGTCAGTGCATGCAATACTCCACCAACCATGCATATCCGGTAAACCCATAGCAAATTATGTGCGAGTTACCCGAAGGAATTATTGCCTTTGTGGGGGTATTGTATGCTTTGGAACAAACTCATCACTAGTCTCATTGTCTGACTACCATTTGGGATAAACCGTTGGGGTTGTGCAGAATTCTAACTATCCTAAACTCTATTTCTCTCTCGCTCTGTGTGTGTACGACTAAGAATTTGTGGGGAGGGTCAATGAACCCATGACCTGTGGTTAGTAGGGGTGACTTTGCGGCCATTGATATATCATTTTAGAGACTAGCTTACTATATTGTAAACTGTTAGGGTTATTTTTTCATTCACTTCATTGCTTTTTCCTACTTGCTAAAGTTTCTTTGGGTAGAGATTGGGGATTATAAGTGTTTACTACATTGGCTACTTTCAAAATATAGTTAAACTAAGATGCTTATGGTTTAGATATGAACCTGCTTTCTAGCTCGAGAGCGTGCTGCCGACTCTCTATTCCTGAACATCCTCCGTTGCTTGCGGGCCACTATCACCTCTACTGAGTCAGTTTTTGTCTTTCTTTTGTTACTTGGCTCAGTCACGTCCGATGCACTATTGTTACATTTAACTTTTTCAATGTTGTCAAATTGTTCATCCCCAATTGTCACGCTACCTTGAGTAAACATCTGGTACGTTGACGAACCATTCTCTAGCAAATTATTTCCAGCATAATTTGTAGCAACAGTAGATAATTGATGATCCATCGGCGATCCCATTTTCACTTTCGTATCGAGATCTGGGATGTTGTTATGTGAATTTTCTAGCAAGGTAGACTTCCTAAGAACCCCGTTACTTATCAAGAAATCCTCCAAGGTAATTTGTTCAACAGTTTCTTGGGAAGAACTTGGGTCATGATTACAACAACTGAGGTGTAGACCTGGAAGTTGTGAATCATTTTTATTGATTTCAGACCACAGTTCTTCTAGAGTTTTACCGCAATATGTGGTGGGGATGGAAAAAGATTCTTGTCGAGGTAACATTGTTGGTTGGATGACTCTGTTTTCATAGGATGGTTCGATTTGGTTGAATTTTAAAGAATCTTGATTTTCTTCGCCGAAAAATTTATTGAGGAGTTCATCGAAGTTCATGGAGCCATAATTTTTCCCCATTTCGTTCTGAAATTTATCTAGGGTACGAGAGAATTTAGAAGTAGGTTTGTTCAATGAAGATATCGGGTGGTCGTTCATTTCTTCTTTTTGAGGTAGTGCCTCAGATTTGATGACCTTGTGACAACTGAAACTTTCAGATTCATCAGTCCCCATAGTTCTTGTTCTTTTGGAGATGACTATTCTAATTAGTTGTTTTTTCAGCCCAGTTATAGCCCTGCATGAAAGTAGTGAGAACTAATTGCAACTTCAACATGATTACATGAAGCTTTACAAAAAAAGAAGGAACTTTAATATATAATAAATGAATGCATAATACTCATTTTAAAACAAAGTATTAGTAAAAAATTAATGTATGAATTTTAAAGCAAAGTAAGAATATTATGTGTTATATTATACTTTTGCTTATTATCCTCTCTTATGACAATCTTTCTGTATAATCTAGTGGCAGCTGGCAACTCATAAGTAAGCCTACAAACAAATACTTATAGAAAAGGAAAAAAGTAAAAAATAAGCTGATAAAAAAATAATGCAAGCCAGAATATCAATCATAGTTGGAAAGAAAATCAAGAAATTTCCTAGTTAACATCGAGTGTAAAGTATGGAAGCAAAGTGCAATATTTCTGGTAGTGGTACTAAATTGTAATTAATCAAGTAAACAACAAGAAAAAAACTGTCATTTTAGTTACAAACTTGTCTGCACAATATGTATATGCGTGTTTGTCTACGTATTTATATAAGGAATAGCCACTATTACAAGGAAAAATGCTAGGTCCACAAGGTCCTTATTTCAAGAATAGAAAGTGTGCCATATTCTCATGTTAGAGTCAATGTTCTAAAAAGCGCTAGGCGGGAGGCGGGCGGCCGGGGGCTTAGGCGAGATTTTTTATTTTAAGCCAATTTTAATATTTTATCTTATATTTATCCAAACAAAACAATAATATAAAGCAAAACAATCTATAATAAAGATAATATTTGCTTAAAGTTCAAACACATATCTATATTGCTAATGTCAAAGTTCAAACACAAATATGTAATTGTTGAAAGTTCTAACATATTTTTAACATATTAGTTTTATTCATAAACAAGATTGTTATTAAATAATAAAATTTAAAATTTTAAGATTTTAACTCAATATTAAAACTTAAGAAACTAAACATAAATTTAAGAATTATATTGAATTAAAGTAAATATTACACATATATCATCATTTATATAATTTGAAGTTGATACAAGTTCAAAAAATTACAACTATAATAAAATTATCCATTTTGACTTGATATTGTTCACTTCTGATTGTGATTTGATATGCTATAACCTGTATTATGAGTATAGTAAATCATTAGAAAAATAAATATATCAAAATCTGGTTTGGATAGTTATTAAAATAAATAAAAAACCTCTCCGCCTATACCCCGCCTAATTTCTTGGAGAGATTTTTTTGCCGCCTAGATGAGGTGCCAGAGGGGCCTAGCACCTAGGCGAGGCTCCAAAGGGGGCCTAGGCGGGACCTAGGTGGGGATTCTTAGAACACTGGTTAGAGTTGACTGCATGGAACTAACAAAATAATTTGTGAAATTAGCCATTTCATATAGTATGTTTATGCATGTATATGATACTTTAAATCTAAAGCTACACTTAAATTGAAAAATATAAAAAAAAACGTGAAAAATTCACAATTTTCAGTAAATAAATCTCCATTAGCTACACATAATAAAATAATTTCACAAAATAAAAAAATAGAAGAGGAAAGCAGAGCGGTTGAATATCATGCATGTAACAGTAATAAGGTTAAAAATGGACCAGATGGAATTAGAATAGGTATATATTCGTATGCAAAAAGCTCCAGAGATGTGCATTCTACCAAGAGTTCATTCTGTGCACACCCCAAGTAGTGAGTGCGAGTATCTCTGGAAAAATTAAAAATACTGGAGACTCACCTAAACTTGTTTAATTTAGGCTCGGAGCTTCTTCAAATGCTCTTTCCTACATTGGGGATCTCAGAAAGTGTATATGTACGACAGAGACTGAAATGACAGTTTTGCAGAGGACGGTGAGTGGATTTTGGTAGTGCATAGACTGTAAGTGCTCCTATTACTATTATATCTATGATATGACTACAGTGGCCCCATTATTTCATTATGATTTTGACACGTAAGAGCTTCATGCAAATTTCTTTTCGCATAATAAGTGCGTTTCTATCCCTAATTTGGATTGTTCTGGTGTCGTGGCAATACTCCAACTGGAATCCATGCAAGAGACTACAACTTTAATACGTTTCTTTTTCTGGTTACATACAGTGTTATTGTTCTTGATATATTGACGGTGTTTGAAAATTCTAGGAAAGTTCATATATTTTCTGTATATTAGTATATATGGTGTCATTGTCTACTTATTGCTCTAGAATGAAACAATTCAGATATAAGTTGCCAATAGGTTGAATTCATTGCGGATGAATTTGTTATTATTCTCCAGATTTGAATCTGGTGGGTTTTAATATATCATTACTCAATTCAAATTCGATTATAAATCTGGATAATCTGAATTAATGTGATAAACATATAATTATATATAATACTCCCTCCGTCCTAGAATAAAAGTCCTGGTTGACTTTTTTCGCATATTAAGAAAGATGATAAAATGACAAAATTGTCAATATTTAAATTCTCATTTAATTGCATAATTTTTTGCGCGTGACTAGTGATACTCCATAAATATGCATAGAGAATAAAAATATGACAATTAACATTAAGAGTATTATAGGAAAATTATTGTAAAAAATAGATTATTTAAGGTAAGTAGACATTTAACTTGGGACTACCTAAAATAGTAATAAGGACTTTTATCCTGTGACGGAGGGAGTATTATATACTTATAAAATTAAAAATTTAAAAATGCTTAGAAATATCAGTTTCTCATTTATAAGAAACATCAAAAAAATATATTAATTAATTTAAAGATAATATTAATTGTTGGTTTCGAATCATAAACTGCTCGGATCATAGCTAACAAATACCAAGTTTGATCCATATGTAGATGAATTCTCTAATTGGAATTCGGATTTAAATCTTAAATAAATACAAGAATACTAAGTTTGATCCAAAATATAAGTTTTGGATTTATTTTTGCTTCATTAATTTTCTCCATTAATGTTTGATGGTGTTTATATTTAATATGCAGCTTCTATAGCCATGATGTGACGCCCCAACCCGAGTCGCCTCTTGGATTATAGTCAGTTTGCCAAAACTTGTGATTACAACTTGCTTAGGCTTAAAGAAGGTTAATCCTTTAAAAGTGAGATTGTTAAGTTCTTGCTCAACCGCCGATTTTTAGGATTCTTTCCACAAAGCTCAGCAAACTTGGAACTAGGTTAAGAACATCATAACTTTTACATCACCATTGGCCTTATGTAGAAGGCGTCATGTTAAAAGTATATATTACAGACCAAAATAATCACACCCATGATAAAACAAGTTATACATCTATTCAATACTAAAAGGTGTTACATAACAAGTTATAAAAGTCCTTGAGCCACTGCACAAGCATAGATAACACCATATCACATGTTTATTCTCTGACAGCACAAGGATCGACCTCGTCAAAATGCCTTGATAACTCAAGTCAGGCATATGCTCACTGGTGGCCTAGCGAGTATTGTGCACATTTGCGTGTAAAATAATGGTGCAAGTTAATTTTTTTAGAGAAAGCGTGAAAAAGTTCTGAGTAAAAAAATTAGAAGGTGATAAATTTTCTAAAAAGTGATTTTTTTTTTGCTAATATCATTTTTTTACTTTTAGTCTTCTTAGGTGGCTCTTCCCTACTCCTGTATAATTGATTCACTTGTGCACTAAGTCATTCTCATAGAAATCGCCTCCCAATATTTATGACTGAACCTGCCATGACCATCTCCCAACTATAACCCAATAAGTATTTGACCAAGGGATTTCGGTGCAACTAGCAAAACCCTCTAGTCTCTCTAGCTAGCTTATGAACAACCCTTGTCTTAACCAGAATTACCAAATACTCTCACTGACTTAGCGGAACCGTGTATTGGTACTTGCGTACCCAAACACGATAGTCTTATGTATCAATATTCTAAATTTAGCGTACCAAAAAATTTCTTTATTATTTTACTTATAATTGCACAAATATCAATATTTTAACTTAGTATTACATGCTCAAACATTACATTTGTCCTAAACTATTTTTTAAACAATTAACTTGTTGATTCAACTAAAAATCTTTTATAAAACTAGATTTATTTCATTTAGATTATATGACAATTTCTAACTATAAGAACTTATATAAAGGGTACTGCGTTTTAACTATATAGCGTACCGCGTAATGTTCGAAAAAGTAAAAAGCGGTACGAAACGTTTTTCTCCGGACGAGGCGAGGCGTAAGCCTCGTGGCGGAGTGAGGCGGAAGCCTCGATTTAAAAATATATGTTACTGATAAATATTGAATATAGACAAATTTTGTTGTGTTGAATAATTTAGAGAAAAAGATTCAGTTATCAACACTCGACTCCGTCGAGTTATCAAGAAATGTTTTTTTTTTTTTTCGCTCTAGGGACTTAAGTGCAGGAAATATAAAGAAATAGGGGCTGAACTGAAACTTCTGAAACTTCAGGGGCTGAAATGAAAGAAAATGAAACTTTAGGGGCTGATATGTAAAATTTTAAGGGCTATTTTGAAATTTAAGAAAATTTTTGGGACTAAACTAAAAATTTATAAAGACTATAGGGTACCTAACTGTAATTATCCATAAGATATTTACTCAGACGGTAGATGATAAATCTGATACTATTTCTTTTCCTTTTCCAAAAACAGAGAGACGAAGAGAGAGAAAGAGTAGAAGAAGAACTGAACCTGTCACCAAGAAGAAGAAGAACTGATGATACGCTTCGAGGCGCAAGGCTATGAGGCGTAAGCCTCAACTGAATAAAGCCCAAACCTCTCGAGGCGCACGCCTCGATCGCTTTTTCGACCATTAGTACCATGTACCCGTATTTGTACCATGTACTGGAATGAACCACATTCGAGGTAACACCGGACTTAACCTAACTACTCCAAATATCAAATAACCATAAAATTATAATTAAACCATGATTAACAGTCAATTCATTGTCATATAGAGCATGCTAATTTATATTGTATTATACAAGGTCTCCGTTAACTACCATATTTACTTTGCATGGTCAGGCATGTCATTTTCACAAAACCATCATAATTACTTGGCATGTTCTACATATCATTGTGCGAGTCCATGATTCTCAAGTACTAGTTCAGTAGCTACTTAGTTATTAAAAAACTGTTTCATGATTAACAACAAAAACATGTTTAACCATGCTAATATACATAATACATTTTACATTTACGTCTTAGCTATATGATTTATTTCATGATTTATTCCATGCTTTATTAACTCAATAAGATCATATGATACCATTTATAAGGCCTGATAATTTCACTCGAACCTGACGGGGCCCGCCCGATCCCGATCCTATTGGGACCCAATTTTTAAAATCCTATAGGGTTAGGGTCGGCTATGGGATATACCCCTCACCCCAACCTAACCCGATTTTACGATATATATATATATATATATATATATATATATTTTAATTAGTATTTTGTATATATATAATTATGTACTTGTTTAGGTTATTTCATTTTAAATTCATAACATTAATAATATAATATGTTGCTAGTAATAGAAATATTGTATGTTTGATTTTGAATTTAAAGTAGTTGTACAAAGTAATATAAAAAGAGTAAAAACTTTTAATTTGGTAAATAACGAAGTAATCGGGTAAACGAGGTGAGTATGAGATATTGTTTACGGGGTCGGGTTCGGGGGATAGCTAGTTATTGGCGGGGAGGGTATGAGAAGGGGTCGCCCGGACCATACCTGTTACCACTTACCATACCTATTTATAAGAACTTTGACAATTCAACATATATATGCATTGGGTGCTCTTTTTGGATCAATGAGGATCCTTATAATGATTTGAACTTAATAAAAGATAATTCAGACTAGATTAAGAGTTATGGAAGGAAGAAAAAGTAGATTAGGGTAGAATTGACAAAAAAAAGAAGAGATGATTTTCATGAAAATAAAATACATGATTCTCAAATTTATACTTTTTATTGGCCTTTACTAATAGGAGCCACTAACATGCTCCTAACATTATCTTCAAGCGCTTGCTCACTGCACTCATCACTACTTTGAGGGTGAGGATCTCTAGTGCCAATTAACGTGAATAACTTTTTTCAGGATTCACTTAGAAAAATAGGGTCTTTGTCACTTACTTTGAATTTTCTTATTTTCCTTGCTTTTCCTTCTTGTTATGGACTCTGAGCATGTTTTCCGGAAAAATCATTGAAAAATTCTTTCGTTTTTTTTTTTTGATTCTCACCTCCCGGTATGCGGCAACCATTAGGTCTCAACTAATCCAGAATTGAGCTACGGTCGGACCCATAAAGGGGGAGGGGGGGGGGAGGGGAGGGGGGGGGGTGTCTCCTTAAACTGTTTTTTCCATTCACAAGACTCGAACTCGAGACATTTCTTAAGGGGCATCAGGCTTCTTCCTCTAGGCCCAACGGATGTTGGTTGAAAAAAATGCTTTTATTCATGGTTTTACAATTGGGAGGTTGGGAAGGGCCTTAATGTTGGTTTCTCATCTTCTGATTGCCGAAATTTCTATGATGCAGTAACCGAGAATTTGTGGGCTTTGAGGTGTATCCTGATTTGTTTTGAAGCATTTTTTGGTTTTGAGAATTTATTTGCAGAAAAGTGCCATGTTTTCGGTTGGTTAGGTGGATAATGTGGAGAATTTAGCTTCTATTTGGGTTGTTCGGCTGGTTCTTTTATGATGTCTTAGTGTGCTTTCCTTTTGATGTAGCACAAGGATGGATGAAAGAATAAAGGGAATTCAAAGAAGATAACAAGACTAAAAGCCACAAATCAGAAGATTTAATTCAATAATATCAATGATTCAATAATTAATAATCATAGATTACAACATTTTATATAGGCATAAGAAAATTCTAATACTTGGAGGCTAAATAAAATATTGTGTAACCTATTTAAATAAGGAAATAAAATTCTAGTAATTATCTACTACCTTAAATAATTAATACTCTTGAATATTCTACTAATATAATTAAATATATCCTAATATTATGTACTAAATAAACTAATTACGTTGGAATTATCCATAAATAATAATAACTCAATAATATTAAATTCCTTTTGCTTCCATCCTCATCACCTTTGGTTGTCACTTTTAAATTCGGAGCCATTTGGGATCCAATTACCAAGAGACTTCAAAAGAGGTAACGATAAAAGGGAAATATGACCTTTTTATCTAGAGCTGCTTAGGTCTATTGGGTTGGGCTTGGGCTTGGGCTTGGGCATTCAAGACATAGGGCACTTTCTACCAATCTTTGTTGGGTAAATGGCTTTGGAGAATTTTGGTGGTAGAAATTAGTCTTTGGAGGAGGGTTGTCTTCAGTTGTCTTTCGTTTGGCTGGAGAGAGGGTTTTTGCCTCAGGAGCTTTCCTGTATAGAGGAGGTGTTTAGAAAAACAATCACTACAGTAGTTCCTCAATCTTACTTTGTGGGTGGTGGGATAGAAGGATTAGTTTCTGGTCGCGCTTTGCTGATGTACCACTTGGGGAGCAGTTTCCGTGTTGGATATTGAACTAGTGTTCACTTATGATGACCCATCATGTAAAATCTTGGAAAAGACCTTTTACGGCTTTGCTGCTATATTTTATGACTAATTAGAGAGTGGTGAATTCAGCTTTATTAGCTTAGACAATTAAGTCATTTTTTTTTTGTCAAAGTATTATTTGGAACATCCAGACTTTCATTGGCCTCAAATAGTGACTTTAGAATTTTTGTTTAGCACGAGAAATTTACAAGGTTTTACTGTCCAATCTGGTTTTAGGGTTCTAGAGTTACCAAATACTTTTATTATTGACCTAGAGAACTATATATTGGTACTTGTGTACCCAAGCATGATACTCTTACATATTAAGGGGACGTTTGTTACAAGTCATTTGAAATGGTCATCTTGGATATGCTGTAATTTGAGTCGGTCATCCTTGTAAATCTTGTTTGTTATCTTGGTAATTTTATATTCTTGGTAATCCTTAGATCTGGTAAAGTGTCAAGATTTTCCACTTGAGGTGGGTATTTGGATGACCAAAAAATAGGTGATAATTTTAAATTACCACATGTTGACCATCTTGATATCTTTATATCGACAACGATATCTCTCATATTTTAGTAATTTAAGCATAAATATCATTATTTATCACAAATACAAAATATTTACCAAGTGAATATTCATATATATCAAATGTACTCTTTTTTATTTTAATTATTTGGACATAAATATCCTTATGTCCTTATTCTCTTATTTTGTTGTTTATTATTATAAGTTTAATATATTTATGTTCTTAATTGACTTAATTAATTAATATTTTTAATTTAATAATTGAATATATTATGAGTTATTATTTTATAAACTAATAAAATATTTAATACGTGTCATTAAATTTTAGTGAATTAATTATTTGGATTGTTTTGATCGTTGAATTCCATTTGGCAAGAATCCATTTAGTGAATTATTTGACATAAATTAGTATATGGGACATTTTAGAAAAAGACGATTGTTAACAAAAAATATACCTTGTAATCTTGAATTCTTACCAAACACTCACTAATAACAATTATTGGTAATCAAATAACTTTCACCAAACGAAAATTGACCAGTTTCCATTACCAGTAGGCAGTAATCAAATACGTAGTAATCTGAGTTTTGACGGGTATCTTTCATGATCTGTAACAAACACCCCCTAAATTTAGCATACCGAAATATTATTTTTTTGTATTACCTATAGTTGCAAAAATATCAATATGTTAACTTAATATTAGATGCTCAAACAATGATGCTGTTTATTAAACAATTTACTTGTTGGTTCAACTAATTTTTTTTAATTTAGTTATATTAGATTCTAAGAGTTCCTAAATATAAGCACCAACATAAAGCTGTCATCACATACACGTTTTAGCCTTTGTAGCGCACCTCATACCCGTATCGGTTTTATGAACTGAAACTAACCACGTTTCAGATAACAATTTAGTTACGGGAGTGTGTGCTACACTACACTCTACAATAAGATGAACAAAGCCTTGAAGCTTTAAAGACACGTTATGAGGAAACATCCAAGTGCTATTCTCTTTTGTATTTTGTTCAAGACCAAAAATATAATTATATCCTTATTTGGTTCATCAAACTCTATCCATAAAAGACGACCACAAGCCAATGATTGCCATACTTGAGATACGCAGGCATATTTTTCATGAAAAACAGAAATTGTAAATAGAAAAATATATGCTTAATTTTGTGTCTGTGTGGGAGGGAAATTATGAATAACATTTAAAAGCGATGCTGAGGCAACCAAAAAGTATGGGCTCTTCAGAATTTTGCAAAAAATATCGAAGGAGAGCATGGACAAACTCGAAGCTGAAAAAATATGAGAGGCTGAAGAAAAAGTTGAAGTTGAAGAAATAATCAAAGATTAACGTTGTTAAAACTAAAACCGAAGAAGCAAATGAATGTGTTGAGATAGCAAAATCCTCATTTAAAATTGATATATGAAACATTTAAGCTTTCAACGCATTGGCTTCATCATACCTGACAACTTCAATGAGGAAATGTTGAGAAGACGTATATTTATGGCTTCCAAGAGATCACTGGTTTCAAGCTTTATCTCATATTTGGATTCCATTTTATGGCTTATAGATTCTCCCATACTTTAAAACTCGAGGACGGGTTTTTTCTTTCTTCTTCTTCATCCTTTTTTGTTTTTATAATTTTTTAATACATTTTTTAAAGAAGATAAAAATGATGAGGATGAGACCAAGCAATTAGTTAATATTGTTATTGAATATTTTATGTTTTGTTTAGATATAAAGTGATTGTAATAATTTGTTATCGTCTATTATAGGGTAACATATTGTGTGTTACTTAGATAAGTTATCTAGTAGAACATGCAAAACGACGTGTAGCTTAAATTAGTGAGCGACACCTTTGTAAATATGTTGACATTCAATCAATCAAAAATCAAATGGACATATTTACAAATGTGTCATTCACTAATCTATACTACGTCTTTTTTGCTTGTCTTGATCCTCTAGATAACCTATCTAGAGTGACACACTATATGTTATTTTCCCTTTATGTTATCAGGTTAATTATTCTAGACTTTTTAATTATAGTAGATTATTATTCAGGATTTGTTTTCCTCTTAAATTTAAGTTACATATATAATATTAGGATTTTTCTTGATGTTCAAGTTGTAGGTTTGTTAACCCCTAGACTAGAAACTGATGTAACTCATCATTATTATTCATTGAATTGATTATACTGGTTTCAAGCCTTTGTGATTTGTGCTTTTTAAGCCTTTTTTAATTTTTTTTTTTTTGTTCTCCTTTATTCCTTCATCAATCCATGTCCTGCATCACTCTTGTTATCTAGTTCATGCTGTGTACATAATCTTGATGCAGTTTGTTTTAAATTTACAGATGTTATCTACTCTTGAAAGATCAGTTTGAAGTGGTTAGTGTTCAGCCAGGGGCAGCGGAGTCCAAGACAGAAGCAACTGATGGAGTGGTGGTCTATTGTGATCCAATTTATAAGGGGACTTCCTGCTCCACACAATCATCCAACCAATCAGATTAGTGACCTTCTCTCTATTACCTATAAACTTTTTGTTGTTTAATGAAGCATATATTTGCTCCTACTCGGAGCTTTATCGGATGTACCAAATAATAAGGTTTATATGGACTACTCAGATGGAACTTGTTTTTGTAGGGTGATCATTGTGATCACTTCGCTTTAACTGTTTATTTTAGTTTTATATGTACCTGTCTTTTGGCAATATTTTGCTTTAAGTTTATGGTTTGGTCGTGGTCTTTTGACTATGAGTGTGCATTAATTCAGTACTTTTTGCAAATGTTGGGATATAGAGTATAGATCAGACAAATTTGAATGGCTGATATGTGTTGCTGTTTTTTTTCTATTTGATCACATAACCAGGGGATGGATGTTAGTTGGTATTATCCCTTCTTTACATCTTTTTGAATAAGAGGTCACTCAAATGTTGTGTGGGATTCAAGATTGTGCTCTCCTTTTTATTAGCTCATGGTCTATTGGTCTGTATCTGTTTATGTATTGGGGTAAATTTATGGTGAATTATAAT
Organism: Panax ginseng; assembly: GCA_020205605.1. NCBI lineage: Eukaryota > Viridiplantae > Streptophyta > Magnoliopsida > Apiales > Araliaceae > Panax > Panax ginseng. The sequence continues at coordinate 16,221,208 of CM035131.1, read as the reverse complement.
TGCGAAATTTATCCATACATAAGTTTCATACATGGGATTGGTAGAAATTATAGGACTTGTTACATATATAAATAATTAAAAAAATCGATATAAACAATCGTAATATATAACATTTTTCATTTGTATGTTGTGGTGTAATTGAGGTCATTAATGTTGGGGTTACCCAACTCATGTGGCTTTACAAATTTCAAATAATTTACACATGGATTATGTATCCTATTTGTGTAAATGGGTTTACAATTATGCTATTTAATATAATAAATTTGTTGATCGATATTGATTTCAATTATACTATTTACACTTATAAAAATATAGTATATTTGATGAAATTGAAAGAAATATGTAATGGAGGAGATTCAAGTTTGATTGGGCAACTTGTAGGGTCCACAGGGACAAAGTCAAGATTTATTTATTTATTTTGTAATACAATAATTCTACGACGACATTGGTTTAGGGACAATTTTGGTGATCGGGCCGCCAAAACTGTTCCTAAACCAATGTCGTCATAGAATTAGGGTTCTTTAAACTATTATACAACAATTAGAAAATAATTACAAGATTAGTACATCCATAAAATAATTATAAAAAGAGTGCAAAAAGAGCACCTTTTTCACATTCAATTATGGAGCACGCATAAAAAATCCATCAACATAGGGTTCCCTCCCTTCTCTTTCAAGAAAAACACTTTATATATATATATATATATATATATATATATATATATATATATATATTCTCTCTGCCTCCCTTGATTTTACTCTCTCATCAGTCATCACTCTATAATTTTTAAACCAACTCTCTGCACCAGTGTTCTTCTTCTCTTCCTCATTATCTTCTTTCCGGGCCCTGATTAAAGCAGAGGTGGTGGGATTATATTTATTTCCCGTGATTTCTTCATATGGTAGAGGATTTGGACGACGGAAAGTTTTGGCTTCTCCCTAAATTTCTTTTTGAAAACAACTTACTCATGGAATTTAGTAAAATCACAGAGAAAAAAAATAACAATGGAAATTTTTTTTGGGGAAACAATGACGGCTATGATTTCCCATATGGGTTTGGGTTGTACTGGCCTAACTCGGATCTGAGTTCACCCGTTGAGTCTGTAGTGTGCTCCATGGAGACTGAGAGTGATGAGGAAGAATACCTCTATGGGTCTAGTGCATCAGAGTGCAAACAATGTGTTTCAGATTTATGGTTACTAATTAGATATATTTTGATTACTATGGTCACCGTTCACAATATTGTATTATTTTTAATGCTTCAATTGTCACAGTAAACAATGGATGTTTACTGTGAGTAACCAATAAACAAACACATGTTAACCTTTTTATTGATATAAGGTAACCGAGATTGTGTTACACAATATTGAATAATATTTTTTATTTTTTTCTTCTTACATTAAGTAAGAGGAAAATCACACGACCATTCTCTGATTCCAACATGGTTTAACAAGATAAAGAAAATAAATACATGTAACACTTGGTAACTGTTATGATTTTTTTTATGACTATTCGGTTACTCACAAAAATTAAAATGGTTACCTTTGTATGAATGTTTGACTACCAACTGCACCTTTTTATTGATGTAAGGTAACCGAGATTGTGTTACACAATATTGAATAATATTTTGCATTTTTTCCTTTTACATTAATTAAGAGGAAACTCACACGACTACTCTTTGATTCCATCATGGTTTAACAAGATAAAGAAAACAAATGCATGTAACACTTGGTAACTGTTCAGATATTTTTTTTTATGATTATTTGGTTACCCACATAAACTAAAATGATTACCGTTGTATGAATGTTTGGTTACCAACTGCAACATAAACAAATACATATACCGACGGCTACCATTGCAGAAACCAATAAACTGTTCATGTTTGCACATGTTGAAGAAAATAAATCTAGCTAACACTTGAAAACTGTTCTTAAATTTTTTATAATTAATTGGTAATCCAATAAAACTGAATTGGTTACATTTGTATAAATGTTTGGCTACCAACTGCACTATGAAAAAAAATGTTCGACGACGACCATTACAGAACCCAATAAAACTGTTCATGGTTGCACATGTTGAAGAGAACAAATTCAGGTAACACTTGGAAACTGTTATTAAATTTTTTTATAATTAATTGATAACCCAATAAAACTGAATTGTTTACCTTTGTTAATATAAAAAAAATCTCCTTATTTAGTCCCATAAATCAATAATAAAACGATCAATCAAGTTGTCGACTGGTACGATTCAATCAAACTGTATTTTATTGTGCAGAAATCGGTTTATAATCGAGCTATAGATTCAATCATGTTGTTTATTTCGCAAAATGACGATGATCAGAAGTAGTGGAAAAGAAGAGAGAAAAAATGAAGAGAAGATTTGTAGGGAAGAATCAGAAGAATTAGATGAAAAGGAGTATGAGGTAAAGCAGCTGCCTCTTCATACTCAGCTGCATCTAAATCTTGAAAGTGAGCCCCTTTGAAAAGCTTTGGCAAAATATATTGTCTCACAGGAACGAGAAGCATGATCATTAAAGGGAACAAAACTCCAGCAAGAGGAATCCACGTCATCCCGAAACAGATAAGCAAGTAAGCAATCTGGAATATTGTGAAAAATGCGATTGTCTTAAAAGGTACAATTTCTACAAAAGTGGCATGGTAGTCCAATTATGTTTACAGATCTAGATCTCAGAGAAGTCTCTCAAGTTTCCTCCATTCATTTCTATAATAGATCTAGATCTCTAATTATGTTTTTATTTAATGCGTTAATTTTGTAAATAAAATATAAAAATATATTAATTTTGTAAATATTTTCTGGATACACTTTTGTTATAATTTTTTTTAAAAATGTATTAGAAAATGTAATTATTCCGATCTCCCTATTTATGTTATAAAGGGAGAGGCCCGAGCCTCAAGAAATGTATTAATTATTTTCTCTTTTGTTCCGAAAAATTTGATAATCTTACACTTTAATCCTTTTTAATTTAATTTTTAAAAATATGTTCTAATTATATTCTCTAAATTTAATATATATATATATATATATATATATATTTTATTTATTATATCCTAATATTAATTGCACACACCATGCACTATATATATAAGTCATGATTATTATTAAATCTTAGAATTTTGTAATCCCTTGAAGATAGAGTCGATCTGAATAAACATAGTAAGTTCGAAAGTCTTACATGCTTAAACAAACCCTAATTATTTTGTTCCGGTACATGGCTATGAGAACTTTATTTATTTTAATAATTAAAAGGGAGAATTATTACTACTATATATATATATATATATATATATTTTCATTTATTTCCATCAAAAGCTGGAGGTCCTCGTCAGAGTTCTAGCCTTGTTCTGCCTCCTGTGCGCCACCGCCAACCGCTCATTCAGATGCTTCTGCAATTGTTTCTCAATAAGAATTAATAATATTTTTTTTGTCAGCAATACAAAATAAAATTTGAGCAAAATTGACAAGCAGTGTTTCCTTAATTTGCAATTGAATAATCAAAAGACAAAGAGTTTGGTTATACCATCAAAAGACAACAAGTAAATTTTATACTTCCACAAATTGCATGAATAGTAAGTGAGGTCCACCCTCATATGAGAGAGTATATTGTGAAACTAACACTTTCATTTATGAAAATATTAATTCCCTATATATATATATATGTATTCATATTAGTTTAAAAATCTTTAATAATTATCTTTTTAAAAAGTCATTAATAACGTAGAACAGAGCAATAAGTGTCGTTGTAACAAACTTACAATATATTTTATATGCATATTGTTAAAATGCATTTTTGTTCTTACAGTATAAAAATTATTTTGACATTATTAACCACCTTTTTAAAATTCTTATTAGAATACATTCAATTAAATAACATTAGAACATCCAAGAAGAAATATGCAATAATTATCTTCTTAGAGTCCTTACTAAATATAATTAGCTAGATTACATTCAATTTTCTTCAAAATAAAGCTAAATAATATTAAAACGAAAATGCAAATGTCCTTACCAGATGATACTTTAGCTCTACATTTTCTTCTTTTAATATTTTCAGCTGCGACTCCATTTCCATTGCATATGCCTGCACGTAGAACATAATTTAGATTGTATAATAAACCATTCGACTAGTTTCATTGTTATTCATTTACTCTATGACAAGCTATCTAGTATACTAGCATAGGGATATATAGTATAAATTTTTTATAATATTCCAAGGACTAAATAAAAAGACATAAAAATTTTAAATTAGAAAGGATTAAATAATAATATAAGTAATTTAACTTGCAAGGACAAAAGGAGAAAAATAATTGTTATGACACAGAAGACACTTTATAATATAGATATAGATAAAGATATTAGAAATATATATAAGTCATTCATCCGAGCTATGTTTGTCTGCAATGATTATATTTGGGATAAGATTATTAATCTGTCTTGTTTGTTTTCAAATTTAGACTTGGAACTATTAGTCTTCGGATTATAAAATGACTTAATAATCTTGACATTATAATTATAATCCGGGATTATAATTCTAGGATTAATAGACTTGGTATTATAATCTCATAGATTATAATTCCGGGATTATAATCTATGCAAACAAACGTAACCCTAATTTTAAAGGGTCTTTATAGCATTATACAACTTGCACAATTATAAATATGCTCAAGTCAGTGGTCTGAGCCACACTTGGCATGGTGGTGGGCGAGAGCTCAGGTGAATCTGCCAGCAAATCACCCCTCGCTCCTACGTCCCACGACGCTTAAGGCCATGGCGGCGACACCCACAGCGCAGGCCAGAGCTGAGCCACACTTGGTCTAGGGTGGTGTGCATGGCAGGAAGTCTTATACTGGTGGAGTGATTATTCAACTGAATGCGACATGCTTCAAAGATGAAAGTAGTAGTGCCAATGTGTTGTTAATTTGTTATGGCACATGGATTTGAAGCAACATGCTTCAGGGACTATTCGATTGCGGTTGTTCAAGCTAATTCCTCACTCGGACTATTCGATTGTGGTTGTTCAAGCTAATTCCTCATTCGAAGACCAAGGCCAAGTCTTTACTAATCCCTCCGCCACCTACGTAGTCTGCCATTTACGGCCTGACTAGGGCAACCCCAAACCTCTTGCTTCATCACTAATCAAATCAAGAAGCCTTAACTTTGTTTGCATCATAGTTGATAAAAAATAGAAGTGAACCATTTAATGAATTTCTTGCTGATTTGCATTGAAGGTAAAATTTCTTAGTTTTTACAATTAGTTGGATAAAGTTTGGTTTTGACAGTTTTAGGGGAGTTGGGGCTTAATTTAGTCTATTCAAGTTTGTTATTATCTATTATGATTGTTGGGTGTTTGTGCACTGGTTATTGAACATTCAAACAAGGGAGAGAAAGGGGCTATAAAACAGTGCCCTCAAGGTGTTCGATAAAAGTTCTGAGAGTAGGAAAAGTTGATTTTTGAGCAAGTTAGGGGGGGTGTTTGGCCTGTAATGGTTTGTTATTATTTGAGAAATCTAAATGGCACTTGGTAGCCCAGGGGAAAAAAAAATTCTGGCTCCGCCTTACTCAAGTATTATAATGTGTCATCCTAAACGTTTAAGCTTCATTAATTTCCTGCTCTTTTTCTTCATTTGGGGCAAGTGGGATTATATTATAGGTTTTTAATATTAGTGTTCACAACATGAAAAAGGGAATAATTAACGTAAGTGAATACAACAACGTATTCAAAATATATGATTCATAAAACTCTTTCAAGTTTCAACATTACTTCATTTTCCTAATTAACAACTAATTAACAAAATAAAGTAGTAAAATGCTTGCTTAGGGTTGAGATATGGAACCTGCTTTCTAGCTCGAGACCGTGCTGCTGATTCTCTATTCTTAACCATCCTTCGCTGCTTCATGTCCAATATCTCCTCTGACTGATCATTTGTTGCCCTGCGTTTGTTTCTCGGATCACTCACATCTGTCGCGCTACTATTTCCATTCCCATTCTGATCACTCCCATTTTCATTTTCCTTGTCATCACCTTGACTGAATGAAGAAGTTTCACCTACCAAATTATTTGCACCATAGCTTGATGGATCATTAGAGAATAATTGGCCATGGTACCCCATATCCACACAAGGGTTTTGGAAAATTTCAAGCACACTTTTTTGGGAAAAAAACATGGGAGATTTTTTAAAAATTCCAATCTTTACCAAAAAATCCTCCAAGGTCATATTCTCTAGGCTTTCTTGGTAAAATGTTGGATCACGAGTCCCAATATTAAGATTCAAGGATGGATTTTCAGCCTGGTCTTTATCGATATCAAACAAAATTTCTTCAACTGTTTTACCACCAAGTGTTGTGGGTATGGAAAAAGATTCTCGAGGGGCTGATTTGGCTGGTTGGATAGGTGCATTTTGATATTTTCTTGTTTTCATTTGGTTGAGGTTTACACAATCTGAATTTCCTTCGTTTAGAACGTTCAAGATTTCGTTGATGTTCATGGAACCAAAGCTCTTGCCACTCTTGGTTTGAAATTCATCTAGGGTAAGGGAGAAGATCGAATTAGCCTTGTCAGATGATGCAGTTCGGACGTTCTTCATTTTAATTTTGACCTTGCAATTAAGCAGTGAAATTTCAAATTCAGATATCTTTGTATTAATATAGTGATGAACAAGTTGCAGGTTCAGCATTGGTGGGCTAAACTATAAAAATGAACTTTTCCAATAACGAATAAAAATGATTTACATATGTATATATATAGACACAATGCAGAAAGGAAAATCTAGAAGAAAATCTAGAAGAAAACGAGGAACGCCAAAAGAAAATGAGAAAAATGCGCCAAGTAAATCACAACAAAAGCATGTCAATATTCCACATAAGGCTGTCAAATGAACCGAAAAGTTCAAATTGCTCATGCTCGATTCAAGATCGTTGCTCGATAATTTTTTTGAATAAAATATGAGCAACTCAATATCGTTAACCACTTAATTCCACAATAGTCAAGATAGATCACATTCCGAAACATAAAAGAGTCGAGATTAATAGAATTACAGGGGCGAATCCAATAAGGAGCAGCATCGACAACTGTCCTTGCTGAATTTTTTTTATAGGTATATGGATAGAGGCAAATATGTAAGTGAATAAATTTAAATGAATAAATTAATGGAAGAGTTAAACTTGGAGGAGAAAAAAAATATTCATTCATATTCTATATACAAGTACAGACAAACGTATATTTATTCTATTTTTGTCTTTTAAATTGTATCTAAATATTTTTTATTTAAAATTTCTTATGAATATTTATTGCAATCTGTAAATATTATTACGATTAGTTAATATTATAATTAGTTTAAATTTTCTTTATTTAACTTCAACAAAAAAAAATTAATTAAAATCCGTTACTGCTAATTTTTTTTTCTAGATCAACCCCTAATTACAAAGGTCGTCATTTATTTTTCAAGCTAACCAAGCTATTTGGCCCCAAAGAGAGTGTTAAAAAAGAAGATAATTAGTAAAACTAAACTTATCAAGTAAACTAAAAACTAAAATTATATTTAAATTTAATCTCAAATAGAGAATAATATGCAATTTCATAGTTAAAAATTAGGTACATTGATAAAATCATGCATGCAAGGTCAATTGAAACTGACCCCGAGTCAAGTTGAGTTGAACAATTAAGGGTGTAAATAAATCGAGTCGTGCCCGAGTATTGAGTTGCTCAGATTTGATTCATAAAATTTATCGAATATAAAATAAAATTTGATTGAGGCTTGTTTAGCTACCGAGTCGAGCACGATTTCGAATAGAGCCCGAGCAGTTTAAACTTTTCGAACGAATATATATATGATCTAAGTATTAATAGAAAATTACAATTTGAGTAGGTTCGAGTAATTTATCGAACTTTAAAATTTACTCATATTTGAATCATTTATATTTCGAGTCGAGTTCGAATCGAACTTTTAGTTCAGTGTGTACGAATCGAACTCGAACTGTTTGCTCATTTTACAATCTTACGAACAGTACCCTACTCAGATTTTATTCGTTTTAAAGGTACTTGGATTATTCGTATTCGAATTTGAATACAATTTTACAATCTTTGCTCAAATTCAAATTGGACTCGACTCCACTCATGTTTTAATCGAGCTACACGAATATCATTTATATAATGATAATGTAGATCAAATTAACTCAAAAAGCTATTTGGAATGATTTAAATTTGAACTCTTTAAACTAGATCTCTAGTTTTATATAAAAAAAATTAATAAAATGATATATCACTCTTGAATCAATTGATTGATATAAATGTACCGAAAACATAAAAACCCATGCATTCCATTTCTTAAAGTACGTGAAGAATTTAATTATTGAATATAATACACTAAATAAATTGAGTATATTCACTCATGTATACGAGTAAGGATCACGAAAATGTATCGATTGAGTAGGGATCAGTAAGATAAAGAGAATTTGATATTCTAAATGAGTGACCAGTAGGTGGCTCATATTCGACTCGTATAAGTAAGGTTGTAAAATGAACCAAACAGTTCGGGCTGGTTCGATTAAAAGTTCAATTCGAGCTTGACTCGAAATATAAATAATTCAAATATGAGCAAATTTTAAAATTTGATAAATTACTTGAACCTCTTCAAATTATAATTTTTTTATTGATACTCAGATCATATTCGCTCAAAAAATTCAAGCTATTTGGGTTCGATTTGAGATCATCTTTGACTTGGTAGTTAAACGAGTCTCAATTAACTCTTATTTTATACTCGATAAATTTTGTGAACCAAATATGAGTAATTCAATACTCGACTCAATTACTTGCTTTATTATATTTAATTACATCCCTACGTACAAGTGTTCGAGTATCAAAATGAATTCGAATTCGACTAGTTTAAGTATTGAATCCGAGTTTTACTTGAATTTTTTGAGTCGATCTTGAATCGAATTTTGAACCACTCGTGCTCATTTTGAACCTTAAGGTCATCAAGTAGATAAAAAACTAAAATTGGTAAAAGGCGGGAAAATGAGGGGGAAACAAGAATAGTAAAGAATCATGAACGTCCTAAGATTAAAAATTAATTAGAGAACAAGTGAAGATGAAGCTTGAGTAGTAATTAAAGAATTGACACGAAGACATTTTTTTTAATTTTTTTTTTGTTAAAGCTGTAAAATTATTACTTAAAACACTAACTAGATGGTTAAAGACTGTCGATTAAATAGGCATTTTGAATAAGGTGTTACGTAGGTTGTGTTTAGTGGTATAAATTAAGATTGTAACTTAATTTAGTTGTTTAAGTATGGATGGTTACAGTGGCCCCCAGTACTTCATACAGATTTGGCAGAGCTAGCGGATCCTCTCTTGTCCATCTAACCATTGACAATTTAATTAAAAATGAAGGAACCGTTTTAGATTTTAATATATATATATATATATATATATATATATATATATATATATATATTGTCTTTTAATGGCAATGTAATTGTACGTGGAAATTACATAACTGCGGCCACATATCTTATAGTGAACATAACTATTATGCAATTATCTTTAGTACACACACTGCACTTTTATTTGTTGTTGCATATATATATATATATATATATATATATATATATATATATATAATTTGATTTCTGTGGACTGTGTTTATGCCATTTTTGTCAACAATTAATCACCAGTAAATGATTCCAGAACCGTTACATTAAATTAATTGTCTAAACACACTTCTGATATATACTACAAGTAGCTACTTCTATTTTAGGCTAATTCAAATAACAAAAGAGATATCAAAAAAATAAAAATAAAATCATCATCATCATTATCATCATCGATATCATCTTAAATTGAAAAAAATTCACAATTCTGTAGATAGATCTAGCTAGCTAATCATGCATGCAAGGATATAGTAAGAATTATAAAATCTAATTAAGATCAACAAAATTATATAAATTGAGAAATTAATTAAGAACTAAGAATTAAGAAGCTAGAAAAACAAAGAGTTGTCCTGAAGAAACTTTTGTTATACATGTAAAAGGTATAATTAATAGATATTAAGCACTTACTTAAAAGTAGTTTAGTTTATGCCCCAAATTTCTTCAAATGTGTGGCTTCTTCGTTGAAATCGCTCTCTGCCTCATTTGAAGACTCTCAAGTGTAAAGATTGGAACTTTTTATTGTCATATTTATAGATGGTTATAGTAGCCCCCACTGTTTTATACATATTTTGGCCATTTATGTACTAGTTCTTCCACTCCATCGTCTCATGCATTAATACGTAGCAAATGAATGAATGAGTGGTCAACAATTAATTAATTATAATAAATCTTATCAGTAGTAATTCGAGATTATTTTAATAAATAATATGGCGTGCCAAAATCCTATAAATTAAAAAATCCACTAGTGGATGAAATGCCGGTTTGCCATGTATGATATTTAATAACACGACGATATGTTTATTGCCAAATAAGCACACACAACCGATTTATAGATAGTCAAATGAAATTTAATTTATAAAATAATTTGATCCATCAACAATTAATATTATTATTATGGTAAAGGTCATAGTGCCAAACAAATCCATATATTAAAATCGATTTTCAATCAGCTATATTTGTACAAGTCCCGAGGTGTGACAAACAATTGTTAATTGTAATCTCATCTCACCGTTTTTATTAGGAAATTGATATTTTTACATATTAAAATAATATTTTTGTATGGTTCTTTTTTACATGAAGGTGAGACCTATTCACTATTCATGTGAGAGGTATAATGTAAAAATATCAATTTTTTAGGTGAAAATATCAGTTTCCTTTTTAATATTCCCTCTGTCCAAGTTCGTTTGTTCTAATTTTTTTTATTTTAATATTATTTTTGACCTTATCTTTTTTAATACTATCATCATTTAATTTTATTAAAAAATTTCATTGAAAACAACATTACATATATTAAAAAAAGTAACACTACTAATTTTGGCTTTGGAAACACAATCACACTTTTTTGTCACTCTTCTTTATTTTATTATTAATCAAAGAAAGAGAAACAAAGAGTTAGAAAATTAACTAAAACAAACAAGATGATAATATAATCGTTAAAATGGGTAATTTAGATATTTTATTTTCTCTTAATAGGTGTGTAATTTCAAATTAAAATAAATAAAATTGGACGGAAAGAGTAATTATTAGACAATAACAGTGAATAATGTAGTCCATTTTTAAGTGTTCAATGCAATATTTGTTTTAAAAAAATGAAAATATATGACTATTTTTACTAATTTATTATTACATATTATTATATTTTATGATTAATTTGTTATTTAATATTATAAATATATTTTTCATTTAAAAAGTCATTTAATTTGACGATAAATTATAATCTAACGTGAAAAATGGTGTTAACACCTATTTTAAAGTATCCAATAATTTTAAAAATAATAATAAATAGTTCATGAGATTTAATAACAAATAAATCATGCTATAAAATATTCTATACTAGTGTTAAATTAATACATATAATTTTATTTTATTCATTATTTTTATAAATAAACTTAGCCCAAGTGAAAATCATATATTCATTATTAGTTCTCTAACCGCTTCTCTTTGTTTTTTGTCTTCTAAATCTTTTATGGTCCGGTATTTCAACCCCTTGTAGATAATTATAAAACACTCATCATCCCTCTAATTTTTTAAATAACAATTAGTACCTCTAGTAAATAATATGTAATATTTACTACTTAAAGTATAGTTGACCAACTAATATCTAAAAATATTTTAATATAATGTCTAATACACTATTTAAGTTATAATGTTTAATATATTCACTAAATATAATTTTTTATATTATAATTTTTACTTAACTTGATCTAATTAATTAAATTATAAACTTGTGCATAAATAACATAAATGTCAAAAAATAATAAATATTCTTTTTATCATGAAAATAAAGTCACACTTTTTGCTAATTAAATTTCTCAAATATTAAAATTTACGTAATATACATTCAAATAATTTTTTTGTAAATAAAAGTAAAATTTTAACACCCATAAAAAGTACAAATTAACGCAAAAAAATTATAATTATTTTTCCCAAATATTAAAACTTACGTAAAACAAACTTATTATTACAAAATGAATCTTATTATTCATATAAAAAAGTATTAAAAATTATATTAATTATTTTTCTCAAATATGAAACTAAACATAAGTCACAACATAATTATTTACAGTAAAAATAACAAATGTTGTCACTCAAAAAGAAAAAGAAAAAATATATTGAAAGAAAAATATTTTACAAGATAAAGGTAGTAATAAGTATTATTATATTTTCTTTTATTCAACATTACATAAAACATAACACAAATTGTATAATAAAAAATGTAATTAAAATCATAAACATCCCAAATTTTGACATATACTCAAGAAAATTTAACATATAAAAATCATAATATGAAATTAAGAATTCAAATAATAATTTTTGTTATTAAACACCAAAAACTAAACTATCAACATACTCAATAACTCTAATTAGAACAACTCAATTAATAATTTAATTTAAAATTCTTAATATTTGTATCACTTATCGAAAAATATGTGTTAATTAAACAAAATTAGTTTTTTTATAAGTTATCAATAATTTGAATGAGATAGTTTTAATTACAAATAAAACTATAATTAAAATAAATTATATTAAAAATAATAATTAAACATGTATATATATATATATATATATATATATTATTCAGAAATTAAAATTTGATAACATACAAGAATAAATATGTAACTTTATCTATTTATTCAACCCTAAGAACTCGCAGTGGTAGTAACTGTTACTTAATAAACTAGAGGGGAGGTGAGTGTTATGAAGGTTATCTAGAGAGGGTGTCAGTGTATTTAACTCTATTTATTATTATATTAATATATTACCAATATTATTTACTTGGTGTTAAGCATCAAATATTTGCTATTAATTATTAAGCATAAATTTTGATAATAATTATTTTGTCAAAAAAATAAGTGTCGATGAAAATTTAAAATATTATTAAAATAAGTGTAAAAGTATAAGCTAAATATATATTTATTTTAACTATATATATATATATATATATATATATATATATATATATATATATATATATATATATATATACAAATATAAATTAATATTGCTTTAATATTATCAATTCTTCTAATTTTATTGAGATAATTAATGATATTGGTATGTCTAATCAGACATTTGTTACATAGTACTCATTTATCATCAAATCTAAGACACTCGCAGGAATTAATTAAATATGCAATCTTCAGGATATTGGGCTCTGACATTTTACAAACATTTCATTTATTATCTTTTTTTCCTTTTCATCAATCCAATATTAATATCATGAAAATTGATAATTTTACAAGTAAAATTGATAATTTTACAAATTTCTTCTTATATAAATAGTAAACTTGTGAAAATATCAAATTTTAGATCGTACCTTTGCAGCTTTCTCCTAATGTCCTTCAATTGGTAATTAAGATTCAACTGAAACGTAAACCTTGCTAAAGTTGAATCTTCTTTGATGCTGATAAAGCCTTGTCAAAATAATTAGTCCACTGAAGTATAGTATCCGCCCTGCTGACCCCCTTGACTTCGTGATTTAAAAAACAAAGCATAAAAAAGTCAGTTAATATTAACTTTTTGTTGGCTTAAATATATTTTTGGGAGTGTTTGTTACACGACAGGATGGCTACCGATCTAAAAATAGATTATTGGGTGTCTTGAGTATTAGTAATAGAAAATTATCATATTATATCATTTCTGTTTAGTGTTTGATATGAATTTAAAATTATTGAGTATATTTTTTATATTATTGATCTTTTACTAAGGGGGGTATATTCAATTAAGATTTTTAAAGACTTTTAAAGATTTTTAAAGACTTTTAAATTTTTAAAAGTTTGGTTGTATTCAATCAAGACATTTAAAGAGTTTATAAAAATTTAGTGGTATTCAATTACAACTTTTTTAATGTCTTTAAAAGTTAGGTGGTATTGAATTAAGATTTTTACAAAGTCTATAAAAGTATTTTGGTATTCAAAAAGTCATAGACTTTTCAGATTTCTATTAAATGGTAGAGTTTGATAGACTTTAGAAGAAGAATTATAACTATCAACCCATATCCAAAGTCTAACCTCATCTCTAAAGATTTCTAAAGACTTCATATCTCATCTTAATAAACTAAATAAATTTAAAATACAATTCACATGAATCCAATATTTCTAATTACTTCACATGAATCTAATATTTCTAATTACTTTATAATCTAGAATAAGTAATACTTCTGCTGTACCCACAAAAATAAAACATTTATTTTGTTTTTGTAGTCAACGTACAAAATTCAAAATTTTTAAATTTTGAATTTATTTGTTATTAATAATAAATGACGTTATTATTTTAAAAAAAAAGTGAGAGAGAGAGAAAAGTAATTTATATAGAGATACGTACTTTTATAGTGTTATATAGTTGTATAAAATATATAAGTTCTTCAAGCTTTTTATCATAATTTTATTATATGTTACTTTACTAAACTAAAATTTATTAAAAGAATATAAATAAAAAATAGTTTTTATTTAAAAATAACTTGCTATTTTAAAATATACATGAAACAAGTATATATTATTTTTATTTACAAATTTTGATACTAAGACGAGGTAATATTCAAATATTTGAATGGAAATCGATATGTATTGCAAATGTTTATATTAATTTTTTTAATTGCTAGTTACGTAAATAAGTATTGATGACAACTTTTGTAGATTGGAATGAAAAATAATAATTCCAAATAAGCGTACGTATATGCATAAAGTATATATAGCTCAATGAAAAGTGAGCTTAATTTTTGTATTGCGTCTGTAGTTTCTAAAATTTTATTGGTATTCGAGTATCCAAATATATTATGAAATGAGTAGAATAATATCAACGCTTTCAACATATATAAAATCTCATGCCACAATAATATAATGAGATTTACTCTAGTTCATGAAAAAAGAGGGAGATGTTGTACACATGGACTAATTAACAATTAATATAAGTTGCAAGATATATTAGAAGTATACAAGTTTATTACAAATTTCATAGTCTATAAAAGTCATTTTAAAAAAGTCTTTAAAGTCTTTGAAAGTCATTAAAATCCCATAAATTCTACAAAAATATGTCACTTAAAAAAACTTTTTAAAAATCTTAATTGAATATACCCCCCTAAAACATTATTATACTGAACTTTAAGTGCTTGAAAGGACTTTTCACCATGCGTATCCCCCATCAACGAATGCAAGCTGTGCGAGCATCAATTTTTGGTACCAACATGCAAAGGTTCGAATCGAGCAATCTTTCTAAAGCGCTGACATGCCTTTTATTAGAGATTTTAGTTGAATGATTCTCCCATATGGTTATTGTCAAATGTAGTTATCAACAATCATCAATGTTGGGTATAACATGAATTCTTATTGAATTTGGATTTAGGTATTACCTAGAATTTGTTTTGATTTAGGAAAATTATCTTTTCTAACTATACTCAATTTAGTATTTCTAATCCTATTTGGTTATTCATTTTCCTATAACCTATAAATATAGGTGTTAGGATTTTGGAGAAAAGACATTGGATATTCGTAAACATTCTAAAGACTAGATTAATTTTAATGTATCCTTAATATATATTTTAGGCGAATTAGAAATAAAGATTGAAAATTGATTAACTCGAATATGAAAACTAATAATGAGAAAACAATCTAGGAATCCAAATCCATTAAATAATAAACATAACATATAATTCAATCTCTTCTATTTTTATAACTAACCTATGATTTTGATCTCCCTTCTCTTTAATTTAGTAATTTTAAAATTAACGTGGGCAAGCATAGACTATGAAAATTTAAGGATTAACTATAACCCATCAAAACTTCTTTGAGCAAGCATGAATTATGAAAAACTCATATCTTAACAATAATCTATCAAAACCTCTTAATTAATTTAAAATCACATAAGAACTATAAAACGAAGGTATTTCAATAACGAAACATGAAGGCGAAATCAATTAAACATAAAAGCATAAATAATAGAAGAGATGAAAAATATTATCATGAATAATTATTTAATTTCATCTTCATCCTAGATTAAAGAAATTAACTAGACATGAAAAATAATTAAACTAACTAAAATAAAGAAAAGAAGAAGATTAAAAATAAATAAGAAAACTCCCTTTAATTAACGATCATCCAACAAACGTACAATGAAGAAGTAATTTAATCTACTCCTACTCTAAACCTAAACTAATACAATACCTAATACTCCTTCTCTCTAAAACAAGAGACCTAATTTATAGAAAAAATAAATTTGTGCCCTAATTTAGATTCATTGAACTTGGACACTTTTGTTCCTTTTTTCCCTATTCTTTCCTTCTTGACTTCAATCTCTATATGGTAATCCTCCAAGAGTCCTTTTCCATCTTTAAAAGTTGGATATAGATCCTTTATTTGCTCCCCAAGAAAAATAAATGTTATTTCCTACAAAATAAAATAAAATGTATTAGTTAAATAAAATAAGCATATAAAATAATAAATATGAGAATATTAAAATGTATTAATTATGTGTCTATCAAATACCCCTCATACCTAGCTTTTTTTTCATTCCTCGAGTAAAAAAAATAAAAAAAAAAACAAAAATTACATTACCCCATTTTCGTAGGAAACACGATTGCACTTAGCATGTGCAACAAGCCTTTAAACCCCAAGGTTACCCCAAGTGGACGAGTTGTGTCTCGTGAGGGTTTGCAGTGAATATACCCACAAAATTCAAAAAAATATTTTTGGGTTCAACAAATTATGAAATTGAAAGAAAACTTCTAAATATCCATGGGCATTATACCTAAGCAAGATTAAATTCAAAATCACACTTTCACCTTATCAAAAATACTCAATCTTCATTTTAGACACCATCCTTCATTAAATTAATTTCATGTGATGCATGCATGTATATATGATGTAACTCTTAGTAGAGATTTTTACCATGAAAATCAAGCAAACTCATTTTTTTTTTTTTTTTTTTTTTTTTTTTTTTTTTTTTTTGTCTTGACTTGTGCAATGTCTCATTTTTTTAGGCTTTTCAGAGTTACTCATGTAATGAGCGTTGGATCAATGACTCTCAAACCAATTGGCTTTAGAGCACTAGGTGTAAAGACACCCATAAGGGCTTACTAACTCGAGTAACAAAAGCCACAAAATTAGACTAGTCAAGCTACTTTTATCCATCACACTTTTCAGCGAGAATATTGATGGTTCTTGAGGCTTTAATACCCAGTTATTTCGTTCAATGGACATTGAAGCAGTTATTTATTTATTTTTCATTTTTTTTCAATTTTTTCTTTTTTTTTTTTTTTTTTTTTTTTGAAATTACTCGAATCATAGTTTATACCCCCCACAACTAAGAATTAGTGCAAACGTGAAGTGTAAAATTGCTTGTGAAATCAATTTTAATCCAGATGGTGTTTCGAATTAAGATTTCGTATCTTATCAAAGATTCAAGAGTTCTAAATCTTTTAATCGTACTCATGAGTTTTGCTCCACAAACACTTATTAGAATTAATTCAATCCATAAAAAGTCAAACAATTTTTTTTAATTTTTAATTTTTTTTGTTTTTTACTATATTTTCCTAAAATGAAAAAAATCTAATACAATAATACAAACAAACTCCCCCATACCTAAATCATGCATTGTTCTCAATGTATACAAATGAAAAATAGAGAACAAAGATATGAAAGAATTATACCTTGTATGCGGGGTTTTTTTTTGCAAGAAAAATGTGGTGAGAAAAGAAAACAAATGTACATACCTCTAAATTTTCATAAATCCTAAAAATTATGTGACTACACATAAATGATACAAATGGGTAAGTGAGTGTGAACTTTTCAATATTTTCAAGAGGTTTAGGAAATTGAAAATAGTCAAAATTTTCATCACAGTTATACTTAAAATTTAGCTTAAAAAAACTTTCACTAACATGTTCAAATGATGGAAGAATTGGTTCAAATACATGTTCTAGTTTAGTTGACTTATTTGTAGTGGATCTCAACAGCTCATTAACCTTATCTAAATATTCAGATTCATTCAAATTTTGATCAAAGTAATTTAAGAAAAAGTCAATTGGATCTTTTTTAATCAGGAGTCTATTTTCAATTATTTCTTTGGTCATTGACAACTCTTGGATCATATTTACATTAATGTGTTGGTCCAAAAAATCACTAGGTGGTTTTTTAGGAATAAGTCTTTCAGGGTATGGAGCTTTAGGCTTATAGACTTTTTCAATCAACTCATTAAATGTGACATGATCAATTTTAGGCATAGACTCATAATCTTTAGACTCCTCAAATTGACTTGACTCAAACTGTATAGAATTGAATACAAATTTTTTATTTTTCTCATCATTTTCACAGACATTAAGATTTTCAAAATTAACCTCAAAGTTACTAGAAAATTCACCCACCTCTTGTTCATTTATTATGGTGGCTAATCGACTCATTTGAATTTCTAGACGAGATATAATTCTAAATTAATCTTCCATCAAAACTTCTGTAGTTTTCTCCAAGGCACTAAGTCTTTCCTCTTCTTCATTTGATAATTCTTGTGAATATTGAGGTTTTGGATCTAAATATGGATATGGATATGGATATGGATATGAACTTAGATAAGAATTTTCATAAGTTGGAAAAAATTGATTTACTTGGTGTGCATTAAAATTTTCATAGGGTTCTTGATTCCAAGCAAAATTATTATTCCAACTATAATAAGAATCCATCTTTCCACAAATCACAAAACAAATAAACAACTAACCACGAAAAGTCAGTCAAAAAAAACAAAAAAAAAAAAAAAAATAAAATAAAAATCCTAATTCTACGGTTAACCTAAATAAAATCTAAACAGCTCCTAACTGTTCCAAGTTACACTGCAAGGTCCACCAAATTTAAAATTAATCACACCCCACTAACCAGATAAGTGTAAGAAAGGCGAGAGTCGCTCCGTGGGTACGGTGACTAATTGAATAACCACACATTCTTTATGCGTTTGCCTTTTGAACCACTTGACTAGACACCAATAGTTTGATTAATTTAAAATTTAGCCTCCTCTTGGAGTCCCTTGTCCTAATTGAGCTCGAGAGTCCTAGAGGACAACGTCTACTTGATTTTATTAAGGCAAGGTTATACAAAATGAATGGGTGGTTTGTGGGCCAAGGAAGGGTGATGAAATCTCCACCTTAACTCTTGTAACAGGTTGTGCTCTTAATGTTAGATTAAATATGAAAATGCACAAATAAAAAAATTATAAACAAATAAAATATCCTAAAACCATGTGAATTATGAAAGAAGAAGAAATTTTGACGTACCTCAATCCTCCAACAATCACCACAGTTTATATTTGACAAAAAATAAAATAAAAAAAACTAACATGATGATGTGCTCTACGTGTGAGTGAATGCATGAATGCGACAATTAGTTTTCTAACTAACAAAAAAAAACTAAACTACTTTTTTTATTTTTGAGTTAAGATACAAAATACCGGAAAAAAAGCGTAAGAATAATCTTTGTCTTTCCATGCATTGATTGATCCGCTTTCAATAATCTTGAAAAAAAAAAAAAATATTAGAAGAAAAAAAAAAAACTAATTCGAATAAATAAAAATTAAGGAATATAAAATTAATTCTAGTCCCCGGCAACGGCGCCAAAAACTTGATGTGTTAAAATTATGTACTGCAAGTGCACAGTGTCGAATTGAAGAACTGACAAGTACAGATCGAACCCACAAAGACTAGATTAATTTTAATGTATCCTTAATATATATTTTAGGCGAATTAGAAATAAAGATTGAAAATTGATTAACTAGAATATGAAAACTAATAATGAGAAAACAATCTAGGAATCGAATCCATTAAATAATAAACATAACATATAATTCAATATCTTCTATTTTTATAACTCAACTATGATTTTGATCTCCCTTTCATTTAATTTAGTAATTTTACAATTAACGTGGACAAACATAGACTATGAAAATTTAAGGATTATAACTATAACCCATCAAAACTTCTTTGAGCAAACATGGATTATGAAAAACTCATATCTTAACAATAATCTATCAAAACCTCTTAATTAATTTAAAATCACATAAGAACTATAAAACGAAGGTATTTCAATAACGAAACATGAAGGCGAAATCAATTAAACATAAAAGCATAAATAATAGAAGAGATGAAAAATATTATCAAGAATAATTATTTAATTTCATCTTCATCCTAGATTAAAGAAATTAGCTAGACATGAAAATAATTAAACTAAAATAAAATAAAGAAAAGAAGAAAATAAATAAAATAAATAAAAAACTCCTCTTTTAATTAACGATCATCCAAAAGAACGTAACGTAAATGAAAAGTAAATTTAATCTACTCCTACTCTAAACCTAAACTAATACAATAATAATAATACTCCTTCTCTCTAAAAAAAAGAAGAGACTATTTATAGGAAAAATAAATATACATTTGAGTGTCTTTAAGGCTACCTTTAGTATTAGTGAATATCAGTAAGAGTGTAAGAATTGTTCGAGTTGATCAACTACATAGAAAGTAGTATCTAGTCACATGCTAATGTAAGGGATATCTTTTTTCTTAATACTCCTAAAGCTAAACTTACTACGGTAAAAAATATTATTCGTTTTTACAGCCTTATCATTAAACGGTGAAAATTCCTAAAATAATTAGATTTTTCTTAATAGTTGGTGTTTCATCTAATATATTTTTACCTTAATCTTCCTATTGAATTTTAACCATTATATTTGAACTGTGAACCTTATATATTATTCTTGAACTCGAATCGATATTTTGGATATCTTGTTGATAATTTGGACATTATTGGATTCTAGACAAATTAAATTGCAAATCTCTAATATTTATTTTATTATTCTAATTATGTGTGTCCATCCTTTATATCATTGTTATTTGCACTAATCATCAAGACTAAGTTGTTGTGAATGTCTTTGGTTTGGGTGCAAATATAATATGATTGTTGAGTGTCTTTAGCTTGTGTAGCGAGGACATATGCTGAAAGTTCTCTTTGGCTTGGGTGCAAAAAGGAAGTGTTGATTGACATAATAATGATCATTGATGTTACAGTTGATGAAATCTTGATAGTGAATTTTTAAATTGGAGAAGATAATAGACTTTTTGATCTAGTATTTGATTCTTCTAATATATTGCTCATTTCGCTGCAATTTTTTTTGTTGAAAACTTATATTATCTTTAAATTTCTGATTTATCATTGTTAATTGAATGCTAAGTATAATTTATTCTTTGTTATCTTAGTCATGAGATTCTTTACTGGGATATTTGAGTTCACCATTTTGTTTCATATTTTATTTCAAAAAATAAGAGTGTAGCCGGGGCTAGCAAAGAGAACAGAGGAATGGAGTGATGGTCCGGGTTAATAGTTGTAAGAGTCCTCACCAAGTTGTAAAATAGTGGGGCAATAATTTTTCTGAGGACTAGTGTGTGTTGCTGTATATTTTCACGACATTGTAATGATTTTTAATAGGAGAGTATATGTATGTTCTTTGTATTTTTCGCGACTCAAATTGGGTGGTGTTGACTCAAATGTGGGGGCATCACACCTTACATATATATAAAATTATTTAGCATATTCGAAAGTGAGAGTGAGGTGTTTAAACCTTTGACGTAATCGTGTCCCTACTGTAAGAGCTCAACTATTTATGAATAAAGATTTAATTTTCTCTAATTATTATTCTAAATAGTAAGGTGATGATTTAATAAATGTTATAGTTATGGGTGATATGTGCAAAATTTTCAAAGTAAGCAAGTTGTCATAAAATATTTGTTTTGTCGGGGAATATTCGTTTGGTCGGGAAATATTCTTTTTGTTGAGGAATATTCGTACGACGGCACAATCATTGGTGGACCCCACTCTGTCGGATATAGAAAGCGAGAAAAATAACCTTTTTATAAAATAAAGGAAATTTTTTTATCGTTGAACTGTTGAAATACCCGGTGATAAAAGTACAATAATACGCGTTGTTGCACAGTAGCACACAATATTGCATAATATCTCTGATTATTGATTCTTACGTAAGAAGTCACTCAATTTCATTCAATAATTGCCATAGTAGCAAATGCACAGTATTTTATATTATTGATACGTCATAATAACTCATTTTATCTGATATGATATTATTAGGCTAATAAACATTATTGACAATGTCTAGAAAATTCTGTCAAGAAAATGGGTTAGTTAATTGCGCGTCGTTTATACGGAAGACCCCCTCTTTCCTAGGAACGATCTGGTTGTCAACATTGTAAGTTTATAATAATTATACTCAGAAGAAATTAGTGAGCACTAGTCCACTGTAGCAAGCACATGGATTTAGGGGTGTCACAATAATTGTCATAATATCTCATATTATTGAACCAATAACTGACATCATAGCAAGGGTAGTAATAGATAGTTGCATAATGAAAGTCACTAGTTTTAAATACTTATGTCAACTCATTATTTGAAAAACAATAATATTTGTAATATTAATACATTAAGTGAATAATATAGGAAACAGATAATAAAATGATAATGGACTAATCTTTTTTGATAATGGATTAATCTTTTTGAATAAATAATGATAATGGAATAATCCTTTTTGATAATTGATTTATCTTTTTGATAATGGATTTATATTTTGAATAAATATTGATAATGGATTATTCTTTTTGAATAAAATATATATAGATAATGGATGAAAATGGGTAATATTATGTTAAAGTATATATAATGGATGAATAGAATATTTATAAAATGTGGGATATTTTGGCTATAAATAGGAAGGCTTAACCTAAAGAAATTCATAACTTCGTTGCTTATACTTTCTTCCACTCTCTAAAATTTTCTTAGTGTAAGTTCTCTCAAAGTGTGCTAAGCTACTTTTGATATTTGTGAAGATTAGTAAAAGTACAAGCATTATTCAAGTTGAGCATCCAATCACTTGTTAATTGAGGTAAATGATGTTATTTTCTTCATATAAAGTTTGTCCTTCGTATTCATTCTTTATTAATCTGTGGGTATAAACTGTCTACGCGGATTACCACATACCTGGTGAATAACCCTTCATATTTATTCTTTCTTAATCTGTGGGTATAACCTGTCTATGCGAATTATCGCATGCTTGGTGAATAACCCTTCGTATTCATTCTTTATTAAGTTATGGAAATGATCTGTCTACGCGCGCGGATTATCGCATGGGGCGAAAATTCATTTGCAGTTTCGTATATTCTTTCATACTCGTATTGAATATCATTTCTGTTGTACTCGTCAAGAGATATTATTTTCTTTCATATTTCTCCATTTATGGTACGAAATTATTGTTTGTTTCCATAACCTTATTATTAAATGGTGAAAATCCCTTAAATTAGTAGAATATCCTTAATAGTTTACGCTTCATCTAATATCATTTCACTGAAATATTGGTCTGAACTTTCTTATTAAATTTTAATCTATTTATCTGGGGTACTATTCATTCGGGGTACTTTGCATGACGGGGTACTATTTATTCGGGGTACTATTTACGATTGAATTTAGTTTCTTTTTTTTTTCTTGTCCAATTAAATTATCTTTGAAATTTGAATCTTAAATATTATTTTTTAATTTTACTCCACAATTGGTGATCATGTTAACAATTTGGACATTCTTGAACTATGGATAAATTAAATTATAAATCTCTAATATTTGTCTTTGATCTCACTTGATTCATTCTTTATATCATTGTCATCATCCTCAAGCTTATATTGTGGTGAAAGTCATCTTTGACCCATAGTGCAAAGATGGACTGTTGATTGATATGATTATGATAAGGAATTTTGTATTGATATAATCATGACCTTTAATGTTACAGATAAAGGTTTGTGATGAAAGTCCTCTTTGACCCGTAGTGCATAGATGGACAGGTGTTTGGCGTGATCATGACCACTGGTAATACAAACGATTATTTTTGGCCCGTAGTGCATAGATATTTCATTGATTGGAAACACTACTAAAAAAATGGTCATTTGTGATGGCCAAAATTCATCACAAAAAGTAGGAAAACCATCACAAAAGGTTTACGTGATGGCTTTAAGCATCACAACGGTCGTCTTGTATACGCCCATCATGAAAAGTTTTACGTGA
The DNA here is from genome assembly GCA_020205605.1 of Panax ginseng. Classification (NCBI taxonomy): domain Eukaryota; kingdom Viridiplantae; phylum Streptophyta; class Magnoliopsida; order Apiales; family Araliaceae; genus Panax; species Panax ginseng. The sequence goes on along the minus strand of CM035131.1, from coordinate 16,196,964 downwards.
TGGTTTTGACAATCACGCAAATGTTTAGTGTTTTTTTGATGATTGATACAATCACATTAACACGTAATCTATTGTGATTGTCAAAGTCATCACAAAAAGACTTTAGGGATCAAATATAAGAACGTGAATATCCATTTACGTATATTTTATTTCACTGTATTAATTGTATCAAATGATACTTGTAGGATTCGAACCCTCCCCCAATTTGCAAACTAAATAACGAGTATTACCAGTACACCCAAGCCCAGATCATGATTATAATCTTAAAACAAAATATAAAAGAAAACATATGTGAGTTGACTTACTAAACAAAATTACTTCCACATAAGATTTGGTGATTGCAACGGCAGTCACAAATACTCTATAATGATGGTAATATTAGTCATCACTGAGAGCCATCATATATTTTATTATTTTGTGATGGCTTAAAAATACCATCACAAAATATTTTCTTTTTGTAATTGCAAATAAAAGTCGTCACAAAAATCTATCTTTTTAATGTTTGTCACGACCATCACAAAATATTATTTTGATTATTTCTTACATTAAAATATTAGTGATAGCTTAATTGCAATCACGAAAAGGGTATATCTATAAGTGATGACTTAGTGCGTCACAAAAAGAAAATTTATTTTGCGTGAAAAAATTGGTGTGATTGACATGGCCATCACAATTATAATACATTGATGGCAAGATTAGTCATTACTAAGAGCCATCATATATACTATTATTTTGTAATTGCTTAAAAAGTCTATCACAAATTACTATCTTTTGTGATTGTTTTTAAAAACTGTCACAAAGTTCCGTCACGTATTCTTGTTTTTCTAGTAGTGAAATAATTATTGATTGGTGTTACAGGAATAAAATATTGATGATGGACTTTTAAATCATAGAAGATAGTAGACATCATGCTCTACTTGATTCTTCTAATGGATTGCTATTTCCGCTGCAGTTGTTGATCCAAAACTTGTTGTCTATTGTATTCTATCAAATTTTTCTCTGTTAAGGACAATTTATTTTTCATTATCTTAGTCATAATATTCTTTACTGGGCTAGTTGAGCTCACCCTTTTTCTTTTTGTTCCATTGTTCTTATCAGGAAATGAAAGTGTAGTTGAGACTAGTCCGAGAGTGGAGTAATGGTCCGAGATAGTTACTATAGAAGTCTTAACTGTGTTGTGAAATAGTGTGATAATAAATATAATGAGAACTTTATTTGAGTTTGAATATTTTTTACGAGACAATATTTGTATTGAAACTCACAACTTATGTGTTGTCGTATTTTGTACGACAGTTTAATAGTTGTAAATATGAAAGTTTTTATTTGAATTCTGTACCATGTATTTTGGCGACTCAAAATGGGTTGTGTGGACCTATTTTTGGGGCGTCATACCTACTGTAGGATAATATCAGCGGCCATTGTGTCCCCTCTTCCAGTACATCCTAGCTCGGTGTTAGAATTCGATCACACACACGCACACGTCATTAAATAATTAACACAGAGATTTACGTTGTTCTCCAATTTGGGTAGTAGACGGGAGTGACATTTTCTTTTTTTATCTGAGTCCATATATAGGGTTTTTGTCAATATAGAATATATATAATTGCTATTTCTATTCTTACCCTAATTCACATTATAACTTAAATACCCATAATGCTACCGTACTATGATGTTGACAAACAAAAGATATCGTAGAGATCATGATTTCATCAATAAGAAGACGTTATGGATTGCAATTGATAAAGATTGTTGGTGGATTAAACAAGAGATATTGAGGATGGTGGTTAGTCAATTAAGAGATGTGATGAGTTAGACTAAGACTATAATTGAAATTTTAGGGGACAACTTGGTTTTGATGTGGATGGAGCTATATATCACGCGTTAATGGGAAATTATTGAGTTACCATGTGATAATATAGTCTTGCATCAAAAAATTGAGAGTATACATGCTTAAATGAACCAAATCTAATAGGTTAATTTTTTTGGCCAAAATATGAATCTAGATAAATTTATATGGACTTACTATATGCCCAACAGATACCATTAATAACAACTCTGAGTCAAATTAAATATATCACAATGTAATAAGACTCGATCCAACGTTACAATAATATTTTCTGGAATTATTTTAAATTACCATAAACTCATTCCAAACAGATCATAACCAAATCAAGTACTATTAGTAACTCAATTCCTTATATATATATATATATATATATATATATATATATATATATATATATATAATACTTAATAAATGAGACTCTCTAAGTTGTAGTACAATACCCTAGCCAGCTCAATGTAGCCAATAAGTTGGGTTATATATCGACAATGGTAATCAATCAATCTCTAGATTTTGTAGAACTCTTCCTTCCTACTTTGACAGGATATTAATTAATTAATGGACTACTATAAGATTCTATAACTACCTTTACCAAGAAAGAGTGTATCGAGTATGTTCAATATTTTCAGGACATTGTAGGAAAGAACATGCGACTGTAGAGATCACATTGCAGGCATGCATGCGGTTAAGTACTACTTTACCCTACCCCTCTCATTCTCTCTCTCTATTTAATTCTTTATTTGTTTTAAACGTTAATCCTTTGCCAGGTCCTCGCTTTAAAGCTTACTTAACATACGACAGGTGTTCAAATTTGTAAGGCCTCTCACTTTCTTTTTCTTATGTCCTTACACCTTATATATCTAACATGCTAGTCCACATCTCTCTCAGTTGAGGGGGAAAAAACCTCTCTCTGTACTAAATTATAATATTATTAGTAGTTTTAAAAGTTAGTATGAAGTTTTTTTAAATTTAAAATAATTTATTAAAAATTATAAAACAATAAATATAACTCGAATCGATAGTCTATATTCATGTTTTATGTAGTACTTCCTCATATATACAGCCTGTAGTACTGCTACGGTCCTTGTTTGTTTGCATGATTGCTATGTAATAGAGTTGGGTTGGTACTGCAGCTTCTAGTAATTGTACTGTGCAAGAGATGTAAGATTCTACACACTACGTACGTACCTTATTTAGTTTTATATTTAATATTTGTCGCACTTTTGGAAACAGAAAGAAAAGCAATGTTGAGATATAAAAGTCTCGCATCGGACAATTAAAATTTAAAAACTCAATATATAATTTGAGAGACTACTCTATTCATAATCAATTAATTTTGAATTGGATATTTCAATATAGTATATATCAGAGCGGACACTATTCATGCACAGGTCCAACGTCCCACATGTTCTACATCACTCAATTAAAATTATCTACATGTTTGAATCAAAATTACGCCGGACGTGTTTAGATATAAAGTCTCACATTGGACAACTATTCATGCACAGACCAAACGTCCCACATGCTCTACATCACCCAATTAAAACTGTCCACATGTTTGACTCAAAATTATGCCGGACGTGTTGAGATATAAAGTCTCGCATCGAAAATTATTCATGCGCATGCCCAACGTCACACATACTCTACATCACTCAATAAAAATTGTCCACGTGTTTAACTCAAATTACGTCACACGTGAGGGGCGTGTTGAGATATAAAGTCCCACATTGGACAACTATATAAGTCATAAAGACTCAATAATGTAACTTGAGAGGCTACTACATTCATAACAAATTGGTTTTAAGTTGAATGCTTCAATAAACAATACTATAAAAAAGAGTCGTATTTACAATTTTAAGAATGTATTTTTATTTTATATTTATTTTTAAAATTAAATTGTTAATTAAGAATTATGACATGATAATGAGATTATGATAGTGTGGGCCTAAGTGCAAAATTAGGGTTCACATGACCTAATTGAATTAAATGCACAATTAAGGTTCTACGACCTCATTAAATGTGCAAATTAGAGTTCGCATAACCTAATCGAATGAAGACGGAAAAGTTAGAAATAAATGTGCTAGACCCGGGAGAAGCCTCCATGTGTCTCGAGGCAGAAAACTCGCGGAGGCGGCTCATTTTGGGAATTGATTGAGGGATCGGATTGGATTGGTGGCTAGAAGGACAAGGCAATATGGGTATTGTTCTAATGACTAAAGGGTATTTCTGGAATTTCTCTGAAAAATATGTGCCTAACATGTGACTACTTAATTCCAGGAAACTCTATAAATACCCCTTCCATTCTAGGAAGAGGTGGAACTCTTTTGGTGACTTAAGGCTTGGATATTCTACCTAAAAGCACTAAAGGGTTTGGACACTCTCTCTCAACTCGAAGGACTTAAGAAAAAGGCTCTTGTAATTCCAATAACCCTAACACTGTTTCCGAATTCTAGGAGTTCTGCCATGTGTCATTGGAGTAATCGCCTACCTGTTCTTCTCCCCTCTTCAATCAATCAATCAATTTCGTATTATTTGTGGATTTCTGTTCTTCTAAGCCAATATGAAACATTAACTAGCTAGCAAGGTGCGATTTCTTTGCCCACAGATAGAAAACTTAAGAACTCTTTTTGTAAGAACAATGAATTTACAAAGGAGACTATTTTTATGAAGCGTATAGAGTATTTTATATTTTATGCTGAATATATTTTTTTGGCTAGGAAAATATCAATTTTTTTTTGCAAATATAAGTTATGTAGCCTTGCTGGAAAGTAGATGGGTCGCCTTCATAGTTACATAGTATATCGTGTGCTTTTTGATCTTATTCTTTCTCATCATTAGATTTGATTTTTGAAAGGAAAAAAAATGGAATACAACATAACTATAGTAAAAGTAAAATTTATCTAGATGATTCGAATAAGAATTTTATTTAAGTACCAAATTGATGGTGTTATGATCTCCACCATTATAAATTTTATCTATTTTTATTTTCAAAACACATTTTATGATATAAATATTATTTATAGTGACAGTACCAATAATATAATTATTTGTGACAAATTTTATCATGTCACTAAATATAATTTTTGTGTCACCGTATCGGGAAATTGGATGAAGATCCTTTCCATTACTTCTTTCACACAATTTCTCCTAGTACACATAAAACGACACAAAAGTTATTTTTAGCAACGACACTAAGAACACAATTCCTTGCAACGAATGCTATTGTGTTGTTAAAAATAATTTTTATGTTGTTATGTATGTGTATTTTGAGAAATTAGATGAAAAGTGTAATGCAAAGGATTCTAATCCGAAATAGATAAGATGCTAAGAGCAGAGTCAAATTTCGTGTCTTGAACAAATTTCGGGTTAAATCTAGAGTTCGAATTGAATCAAAACACCTTAAACCACTAACCTAATAGTATTTTGTTGGATCATTTTAACTCACCACAGACTCACCCAAAAGGTTATGACTGAAAACCTTCGTATTCCCCTCCGACAATCCGATCGGATGACCCAATCCGAGCTTTTGAGAGACGGCTCTGACACCATATAAAACAACTCGGGTCAAATCTCGAGTATGTAACAAATTTCGGGTCAAATCCCGAATCCGAATAGAATCAAATTCATCTAAATAAATCACATACCCAATAATATCTTTTTGGATTATTTTAGCCCACTACATACTAATCCAAAAGATCATGATTGAAGATAATATTGTTAGTAACTTAATTTTTTATATATTTATAAATTTTTTTCATATCTTTCGCTGTAAGACTGAAGTACCACAAATGAATTGCCTAAAAATTATTCGTATGCCTAATGAGGTTAATATATATATATATATAGTCCGGATTTTAAACTCACCCCTTATCCAACTCACCCGAGCTCACCTTCCTTTAGCGAAGAACTCAACGACGGTTCGGTCATACAACCGTCGTCTATACTTTTAGCGACGCTATATATTGTCCGTCGCCTAAAAATATAGACGACGGTTGTATGATTAAACCGTTGCCGGGTCCGTCGCTAAAGGGGATGAGCTCGAATGAGTTGGATAAGGGATGAACTTAAGATCCGGACCGTATATATATATATAATTAAACTCAAAAGTTAAATTAAAAGTATATATCAGGAAAAGAAGAAGAGAAATCCTATGACAACTGACTATGATTGAGGTACAAGAGGAGCACCATTACTGGAACTGTGTGACTTTCCTTTTCCTTGTATATGGATATCAAAATCTCCAGCTCATATAAATTCAGACCAATAAGAGACCTAGAACCATCATAAACCTTTTCGTAGACTGAGACCTTTCTTTTTAGGGGCTTGTGATTTACATGATTACTTGCACGAGGGAACGAAGATATACACTATTATTTTTAGGTAACGTTAGATTTCTCAAAATTTTGATTTCAAAAAATATCATAAATAATGTGTTATCATAACATTAATTTAATTAAATAGATATCATATAATTGATCATGCTATAAATTATTATTAAAATATTTAATATCATGTCATTTAGACATATTTAAGAACTCTAACATTACTTATTATTTTTTATTTTTAAGATGCTGATATTATGAAAGTTATAAAAATAATGTTGATAGAATAAATATATATTTTGATGACATTTTTACAACTGCTCTAGTAGTATTTAGCATTTTCGATGACATTATTGATTTGATTTTATATTATTTTTGCTATGATACTAAATTGCAAATTTAATTCTTTTATTTGTTATGTTTTTTGTGAGAGTGTTTGTAACGTCTTTAAAATAGGTTCACACAACTCATTTTGAATCGTCAAAATACATGGTATATGATCTAAATAAAAATTTCCCTATTTAAAACTATTAAACTGTCGTGCAAATACGACAAAATATGAGCTATGAGTTTTAATACAAATATTATTTTGTAGACAATATCTAAACTCAAATAAAGTCCTCATTACAACTATTGTCACACTATTTTATATAATAGTAAGGACTACTATAGTAACCATCTTGGACCATTACTCCACTTCCCGATTAGTCCCAGTTACACTCTTGCTTCCTGAGAAGAACAATGGAACCAAAAAGTAAAAGAGTGAGCTTAACTAGTCAGTAAAGAATATTATGACTAAGATAATGTAGAACATATTATCCTTAGTCCTCAATAGGGAAAGATCTGATAGAATACAATAGAAAACAAGTTTTAGATCAACAACTGCAGCGGAAATAACAATTCATTAGAAGAGTTAAGTAGAGCATGATGTCTACTATCTTCTATGATTTAAAATTTCATCATCAATATTTTATCATTGTAACACCAATCAATAATTATTTTCAATCAACGAATTATCTATGCATTACAGGCCAACGATATTCGTTTGAATCACCAGTGGTCATAATCATACTAAACACTTATCATACCAATTAAAAGTCCATCTTTCACTACAACAAAAAGGCTTATCAGCGACCGCATACGGTCGCAGATGGGTATCAACGACCGCATGCGGTCACTGATATTAGTCGCAGGTAATCTGGTCGCTGGATGGACATTAGCGACCACCAATATGCGATCAAACTTATTAGCGGCCGTAATCGGCCCGTAGTATAGTGTCCGCTTAATCGACTTATCTTTGAGTCATTTGTCAGGTGTGGCGTGGCAGACATGGCAGCGACCGGTAATAGCGATCGCATCGGTCGCTAGTTTCCAAGAAGGTAACGCGGTCGTTGATATGATGTTAGCGATAGCATCGTCATCGATGATGGTTTTTTTTTGTTGAAAATTTTGTCTGTTTTATTGATTTCCCAAAAATAACCTACTTTGTACCTGTTTTCAATCCCAACACAGCAGTATATACAAGCATCCATATTAACATCCATCCATGATATAACTACTATATGATAAAACATTGATTATCCATGAATAAACATTCATCCAACACAACAAGTCTAGCTCTTCATCCAACACAATTGTAAGACCCCAACTTTTAGGAATAAAATGAATTTTCTATAAATATCATTTTTAATATTATGGAGTGAATTTGATATAATGTTATAGTTGTGGGTAATATTTATAAATTTTACAAAATCATGAAGTTGTTATATAATATTCGATTGGTGGGGAATATTCGTTTTAACAGGGAATATTAAATACGACGACACAATCATTAGTGGACCCCACAACGGAATTATTGTCGGATTGAGAAAATGACAAAAATATTTTATGAAAATAACGGCGGAAGTTTTACCGTTAACTGTTGAAACACCCGGTGTTAAAAATACGATGTCTGGCGTGGTTGCATAGTAGCACTACGATATTGATTATTGATGCTTACGTGAGAAGTCACTCGGTTTTGTTCAATTATTGCTACTGATAATTATTGCATAGTATCTCACGTTATTTGATTTAATTATTGTCGATATTTTATATATTATTAAATCAATAATTGAGATAACAAAGTTATTAATATTATTATTTGCAATATTAACGATGTCTAGAAGTTACATCGAGGAGAGGTTTGGTCACCTAATTGCTTGCGCGATAGGAGAAATCCTTATTAGAAAACCCTCTTTCACAGGAGAACGACACAGTCGATTAATAGTGTGAATTATAATAATGATGATGAATTTTGTTTTATTATTATTATAAATATAATAAAATAGAAAACTTTTTATATAAAACAAAATACTTTTTATAAAGTTTTGTTTTATTTGATTATAAATAGAATATAATATATTTTATTATGCATAGTGTTTGCATAGAGCCTGCATAGTGTTTGCATAGTAAAATATTTTTATATAAAACAGAATACTTTTATAAAGTTATTTGTTTTATTAGATTATAAATAGAATATATTATATTTTATTATGCATAGTATTTGCATAGTGCTTGCGTATAGTGTTTGCATAGTAAAATCTTTTTATATAAAATAGAATACTTTTATAAAGTTATTTGTTTTATTAGATTTTAAATAATATATATATATATATATATATATATATATATATATATATATTATAGAATATATTATATTTTATTGCATAGTATCCTTTCCATTCTCCTATAAATAGGATGCTTAGTTAGAATTGAAAACACACGAAATTGAGAGAATTCTTCTTCTATAATCTTGGCGTATTTCTTTAGAGTTTTAAGAAGCTTTGAGCGTAGAAAAGCGATATAAGTTTTCTTCAAGAATATCCTCACCCTACCCGTTCGGAATACTCTTCTTTTTACAGGTAAGGGTATTATTCTTTCGTATTCATGAAGAGTTATTTTCTTTCAATACTAAATAAGGGTTGTTATTCCATTCTTTATTATTATGTTGGAATAACTTTGTCTGTCTGATATAAATTCATACATGGTGAAATTCTTACATTATTCCATTCTTTATTATTACATTGGAATAACTTTTGTTATTCCATCTTGATCTATCGCATGCACAGTGAATTTTGTTGTTATTCCATTCTTTATTATTACATTTGGAACATCACATGCATGCGGATTACGCATGACTGGTTCCATTCTTTATTATTACTGTTGGAACATCACATGCATGCGGATTCTGCGTGACTGGTTCCATTCTTTATTATTACATTGGAATATCACATGCATGCGGATTCGGATTCTGGCGTGACTGAGTTCCATTCTTTATTATTACATTGGAATAACTTTGTGCATATGTGGATTACGCATGCATGGTGAATGATCCTTTGTATTCATTCCTTATTAAATTGTGGAAATGATGCATCTCATTGGATTACTGCATGGCGGGCGAAAAATCCATTTGCGATTTATATATTCTATTATACTCGGTTGGTTAAAGTTTTGGCTTCTATACTCCATGAAATTAGTAGAATATCACGGATATTTGCGCTTCATCCGATATCTTTTCATGGAAATATTCTTACGAGCATTCTTGAATTTTACTCCACAAAAGTAGTATCATGTTGACAATTTGGACATTATTGAGTTCGGGATAAATTAACTTATAAATCTTTAAAATTTATTCTTGAACTTGTTTTATTGAATTATTATGTCATTGTCATCATCCTCATGTTTTATATTATGTTGAAAGTCATCGTGGCACTATAGTGCATAGATGGACTTGGTATGATTATGACCGAGGATTATTCGGTATAATCATGGCCAAGTAAAGTTACAAATGATGTGGTAAAAAAATCTCATTGGCCGTAGTGCATTGATGGCCGATTGTTGGCATGATCATGACCATTGATGAAAAACGAATATCCTTGGCAAGTAGTGCATGGATAATTTGTGGTCGTGATCTTAATGAATATCCTTGGTAGTAGTGCGAGGGGATGATGTGGATTATTTATTAAAATTGAGTCTCGTGATAAAAGTGATGAAAAACCTTTTAAATCATAGAAGATAGTAGATTTTATTCTCTCTTGACTCTTAATGGATTGCTTGTTCATTTGCTGATTAAACTTGATGTTTGTTATATTTTATCGGTTTAACAACTTTGAAGACTAAAGATAAATTATTACGCATTATCTTAGTCATAATATTTCTTCTTGGGCTAGTTGAGCTCACCCTTTTTGCTTTCATTGTTCTCTTGAAAAATGAGAGCGTGGCGAGACTAGTCGGGGCGGGTGATGGTCCGGATGATAGTATTAGTAGTCCTCACTATTCTATGAAATAGTGTGATAATAAATGTATTGAGGACTTATTTTGAGTTTGAATACTGTCTAGAAGACAATATTTGTATTAAAACTCACAGCTCATGTTGTATATTTAAGGTTGTATTTGTATTATATACCATGTATTTGGCGACTCAAAATAGGTGATGTATACCTATTTTGGGGGCGTCACGATTTAATATCAAAGCTTAGGGATATGATCCTGGTGAGATGTGAGACAAAAACTAGGAGGGAGAGGCAGGGAATTCCTTTCGCTAGTATGACCTACCTAAGTTTATTTGGTATTTAATTGGTCGGTCAGAGTATAGGGATAATATGTGATATGTTAATTAACCCTTGTTTTGTGGCAGTATTTGAAAATGACATCCGAGAATGTTGAGAATAGCAATGGAGCACAGGAGGCAGTTGAGTCTCCACGGATCAATAATCGGGGATAATGTGCATCGGAAGGGCGACAATCCTCATGCAAACAATAACAACGACCAAATGATGAGCGATGGAATGTTCGGAGGCTTTATGCAATTCATGCAAATACATCATCGAGTGAGCGGCTCTTGTCCAAAATGCGAGTGGAAACAACGGCAACTCTCGAGGCGGTCCTTTGCTTTAGCGATTCGAGGCTGGGACCACCGGAGTTTTTGAGAGCCAAAACCACTTAAAGGCGGAGCGTGGATAAAGAAGATCTGCAAGATATTTGATGTCTTGGGATGCTCAGAGGAGTAAAAGGTTCCTTTGCCACCTTCATTATTGCGACGGCGGGCGATTCTTGGTGGGAATCGTAAAAGCGCGTACTCAACTGCCGCCTGCTGAAGATGACTTGGGAGAAGTTCAAGAATTGTTCAACGACAAGTACTTTCACGAAAGTATTAATCACATGAAAGAGGTAGAGTTCATCAAGATGGAGCAAAACAACATGGCCAGGTGTCGCGATCTGAAAGCCAAGTTTGCCGAGTTGTCCCGATTTGCGTCCCATTTGGTTGATAATGAGGAGAGAATGACGAATGTTTCTAAGAGGTTTGAAACCCGAGATACGTCGATATCTTATCTCTCATAAAGCTGTGTTTGTATTAGGATGTTGTTAATAGGGCTCGATTATTGGAAGCGATAATGAGTCAACCCAACCAAAAGAGAGGCGGTAGAAAAATGATAATACCGGTGATAGCGATCATCAAAGGTGACAATAAGCGTGGAGGAATCAACATGCGAAAATGGTAACCACTTTGGTGGGAATCATGGCCAAAACAATAAGAATGGACATTTCAAGAAGAGGAGATTCAACAATGATGGAAAGGCGTCGACATCGACACCCGTTGTTAAGGAAGGAGAACGACCACCTATCATATGCTTCAAATGTGGAGGGAGGGACATATCGGTCAAAGCTATAATAGCGATCCAAAAGCGTGTTACAATTGTGGAAGAAAGGTCACTAGCTCGATTTTGTCATTCGGGGAAGGCAAGTTCAATTTGGGATGGAGGCACAAAAAGTAGTCCCAAAAAAGTCAAAATCGGTAGTTCAAGGAAAGCGTTTGTTGTGACCTCCCGAAAGCAAGGAACTTGAGAGCGAGGTCATCACGGGTAAGCTTATCATAAACTCTAGCGAAGTCTATACCTTATTTGATCTGGGGTTCTACCCATTCTTTTATTTCTCCTACTTGCGCTCAACGTTTTAAATTTGACTCGGAGAAATTAGACTTTGACTTATCTGTTGAAACTCAGTTGGGAGAAACCTTCATTACATCCATTTGTTTATAAGTCTTGTTTAGTTCAAATCGGCGGCACACGTACGTTAATTTGTCGATCTTATTTCTTTGAAAATACTTGCATTTGATGTGATTCTAGGGATTGATTGGTTAACTACTCATCATGCAAAAATTGATTATTTTAAATAAGGTTGTTAGCTTTCATATCCTAACCAACCTATTATGCGAATTCAAGCAACCAAACCATTAAAATCAATCACTTTGTCATCTCAAGCCATAAAGCTATTCGTTTATTGAAAAATGGATGTCAAGCTTTCTTAGCTCATATCACGGATTTAAACAAAAATAAATCGATTTTGAATGATATTTCTATTGTTAATAAATTTCTGGCGTATTCCACGAAAGAACTTCTGGCCTACCCCGGGCGTGAAATTGAATTTTGTATCGACCTTGAACCCGGTACAAAACCCATTTCAAAGCCCATATCGAATGGCTCTATTGACTTGAGGAGTTAAAGACCTAGGCTGCGAGGAATTGTTAGACATCGGTTTCATTAGTCCTAGTACTTCTCCTTGGGGTGCTCTGTTACTATTCGTGAAGAAGAAAGATGGGAGTATCGACTTTGTATTGATTATCGGGAGTTGAATCATGTCACCATCAAAAATAGGTACCCATTGCCACGTATTGATGACTGTTTGACCCGGTTGCAAGGTGCCAAATTCTTTTCAAAGATCGATCTTCGTTCGGATATCACCAATTGAAGATTAGAACCGATGACATTCAAAGGCGACTTTTAGAACTCGATGCGGGCATTATGAATTCCTAGTCATGTCTTTTGGATTGACTAATGCTCCTCTTTGCCTTCATGGATATGATGAGCCAAGTAGTATTCAAGGAATATTTGGATCACTTTGTGGTCGTCTTTATTGATGACATCCTTATTTATTCAAAAAGTGTGAAGATCATGAGCAACACTTGAAATTGATACTCCAAAAGCTTCGTGAAAACAAGCTTTATGCCAAGTTGAAGAAATCGAGTTACGGCTTGAGGAGTAGCATTCCTTGGGCACGTAGTATCAAGTCATGGAATATCTGTTGACCCGACAAAGATTGAAGCTATTCAAAGTTTGGGAGAAACCTAAATCGATGATGAAATCGTAGCTTTCTCGGTTTAATTTGGTTATTATCGGAGATTCGTGGAAGGATTTTCTCGAATCGCTACTCCACTAACTTTCGGTTGACTCGAAAAGATACAAAATTCGGTTGGAGCGAGGAATGTGAGAAGAGTTTTCAAGAACTCAAGAGGAGACTCATTTATTTTGTTATTACGACAATACCATCGGCTCGGAGGATTTGTCATCTCTGATGATGCTTGAGCAAAGGGTTAGGATGTGTTCTCATGCAACATGGGAAAGTCATAGCCTATGCCTCACGACAACTCAAAAGAATATGAGAGGAATTATCCCACTCATGATCTAGAGTTAGCGGCGATCGTTTTTCACTAAAGATTTGGAGGCATTACTTGTATGGGGAGAAAGTGGAGATCTTTACGGATCATAAAAGCCTCAAATATTTCTTCACTCAAAAGGAACTCAACATGCGACAACGACGTTGGCTTGAGCTGTTGAAAGATTATGATCATACCATCCAATACCACCTGGAAAAAAGAAGCGTGGTAGGCGACACATTGAGTAGAAGATCATATCTTGGTGCAGTGCAATATTGTCAACGTAAAGGCCCATTTTGTATGACTTACAAAGGATGGAGATAGAGTTAAAGACTCCGAGGGACCCATGTGATGATGGCGAATATCTGAGTAGAACCAACTTTAATCGATAAAGTTAAAGTTGCTCAAAGCTACTGACACAGGTGATGCGTATGAGGAAGAAAGTGCAAGAAGGTGCTATCTTGCGAAGCAAGAATCGATGAAGAAGGAATACTTGAGTCAACTCCGGACTTTGTGTTCTAACGACCACGATTTAAAGTATAAAATCATGATGGGCGCACAACACACCAGTTTACAATCCATCTTGAGTACCAAAATGTATCATGATCTTGACATACATTTTGGTGGAACAATATGAAGAGAGAGATAAGCGAATTCATCTCAAGGTGTTTAACTTGTCAATGAGTCAAGGCGGACATCAAGTACCTAAGGTCCATTGCAACCACTTGAAATTCCAGAATGGAAGTGGGAGCACATTACCATGGATTTAATTCTTGGTCTTCCCAAGGTTTCTCAAGGCGTAGATGCAATTTGGGTCATTGTTGATAGATTGACCAAGTCTGCTCACTTCTTACCTATCGAGAAACTTATACACTTGAGCGTCTTGCTCGTATGTACATAAAAAAGGTTGTAAGATTGCATGGTATGCGGTATCCATAGTTTACGATCGAGACCCAAGATTCACTTCAAGATTTTGGGTTAGTTTGCAAAAAGCTATGAGCGCAGTTTACGATTTAGTTCGGCATATCATCCTCGGACGGACGGACAATCGAGAGGACTATTCAAACTCTTGAAGATTTATTAAGACTACTGTGTCCTTGACTTCAGGAAGTTGGGACAAGTTCTTCTGGTGGTGGAGTTTTCCTACAACAACAACTATCAAACAAGTATTGGCATGGCTCCATTCGAGCGTTGTATGGAAGAAAGTGTCGTTCTCGGTATCTTTGGGATGAGGTGGGTGAAGCAGCGTTGTTGGGACCGGAGTTGATACGTATGACTACGAAAAAGATTCAAACGATCCGTGACGTATAAAAACCTCACAAGATCGACAAAAGAGTTATCTTGATCTTCATTGAAAAGGATGTGGAATTCGATATTGGAGATCATGTGTTGTTACGTGTTGCTCCATGGAAAGGAGTTACGAGATTTGGAAAGAGAGAAAAGCTCGATCCTCGATTCATTGGCCCATTTTAATCCTCGATCGAGTAGGAGCTGTGGCTATAGACTTGCTTTTACCATGAAGTATGTCTAAATGTTCATAACGTTTTTCACATATCCATATTACGTAAATATGTGGAAGACCCAAACCACATTATTGAGTTAGAACCGGGATGAAATAGCGGAAGATTTAACGTATGAAGGGTTCTGTTCAAATCTTGGATAAGAAGGAACATATTCTACGCTCGAGGTTATACCTCAAGTCGAAGTTTTGTGGAGAAACCACGATGTTGAGGAAATGACACAGGAGTTAGAATCTGAAATGAAATCAAGGTATCCTTACCTCTTGACATACCAGTCGTACCCTAATTTAGAGGCGAAATTTCATAAGAAGGGGAGGTTGTAAGACCCCAACTTTTAGGAATAAAGATGAATTTTCTATAAATATCATTTTTTTAATATTATGGAGTGAATTTGATATAATGTTATAGTTGTGGGTAATATTTATAAATTTTACAAAATACATGAAGTTGTTATATAATATTCGATTGGTGGGGAATATTAGTTTTAACGAGGAAATATTAAATGCGACACACACAATCATTAGTGGACCCCACAATAGAAATTATTGTCGGATTGAGAAAATGACAAAAATATTTTTATGAAAATAACGGCGGAAGTTTCTGACAGTTTAGCTGTTGAAAACACCGGTGTTAAAAGAAATGCGATGTCTGGCGTGGTTGCATAGTAGCACACGGTATTGATTATTGATCTTTACGTGAGAAGTCACTCGATTTTGTTCAATTATTACTACGATAATTGTTGCATAGTATCTCACGTTATTTGATTCAATTATTGTTGATATTTTATATATTATTAAATCAATAATTGAGATAACAAAGTTATTAATATTATTATTTGCAATATTAACGATGTCTAGAAGTTACATCGAGGAGAGGTTTGGTCACCTAATTGCGCATGATAGGGAGAAATCCTTATTGGAAAGCCCCCTCTTTTCAGGGAGCGACACAGTCGATTAATAGTGTGAATTATAATAATGATGATGAATTTTGTTTTATTATTATTATTAATTAATGTAATAAAATAGAAAACTTTTATATAAAAGCGAATACTTTTTATAAAGTTTTTTGTTTTATTTGATTATAAATAGAATATAATATATTTTATTATTATCATAGTATTTGCATAGTGCATGCATAGTGTTTGCATAGTAAAATCTTTTTTATATAAAAACAGAATACTTTTATAAAGTTATTTATTTTATTAGATTATAAATAGAATATATTATATTTTATTATGCATAGTGTTTTGCATAGTATATGTTAGTGTTTGCGTAGTAAAATCTTTTTATATAAAACAAAATACTTTTATAAAGTTATTTGTTTTATTAGATTTTAAATAAAATATATATATATATATATATATATATATATATTATAAATAGAATATATTATATTTTATTGCATAGTATCCTTTCCATTCTCCTATAAATAGGATGCTTGGTTAGAATTGAAAACACACGAAAATTGGAGAATTCTTCTTACATAATCTTGGCGTATTTCTTTAGAGTTTTAAGAAGCTTTGGCGTAGAAAAGCAGTATAAGTTTTCTTCAAGAATATCCTCGCCCTACCGATCGAAATACTCTTCTTTCTAAGGTAAGGGGTATTATTATTCTTTCGTATTCATGAAGAGAGTTATTTTCTTTCAATACTAAGTAAGGGTTGTTATTCCATTCTTTATTATTATGTTGGAATAACTTTTATCTTTCATCTGCATCATACATACATGGTGAAATTCTTCTATTATTCCATTCTTTATTATTACATTGGAATAACTTTGCATGCTTGATCTATCGCGTACAGGTGAATTACATTGTTATTCCATTCTTTATTATTACATTGGAACATCACATGCGTGATGCGATGCACGGATTCATGACTGATTCCATTCTTTATTATTACATTTGAACATCACATGCATGCATTCTGCATGCGGTTCCATTCTTTATTATTACATTTGCATGACACAGTTCCATTCTTTATTTATTATTACATTGGAATATCACATGCATGTGTGGATTCACGCGTGACTGGTTCCATTCTTTATTATTCTGTTGGAATAACTTTTCTATGTGGATTATCACATGCATGGTGAATGATCCTTTGTATTCATTCCTTATTAAATTGTGGAAATGATGCATCTCGTGGATTCTGCGTGGCGGGCGAAAATCCATTTGCGATTTCATATATTCTATTATACTCGGTTGGTTAAAGTTTTGGCTTCTATACTCCATGAAATTAGTAGAATATCACGGATATTTGCGCTTCATCCGGTATCTTTTCATGGAAATATTCTTACGAGCATTCTTGAATTTTACTCCTGAAAGCGATATCATGTTGACAATTTGGACATTATTGAGTTCGGGATAAATTAACTTATAAATCTTTAAAATTTATTCTTGAACTTGTTTTATTGAATTATTATGTCATTGTCATCATCCTCATGTTTATATTATGTTGAAAGTCATCATGGCACATAGTGCATAGATGGACTTGGTATGATTATGACCGAGGATTATTCGGTATAATCATGATGCGTAAAATTACAAATGATGTGGTAAAAAATCCCTCATTGGCCCGTAGTGCATTGATGGGCGATTATTGGCATGATCATGACCATTGATGAAAACGAAATATCCTTGGCATATAGTGCATGGATAATTTGTGGTCGTGTAATCTTAATGAATATCCTTGGTAGTAGTGCGGGGATGATGTGGATTATTTATTAAAATTTGAGTCTCGTGATAAAAGTGATGAAAAACCTTTTAAATCATAGAAGATAGTAGATTTTATTCTCTACTTGACTCTTAAATGGATTGCTTGTTCAAATTGCGATTAAACTTGATGTTTGTTATATTTTATCGGTTTAACATTGTTGAAGACTAAAGATAAATTATTACGCATTATCTTAGTCATAATATTTCTTCTTATTGGGCTAGTTGAGCTCACCCTTTTTTTTTCATTGTTCTCTTGAAAATGAGAGCGTGGCGAGGACTAGTCGGGGAGCGGGTGGCGGTCCGGATGATAGTATTAGTAGTCCTCACTATTCATGAAATAGTGTGATAATAAATATATTGAGGACTTATTTTGAGTTTGAATCTTGTCTGAAGATAATATTTGTATTAAAACTCACTCATGTTGTATATTTAAGGTTGTAACGTGATCATATCTCTCATATTATTAATTTGATTATTGTCAGTAATATTCTCGTCAATATTTGCATAATATGTTATTTTATTAAATCAATAATTGAGAATCGGCAAAAGTTATTCATATTATTAAATTGCAATATTTACAATGTCTAAAGTTCTATCAAGGAGAGGTTTGGTCACCTAATTGCGCGCATATAGGGAGAAATCCTTATTAGAAAGCCCCTCTCACGAACGACATTTTGGTTGATAAATATTGTGAGTTATTATATTAATGATGAATGCTATTAAAATTGAAGTTGTGCTTTTCGGAGTTTAATTTGGAGATGCTAGACGATATTTGAGTCCGTAAAGCAAACGATGAAATTAGTAAAATAGACTATAAACACAAAATTTTCTAAATTTTACTATTTGGTCAAAAAAATCAATAGTTGACTTTTTTGGGAAAAGTCAAACTTCAAAATTTATATTTTTGATAAAAATAGTTTCACTGTGTTGGAATTATTTGTGTTAGTGAAAATCGACATTTGTTTCGATAATAATTGATGTCTGGAGGTTATATTGACCAATCCGGTATTTAACAGGATAAATGAGCAATTGATTGCTTTATTATTTCACATGATTATAACTATTTGTTCACATGTGTATACTATTGTTTCACATTCTTGTTACTATTAGGGGGAGTTGGTGCAATATTGATAATACTTCTTTGGAGGTACTATCTTTGTAATTAAGTATTTTCACATGTCTAGAACTATTGATTCACATGATTTACTATCGAATCACATTATTTACTATTAGGGGAGGTGGTGCAAGTTTGATAATACTTGCATGACTAAATTAAAAATAAAGAAAAGTTGGAGGTATTGTACTGTAATTTTTTGAGCCACAAAACGTGCAATTATTGAAACTATATTTTTCTATAAATAGAAGCTCATTCTTCCTTCATTTTTCACCAATTCACTAAAGCTATAGAGCAATTATTATAGAGAGAAATTGTAGAGAGAAACTACTCCTATATCCAGTTTCTTTCAAAGGTAAGGGGTATTATTTCTTTCTTTCGTCTTCATGAAGAGAATTTCTGTTATTTCATTCTTTATTATTATGTTGGAATAACCTGGTTATGCGAAGTACCACATACATGGTGAAATTCTTCTGTTATTCCATTCTTTATTATTCTGTTGGAACATCCTGTTTGTGCTTTACGCCGGACCTGGTTCCGTCTTTATTATTCTGTTGGAATATCCTGTCTGTGAGTTTTACGTGGGACCTGGTTCCGTCTTTATTATTACTTAGAATATCACGTACATGCGTTTACGCGCACACAGTTCCGTCTTTTTATTATTCTGTTGGAATAACCTGTCTGTGCGGTCTACCACATGCATGGTGATTTCTTTTGTTATTCCATTCCTTATTATACTCAGTTGGTTAAAGTTTTGACTTCTATACTCCATGAAATTAGTAGAATATCCTTGATATTTGCGCTTCATCCAGTATCTTTTCATGGAAATATTCTTCTGAGCATTCTTGAATTTTACTTTACAAAGAAGTATCATGTTGACAATTTGGACGTTATTAGTTCCTGGATAAATTAATTCGTGAACTTGTTTTTATTGAATTCTTATATCATTGTCATCATCCTCATGTTTATATTTTTTTGAAAGTCATCTGTGGCCTGTAGTGCATAGATGGACTTGGTATGATTATGACCAGGGATTATTCGGTATAATCATAACCGTAATGTTATAAATGATGTGATAAAAGTCCTCATTGGCCCGTAGTACATTGATGGACAGTTGTTGGCATGATCATGACCATTGATGAATACACGAATGTCCTTGGCCGTAGTGCATGGACAATTGTGGTCGTGATACTAAAAGAATATCCTTTGCATAGTAGTCAGGGGTGATTCGATGATGTGGATTATTTATTGTCGAGTCTCAAATGATAAAAGTGATGAAAAACCTTTAAATCATAAAAGATAGTAGATTTTATTCTCTACTTGACTCTTTTAATGGATTGCTTGTTCATTGCTTAGCTTAAACTTGATGTCTATTGTATTTTATCAGTTTAACATTGTTGAAGACTAATGATAATTTATTCTGCATTATCTTAGTCATAATATTTCTTACTGGGCTAGTTGAGCTCACCCTTTTGCTTTCATTGTTCTCTTCAGGAAATGAGAACGTAGCGGGGACTAGTCGGGGAATGGAGTGATGGTCCAGAGGATAGCATTAGTAGTCCTCACTATTTTATTAAATAGTGTGACAATAAATGTAATGATGACTTATTCTGAGAGTGGATATTGTCTAGAAGACAATATTTGTATTAAAACTCACAGCTCTTTTGTTGTATATTAAAGATTGTATTTGTATTCTGTACCATGTATTTGGCGACTCAGGATAGGTGATGTATACCTATTTTGGGGGTGTCACAAAGGTTGTATTTGTATTCTGTACCATGTATTTGGCGACTCAAAATACGTGATGTATACCTATTTTGGGGGCGTCACAGATCGCTCTTACACAGTCAGCAGGAGTATGATAGCCGGATAACTTTGATGTATGTAGATCGGGTGACAGAGCTACCCGTACATTAGCAATCGATGGTCGGGCGCCATTTTTGTCCTTGGCCTTTGACATAATTTTTCTTCATGATGGACGCCCTCTCCCATAATTCTTGATCAATCAACGGACGCGGGGTGCCTTCAGGATAACGCTCATTCATTAAGCCCTTATAAGTGTCCTGTCAGAAGGTGAACAATTAAATAGTTAAAAATAAATAAAAAATACTAAAAAAGGTCGTCACAATTTATAAACAACATATTAGGATAAAGTGAACTTATTACCGCTATCTAAACAAACCTCGAAGTGGACTCATCGCGGTGGCCACATACACATCCAACCAATTGATAGGTTGACCTTGAGACTGAGACTCCTACAATTCATTTTCTCATATTATTATGTAAACATATGATATTTTTGCTACAAAGATGATCAGAAACATAACATACATACCACAGTAGCAATGTCTTACAATATGATGATGATATCTGCCGCCCCGATACGTGCCTTTTGCCCTTTCGCCGTCTGATACACCTAAGGATATGTTCAAGGAGACAGTCTTCTGCCTCTTGACCCATCTCTCTCAATTTCTCCACTTTGGTCACACATCTCGCACCCATATAAATTCATGCGCACCACCAGAGGCTATGCTTCATGCATATACCGCTTTCACCTTGTCCCGGATGGTCAATCTCGACATTATCAGGGCTTTTTGTTGTTCCTTGTTCGGGATTATCTTTAGTTCGAATGACGCACTTCCGCGAAATAGTGTTTGAATAACTCGATGCCCGCGTCGTCCCATCCCATCTATACCGCTTCTGCAAATAAAACAACAATAATAATATTAAAACTGTTATATTACCATAATCCAAAATTACTAAACAATATTATTTGATTAATTATGTATTATCTATCAGAGTGATAAAAAAATATACCTGAAATTCAGCCTAAACTGCATCCTTATGAGCGAGAGGTGTGCTCGCCCATGTAATCACTGGCGTGAGGCAGATTACAGAAGCATAATTGTGAAATGCACTTCACAATTTTACTA
Organism: Panax ginseng; assembly: GCA_020205605.1. Taxonomy (NCBI): domain Eukaryota; kingdom Viridiplantae; phylum Streptophyta; class Magnoliopsida; order Apiales; family Araliaceae; genus Panax; species Panax ginseng. The sequence goes on along the minus strand of CM035131.1, from coordinate 16,175,046 downwards.
TCTTGAAAATCACTACAATATACAATAATTTACATTAAAATATATTTATAACAATGGAAAAACTAAACCCTTATATATACACAGTGTTTAACTTACGTGCTTTACTGAGGAGGACGGATCCAGATAAGAATGCGATCATCCTGATTAGCAGGACCTTCGACACTTGATTAGGGCCCAGACCAACCCAAGACTTTCGTACATAAAGTTCGTAAGACATCTATAAATAAAAAATTTAAGATGTTAGTATGAGTTATAAATGAAAGGTACATAAACATGTCAAGGATATAGAGAACATGTACATATGTAATTGTATGTAATACAATTAAAACTAAACATTTTATAGAAAAGGACAATAATGACAATTAATGAAAGGTACATGAACATTCGCAACTAGTAAGCACATAAAGAGGTCGTTAATATTATAACTATTCGCAACTACCTGACCAACAAAATTTTTTTGGCAGAGTCTCCCCTATAATATGGACTAGCCACATGCACGACGGCATGGATATATGGTCATTTCTAGGCACCCATGACACAAACCAAGAGAAATATACAAATTTCCAATATAATAAGACCAAAACAATAACGAATGAATGCAAATTAAAATAGTAAAAAGTTCAAGAGTATACTACAAATTCAGAGTTCCCATCTTTCTATATGTGGATCACTGTCCCCATCTTTTATTGATTTTCTTTACTCATACTATGATTTATGGGGAGATTACTTTATTTTCCTGTCACATTTAGAAGTTTGTTGTTCTATATATAAAAGTTTGTTGTTCTATATGGCAAGGAATGGCATATTGTTAGTAGTCATCAACCATGCAGACATGATCTTTTGGCCGCCAAGATGTATTTATTTCTTATATGCTTAATGCGAGTCATGGATCTTTCTTCATGTCATTCTTATGCATAGTTTCTTTCAAGAGCTACTCTCTATTTGTAATCTTTATTTGGATGTTCTTATGTGATTGTAGTTTTATGGTAGATTTGAATAATATAATCCAAAGTAGCATTAGAGTATTGTCAAGTGCTTGTGGTAGCTTATACTTCCGTAGCTTTGATCTGAATATAATAAAAACTTCTTGTCCTCAATTATTTATAGTATCGACACAAGGATAGTGTCATTAAGATGTTTCTGGAAGTTGAGAGTGTGCTCGCTCTCTTTTGGCTTGCCTTGGTGGAAATGTTATTGCTTGTCAGTAGTAGTAAAATCTAATTTTATAATTTGACATGAAGCTATTGCACTGAACTGATATTTGTATGTGTTTCTTTGGCTACGTGAACTGATATTTGTATGTGTTTACTTGGCTATATGATCTTCTCCAACAACAATATTATCTTCTATGTAGAAGTTTAGGAATGTACGTTTTCAGAAATTATGGATCTAAAACCCTAGCTTATCGTTTGGGAAACATATATGTTTTTAGCCGAGTTCCTGTCCCACAGAAAAGTCACTTCTATTATGAAGTTTAGAACAAACTCATAAGCAGACAAATATAAAAAATCATTCGACTGAATCTCAATTATTTTCAGCAGAACTGGAAGTTCAAAATACCCTTGCTCCCCTCATTTTTCTTACAGATGCGCAAAATAGAGAAGAATCAAGTACATCTTGGATAAGATTATATTTCCCGGATACAAAAACTTGACATGTGGGTCAAAGGTTTACTAAGAAATTTGTGAGATGACTCTGCCAATTACTGAGGGATACATAAAATTTGACATGTGGGTCAAAGGTTTGCTAAGAAAATATTGAAGAAATGTCATATACCAATTATCCAAAGAAAATGAAGGTTTCTATATGTAAATAACCCTTCAATAGCCAGATTAGTGATTGCTTCTACGTTGTACGCAGTTAGAAAGCCCAAACATAAGAAATGCACAAATCATACAAAAATACGTGCCAAGAGCAAGAAGAACCCAAACACATTACAGTTAAAAATAAAACCTTAAGTATCTATGGTAACCAAAACTAACCTGAGTTATTGAGATGGGCGGCGGCGGCGATCAATTTCTCCCTCTCTCTTCTCTTCTCCCCCCTTCTCCCTCTCCTCCCTCTTCTGTTCTCCCTCTTTTTTTTTTCGTCTACTGAAGGAACGACTGCCTGAGTCTGATTAAGTTTAAGACAATCAGCGACCGCTAGGTGGTCGCTGATATTAATTGGTTGCAAAAAACAAACACGCCAACTTTTACTTCCCCATTTTTGGAGGAAATTCATGTTAGCGATCATTCGGCGACCATGACGATATTGATACAAACTAGCGACTAGAATCAATTTTGGTCGCAGATGACGGTCGCTATTACTAATATCAGCGACCAGAATGTGCAGTCACTAAAATGTTTGGTCGCAGATAGAGATTTTTCCTGTAGTGTTTGCACTACGGGCCAAAGATGACTTTCACCATAATATAAGTATGAAGATGATGACAATGATATAAATAATGAGTCAAGTGAGATCAAAGATAAATATTAGAGATTTATAATTTAATTTATCCAGGGTTCAAGAATGTCCAAATTGTCAACATGATCACCAATTGTGGAGTAAAATTCAAGAATGATATTTAATATTCAAATTTCAAAAATAATTTGGACAAAGAAAAAAGACTAAATTTTGTCGTGAATAGTACCCCAAATGAATAGTACCCCGAATATATGAATAATACTCCGATATGAATAGTACCCTGGATGAATAGTATCCTGACATAAATAGTACCCCGACATGAAAATATTAAAATTTAATAAGAAAGTTCAGACTAATATTCTAGTGAAATGATATTAGATGAATCACAAATTATTAAGGATATTATATTAATTTCAGGGATTTTCACCATTTAATAATAAGGTTATGGAAACAAACAATAACTTTGTACCATAAATGAATTGAAGTTTGAAAGAAAACGATATCCCTTGAAGTTCATCATCCTCATGTTTATATTTTGTTGAAAGTCATCTATGGCCTGTAGTGCATAGATGAACTTGGTATGATTATGACCAGGGATTATTCGGTATAATCATGACCGTAATGTTACAAATGATGTGGAAAAAGTCCTCATTGGCCCCTAGTGCATTGATGGACAATTTTTGGTATGATTATGGCTATGGATTCTCTTCGGCCAAGGGAGCAAAGATGAATTGTTTTATGGCATGATCAGGACCATTGATGAAAACACGATTATCTTTGGCCCGTAGTTCATGGATAATTCATGGTCGTGATACTAAATAATATCATTGGTCTGTAGTGCAGGGATGATTTGATGATGTGGATTATTTATTAAGCTGAGTCTCAGCGATAAAAGTGATGAAAAACCTTTTTAAATCATAAAAGATAGTAGATTTTATTCTCTACTTGACTCTTTTAATGGATTGCTTGTTCATTGCAGATTAAACTTGATGTCTATTGTATTTATCGGTTTAACATTGTTGAAGACTAATGATAATTTATTCTCGCATTATCTTAGTCATAATATTTCTTCTTTGGGCTAGTTGAGCTCACCATTTCTTTCAACGCTTCTCTGAGAAATGAGAAACGTGGCGGGACTAGTCGGGAAAGAGAGTGATGGTCCTAGATGATAGTATTAGTAGTCCTCACTATTCTGTTAAATAGTGTGACAATAAATGTAATGAGGACTTATTCTGAGAGTGGATATTGTCTAGAAGAAAATATTTGTATTAAAACTCACAGCTCTCTTGTTGTATATTAAAGATTGTATTTGTATTATGTACCATGTATTTGGCGACTCAGAATAGGTGATGTATACCTATTTTGGGGGCGTCACAGTTGGTATCAAAGCTTAGGGATATGATTCCTGGATGAGATGTGAGACAAGAACTAGGAGGGGAGAGACGGAGAATTCCTTCGCTAATATGACCTACCTAAGTTTATTTGGTATTTATTTGGTCGGTCAGAGTATAGGGATAATATGTGATATGTTAGTTAACCCTTGTTTTGTGACAATATTTGAAAATGACATCCGAGAATGTTGAGAATAGCAATGGAGCACGAGACCGCCGAGTCTCCACATATCAATAATCAGGATAATATGCATCCGAAGGCGGCGATCTTCTTGAGCAAACAACAACACTAACCAAATGATGAACGATGGAATGTTCAGAGGCTTTATGCAATTCATGCAACAACAGGTAAGAGAGACTCATGTTCAAAATATAGGTGGAAATAATGGCAACCCACGGTCGGTCACCGCTAAGCAGTTCAAGGAGCTGGGACCACCGAAGTTTTTCAGAAAACCAGAACCACTTAAGGCGGAGACATGGTTAAAGCAGATCACCAAGATATTTGATGTCTTGGGATGCTCAGAGGAGTAAAAGGTTCCATTTGCCACCTTTATGTTGCGTGAAGAGGCAAATTACTGGTGGAAATCTGTAAAATATACCAAGACTGACGCACTCAAGATGTCTTGGGAGAAGTTCTAAGAGCTGTTCAATGACAAGTACTTTCCTGAAAGTATTCATCACATGAAGGAGGTGGAGTTTATCAAGTTGGAGCAAAACAACATGACCGTGTCGCAGTACGAAGCCAAGTTTGTCGAGTAGTCCCGATTTGTGTCTCATTTGGTTGATAATGAGGAGATAATGAAGCGAATGTTTCTAAGAGGTTTGAAACCTGAGATACGTCAATATCTTATCTCTCATAAACTGTGTTTATACTCAGATGTTGTTAATAGGGCTCAGTTATTGGAGCACGATAATGAGTCAACCCAACCAAAAGAGAGCAGCTAGCAAAATGATAATACCGGTGATAACAGTCATCAAAGTGGTGACAATAAGCATGGAGGGAACCAACATGCCAAGAATGGTAACCACTTCGATGGTAATCATGGCCAAGATAATAGAAGTGGAAATTTCAAGAAGAGAAGGTTCAATAATGATGGAAAGACAAAGTGATGAAAGACCCGTTTCAAAGGAAGAAGAATCGACCACCGGTCAGATATGTTTCAAATCTTGGACGGGAGGGACACATCCGTCTAAATCAGACGCTGACAATCCAAAGCGTGCTTTAATTGCGGAAGAGAAGGTCACTTAGCTCGATTTTATCGTATGGTAAAGTCAAGTCCAGCTGGGATGGTGATGCCAAAGGATGTCCCAGACAAGCCAAAGCCGGTAGTTTAAGAGAGCATTTTTTTTTCATGACGAGGAACCTGAATAAAATTATCACGGGTAAGTTAATCATAAACTCTTGCGAAGTCTATACCGTGTTAGATACCGGTTCTACTCACTCTTTCATTTCACTTAGTTGTGTTCAATTTTTGAATTTAACTCCAGAGAAGTTAGACTTTGATTTATCTGTTGAAACTCAGTTGGGAGAAACCTTCATTACCTCCACTATTTATAAATCTTGTTTGATTCAAATCAACACTTTCACGTTACATGTCGATCTTATCTCTTTGAAAATACTTGCCTTTGATGTGATTTTAGGAATCGATTGGTTAACTACTCATCATGTTTTTAGTAAGGTTGTTAGCTTTCATATTCCTAACCAACCTGTTATGCGAATTCAAGCAACCAAACCACTAAAGTCAATCATTGTCATATCAAGCCATAAGTAAAGAGCCCCGATCTTTTCGTTGTTAACTTGCTTGTGTGGAATGCACCGAAGCCAGACTTTTCGTAGGGGACGTTGTGAATAATGATGACAAGCTGATAGGTATAAATGTGACGTGTTGTCCAAGTCTTGGATGAGAGTCACAGTTGTGAATGATATTTCTATTGTTAATAAATTTCCTGACGTATTCTTGAAGACTTCTTAGCCTACCCATAGAGCGTGAAATCGAATTTTGTATTGACCCCAGTACAAAACCCATTTCTTAAACCCTCAAATATTTTCTTCACCCAAAATGAACGTAACATGCGCCAAAGATGTTGACTCGAGCTGTTGAAGATTACGATCGTACCATTCAATACCATCGTAGGAAAAGCGAACATGGTAGCTGACGCGTTGAGTAGAAGATCGTATGCGGTTATAAGTGCGAATATACGAACCCACGTGAAGATAACAAATATATAAGTAGAATCGACTTTAATCGATAAAATTAAAGCCGCTCAAGCTACATACTCAGAGCTAATGAATGTGAAGAAGAAGGTTCAAGAAGGCGTTATCTTAACCCTCGATTTAATTGGCCCATTTTGAAATCCTCGATCAAGTAGGAACTGTGGCTTATAGACTCATTTTACCGCCAAGTATGTCGCGTGTTCATAACATTTTTTTCACGTATCAATGTTACGTAAATATGTGGACGACCCGAACCACATTAATGATTTAGAACCGGATGAGATAGCAGATAAGTTAACTTATGAAGATGTACCTGTTAAAATCCTGGAATGTATTCAACACTCAAAGGTTATACCTCAAGAGTTAGAATCTCGGACGAAGTGTCCTCATCATTTGGCATACCAGTACATACGTAAATTTCGAAGGCAAAATTTCATAAGGAGGGGAGATTGTAAAATCCCAAATTTTACGAATACATATTTAAATTTCTCGATTTTTTTTGAATATTATGGTGTGGAATTAATATAATATTATAGTTGTGGGTAATATTTATAAATTTTGCAAAGTATGCAAGTTACTATATTATTCGATTGAATGAGAATATTCTTTGTATCGGGGAAATATTTGTATGCGACGACACAATCATTGGTGGACCCCTACAATGTAATTATTGTCGGATTGAGAAAACGCGACAAAAATATTTTTATGAAAATAATAACTACGGAAGTTTTACCGTTAATATTGTTGAACTACTCGGTAGTAAAAGTACAGTAATACGCGTGGTTGCATAGTAGCACACAGTATTGATTATTGATGCTTATGTGAGAAGTCACTTAGTTTTGTTCAATTATTGCTACAGTAGTTGCTGCATAGTATCTCACGTTATTTGATTCAATTATTGTTTATTGTTATATATATATATTATAAGTTTTATTTTATTAGTATTATTAATGTAATAAAATAGAAAAACTTTTTATATAAAACAGAATACTTTTATAAAGTTATTCGTTTTATTAGGCTAATAGTAAAATCTTTTTATATAAAATAGAATACTTTTATAAAGTTATCTGTTTTATTAGACAATAATTAGATTATATTATATTTTATTATGCATAGTGTTTGCATAGTGCCTGCATAGTGTTTGCATAGTAAAATCTTTTTAAAAGTTATTCGTTTTATTAGATTATAAATAGAATATATTATATTTTATTATAAACCAATCTGGACCGTTCGTTTAAAGTAAATCGATCTGGACTGTTCATGGATTGGTTACTATTCAGTTCATTCTTCTATAAATAGAAGCTCATTCCTTCATTATTTCTTACAAATTCACTGAAACTCTAGAGAGAGAAACTGTAGATAGAATTATTCTTCTATAATCTTGAGCATATTTCTTTAGCGTTTAAGAAAGCTTTGAGCGTAGTGCAAGTTTCTTCAAGTATATCCACTTCTACCGCTGTCGGAGTACTCTTCTTTATAAGGTAAGGGATATTATTTGTTGTACCTGTAAGGGGTATTATTTTTCCATATTCATGAAGAGAAATTACATTATTCCATTCTTTATTATTACATTGGAATAACTTTTGTATCTGTGATCTACCCTATACTTGGTGAAATTCTTACATTATTCCATTATTTATTATTTTCTTTGGAATAACTTTTGTCTCATGTCAAGTACTGCATACATGGTGAAATTACTGTTGTTATTCCATTCTTTATTATTCTCATTTGAAATATCACGTCTGCAATGCGTTTATATGGGACTGGTTCCATCTTTATTATTACATTGGAATATTCATCTATCGTTTACTACGGACCGGATTCCGTTATTTATTATTACATTGGAATAACTTTTACGTCTGTCACCGCATGCATGGTGATTTCTATTGTTATTCCATTCTTTATTATTACATTGGAATATCACATGCCGGTCAAGTATTCATTTGACTTTGATCCGTTATTTATTATTACTCGTTGGAATAACTTTGCTGTATGCGGTTTATCGCATGCCTAGTGATTTCTTTTGTTATTCCATTCTTTATTATACTCAGTTGATTAAAGTTTTGACTTCTATACTCCATGAAATTAGTGGAATATCCTTGATATTTGCACTTCATCCAGTATCTTTTCATGGAAATATTCTTCTGAGCATTCTTGAATTTTACTCTACAAAGAAGTATCATGTTGACAATTTGGACGTTATTAGTTTTTGAATAATTTAATTCTTGAACTTGTTTTATTGAATTCTTATATCATTGTCATCATCCTCATGTTTATATTTTGTTGAAAGTCAATATCATGGCTGTGGTGCATAGATGGACTTGGTATGATTATGACCGAGGATTATTCTAAGATAATCATGGCCGTAATGTTACAAATGATGTGGAAAAAGTCTTCATTGGCCCGTAATGCATTGATGGACAATTTTTGGTATGATTATGGCTATGGATTCTCTTCGGCCAAGGGAGCAAAGATGAATTATTTTATGGCATGATCAGGACCATTAATGAAAATACGATTATCTTTGGCCGTGGCGCATGGATAATTAATTGGTGTGATCTTAAAATAATATCCTTGGCACCGTAGTGCGAGGGATGATTTGATGATGTGGATTATTTATTAAGCTGAGTCTCAGCGATAAAAGTGATGAAAAACCTTTTTAAATCATAAAAGATAGTAAATTTTATTCTCTACTTGACTCTTTTAATGGATTGCTTGTTCCGCTGCAGTTAAACTTGATGTCTATTGTATTTTATCAGTTTAACATTGTTGAAGACTAATGATAATTTATTCTGCATTATCTTAGTCATAATATTTCTTACTGGGCTAGTTGAGCTCACCCTTTCTTGCATTGTTCTCTTCAGGAAATGAGAAAGTAGTCGGGACTAGTCGGGAAAGAGAGTGATGGTCCTAGATGATAATATTAGTAGTCTTCACTATTCTGTTAAATAGTGTGACAATAAATGTAATGAGGACTTATTCTGAGAGTGGATATTGTCTAGAAGAAAATATTTGTATTAAAACTCACAGCTCTCTTGTTGTATATTAAAGATTGTATTTGTATTACATACCATGTATTTGGCGACTCGAATAGGTGATGTATACCTATTTTGGGGCGTCACGAGTTAATATCAAAGCTTAGGGATATGATTCTGGATGAGATGTGAGACAAGAACTAGGAGGGAGGCGGAGAATTCTTTCGCTAATATGACCTACCTAAGTTTATTTGGTATTTATTTGGTCGGTCAGAGTATAGGGATAATATGTGATATGTTAGTTAACCCTTGTTTTGTGACAATATTTGAAAATGACATCCGAGAATGTTGAGAATAGCAATGGAGCACAGGAGACCGTTGAGTCTCCACATATCAATAATCAGGATAATATGCATCAGGAAGGCGACAATCTTCAGGCAAACAACAACACTAACCAAATGATGAACGATGGAATGTTCAGAGGCTTTATGCAATTCATGCAACAACAGGTAAGAGAGACTCATGTTCAAAATATAGGTGGAAATAATGGCAACCCACGGTCGGTCACCGCTAAGCAGTTCAAGGAGCTGGGACCACCGAAGTTTTTCAGAAAACCAGAACCACTTAAGGCGGAGACATGGTTAAAGCAGATCACCAAGATATTTGATGTCTTGGGATGCTCAAAGGAGTAAAGGTTCCATTTGCCACCTTTATGTTGCGTGAAGAAGGCAAATTCTTCGGTGGAAATCAGAAAATATACCAAGACCGACCTTTTCAAGATGTCTTGGGAGAAGTTCTAAGAGTCATTCAATGACAAGTACTTTCACAAAGTATTCATCACATGAAGGAGGTGGAGTTTATCAAGTTGGAGCAAAACAACATGACCGTGTCGCAAAGATCTGAAGCCAAGTTTGTCGAGTAGTCCCGATTTGTGTCTCATTTGGTTGATAATGAGGAGATAATGAAGCGAATGTTTCTAAGAGGTTTGAAACACGAGATCGTCAATATCTTATCTCTCATAAACCGTGTTTATACTCGAGATGTTGTTAATAGGGCTCGATTATTTGGAGCACGATAATGAGTCAACCCAACCAAAAGAGAGCGGTAGCAAAAATGATAATCTGGGGTGATAACGATCATCAAAGTGGTGACAATAAGCATGGAGGAACCAACATGCTAAGAATGGTAACCACTTGATGGTAATCATGGCCAAGATAATAGAAGTGGAAATTTCAAGAAGAAGGTTCAATAATGATGGAAAGACAATGATGCAAAGACCCGTTTCAAAGGAAGAAGAAGCGACCACCGGTCAGTATGTTTCAAATCTTGACGGGAGGACACATCTGTCCAATCAGACTGTGACAATCCAAAGCGTGCTTTAATTGCGGAAGAGAAGGTCACTTAGCTCGATTTTATCGTATGGTAAAGTCAAGTCCAGCTGGGATGGTGATGCCAAAGGATGTCCCAGACAAACCTGCCCGTGTGCCTGTTTTTAAGAGAGCATTTTTTTTTCATGACGAGGAACCTGAATAAAATTATCATGGGTAAGTTAATCATAAACTCTTGCGAAGTCTATACCGTGTTAGATACCGGTTCTACTCACTCTTTCATTTCACTTAGTTGTGTTCAATTTTTGAATTTAACTCTAGAGAAGTTAGACTTTGATTTATCTGTTGAAACTCAGTTGGGAGAAACCTTCATTACCTCCACTATTTATAAATCTTGTTTGATTCAAATCAACACTTTCACGTTACATGTCGATCTTATCTCTTTGAAAATACTTGCCTTTGATGTGATTTTAGGAATCGATTGGTTAACTACTCATCATGTTTTTTAGTAAGGTTGTTAGCTTTCATATTCCTAACCAACAAGTTATCTGCGAATTCAAGCAACCAAACCACTAAAATCAATCATTGTCATATCAAGCCATAAGTAAGAGCCCCGATCTTTTCGTTGTTAACTTGCTTGTGTGGAATGCAATCAAGCAGACTTTTACGTAGGGGGCGTTGTGAATAATGATGACAAGGTGATAGGTATAAATGTGACGTGTTGTCCAAGTCTTGGATGAGAGTCACAGTTGTGAATGATATTTCTATTGTTAATAAATTTCCTGACGTATTCTTGAAGACTTCTTAGCCTACCCATAGAGCGTGAAATCGAATTTTGTATTGACCCCAGTACAAAACCCATTTCTTAAACCCTCAAATATTTTCTTCACCCAAAATGAACGTATACGTATGCCAAAAGATGTTGACTTTCAATTTGTTGAAGATTACGATCGTACCATTCAATACCATCGTAGGAAAAGCGAACATAGTAGGTATGCGCGTTGAGTAGAAGATCGTATGCGGTTATAAGTGCGAATATCTGAACCCACGTGAAGATAACAAATATATAAGTAGAATCGACTTTAATCGATAAAATTAAAGCCGCTCAAGCTACATACTCAGAGCTAATGAATGTGAAGAAGAAGGTTCAAGAAGGCGTTATCTTAACCCTCGATTTAATTGGCCCATTTTGAAATCCTCGATCAAGTAGGAACTGTGGCTTATAGACTCATTTTACCGCCAAGTATGTCGCGTGTTCATAACATTTTTTTCACGTATCAATGTTACGTAAATATGTGGACGACCCGAACCACATTAATGATTTAGAACCGGATGAGATAGCAGATAAGTTAACTTATGAAGATGTACCTGTTAAAATCCTGGAATGTATTCAACACTCAAAGGTTATACCTCAAGAGTTAGAATCGGACGAAGTGTCCTCATCTGTTTGGCATACCAGGTACATACGTAAATTTCGAAGGCAAAATTTCATAAGGAGGGGAGATTGTAAAATCCCAAATTTTACGAATACATATTTAAATTTCTCGATTTTTTTTTTGAATATTATGGTGTGGAATTAATATAATATTATAGTTGTGGGTAATATTTATAAATTTTGCAAAGTATGCAAGTTACTATATTATTCGATTGGACGGGGAATATTCTTTGTATCGGGAAATATTTGTACGACGACACAATCATTGGTGGACCCCACAACAGAATTATTGTCAGATTGAGAAAACGACAAAAATATTTTTATGAAAATAACGGCGGAAGTTTTACTGAATTATCTTTGTTGAACTACTCGGTAGTAAAAAAATGATGTCTGGCGTGGTTGCATAGTAGTAGCCACGGTATTGATTATTGATGCTTATGTGAGAAGTCACTTAGTTTTGTTCAATTATTGCTCTACGATGAGTTCTTTGCGTATAGTATCTCACGTTATTTGATTCAATTATTGTTTATTGTTATATATATATATTATAAGTTTTATTTTATTAGTATTATTAATGTAATAAAATAGAAAAACTTTTATATAAAAGCGAATACTTTTATAAAGTTATTCGTTTTATTAGGCTAATAGTAAAATCTTTTATATAAAATAGAATACTTTTATAAAGTTATCTGCTTTTATTAGACAATAATTAGATTATATTATATTTTATTATGCATAGTGTTTGCATAGTGCTGCGTAGTGTTTGCGTAGTAAAATCTTTTTAAAAGTTATTCGTTTTATTAGATTATAAATAGAATATATTATATTTTATTATAAACCAATACGGATAGCTTCGTTTAAAGTAAATCGATCTGGACTGTTCATGGATTGGTTACTTTATTGATTCATTCTTCTATAAATAGAAGCTCATTCCTTCATTATTTCTTACAAATTCAATTGAAACTCTGTAGAGAAAAACTGTAGATAGAATTATTCTTCTATAATCTTGAGCATATTTCTTTAGCGTTTAAGAAAGCTTTGAAGCGTAGTGCAAGTTTCTTCAAGTATATCCACCTACTGGTCGAGTAATACTCTTCTTTATAAGGTAAGGGATATTATTTGTTGTACACTGTAAAGGGGTATTATTTTTCCATATTCATGAAGAAAATTACATTATTCCATTCTTTATTATTCATTTGGAATAACTTTTGTATCTGTGATCACCCTATATACTTGGTGAAATTCTTACATTATTCCATTATTTATTATTTTCTTTGGAATAACTTTGTCTGCATGTAATCTGCATACATGGTGAAATTACGTTGTTATTCCATTCTTTATTATTACATTGAAATATCCTCATTCATTTTTATGCCGGACTGGTTCCATCTTTATTATTACATTTGGAATATTACATACATCGTTTTTTGTGGGACACAGTTAAATTATTATTCTACATTGGAATAACTTTATACATCACAGTACCGCATGCATGGTGATTTCTATTGTTATTCCATTCTTTATTATTACATTTGAATATCCTCATTTCGGTCTGTGTACGCCGCTGACAAGATTCGTTATTTATTATTACTGTTGGAATAACTTTTTGTCATGCGGTTTATCGCATGCTAGTGATTTCTTTTGTTATTCCATTCTTTATTATACTCAGGTTGATTAAAGTTTTGACTTATATACTCCATGAAATTAGTGGAATATCCTTGATATTTGCACTTCATCCAAAGATATCTTTTCATGGAAATATTCTTCCGAGCATTCTTGAATTTTACTCTGAAAAGAAGTATCATGTTGACAATTTGGGCGTTATTAGTTTTTGAATAATTTAATTCTTGAACTTGTTTTATTGAATTCTTATATCATTGTCATCATCCTCATGTTTATATTTTTGTTGAAAGTCATCCATGGCTCATGGTGCATAGATGGACTTGGTATGATTATGACCGAGGATTATTCAGTATAATCATGGTAGTAATGTTACAAATGATGTGGAAAAAGTCTTCATTGGCCCGTAATGCATTGATGGACAATTTTTGGTATGATTATGGCTATGGATTCTCTTCGGCCAAGGGAGCAAAGATGAATTATTTTATGGCATGATCAGGACCATTAATGAAAATACGATTATCTTTGGCCCGTAGCGCATGGATAATTCGTGGTCGTGATACTAAATAATATCCTTGGCCTGTAGTACAGGGATGATTTGATGATGTGGATTATTTATTAAGCTGAGTCTCAGCGATAAAAGTGATGAAAAACCTTTTTAAATCATAAAAGATAGTAAATTTTATTCTCTACTTGACTCTTTTAATGGATTGCTTGTTCACTGCAGATTAAACTTGATGTCTATTGTATTTTATCGGTTTAACATTGTTGAAGACTAATGATAATTTATTACGCATTATCTTAGTCATAATATTTCTTCTTTGGGCTAGTTGAGCTCACCCTTTCTTGCATTGTTCTCTTGAAATGAGAAAGTAGTGGGACTAGTCGGAAAGAGAGTGATGGTCCTAGATGATAATATTAGTAGTCTTCACTATTACATTAAATAGTGTGACAATAAAAATGTAATGAGGACTTATTCTCGAGAGTGGATATTGTCTAGAAGAAAATATTTGTATTAAAACTCACAGCTCTCTTGTTGTATATTAAAGATTGTATTTGTATTCTGTACCATGTATTTGGCGACTCAGAATAGGTGATGTATACCTATTTTGGGGGCGTCACAATATGAAAATGCAAATGGATTTTCACCCGTCATGCAGTAATCCGCGTAGACAGATCATTTCCACAACTTAATAAAGAATGAATACGAAGGTTTATTCACCAGACACGTGGTAATCCGCGTAGACGGATTATTCTCACAGATTAATTAGGAATAAAATGACAACCCTTACGAATATTGAAAGAAAATAACATCCTTTAGTATGAGATTAAATGTGACAGGTATAACGGAGATTATCATGAGAAAATCTTGCACTCTTAGCTACACTCAAAGTATTCTTATACTAGAAAGAAATATGCACAATATTATAGAAGAAGAATTCTCTGATTCTGGTGTGAGTTTTATTTCTTAATAAAGAAACCTATTTATAGAAAAATGGACTAAATAAAAACTAATTAACGGACAGTTCAGATTGATTTACTATTAAAACGAACGGTCCATATTGATTTACTATTAAAACTTCAACTTACGGTCCATATTGATTTACTATTAAAACTTCAATCGACGTTCTATATTGATTTACTATTGAAACTTTAA
Organism: Panax ginseng; assembly: GCA_020205605.1. NCBI lineage: Eukaryota > Viridiplantae > Streptophyta > Magnoliopsida > Apiales > Araliaceae > Panax > Panax ginseng. The sequence continues at coordinate 16,160,019 of CM035131.1, read as the reverse complement.
CCGACGGTCTAAAAAATTAGCACGTCCCCCTATGAAATAATAAGTCAAACTTACAACAAACGCCTCATGACAAACCCCTCTATTTATATCAAAAATTGAATAAATAATTACTACAACTCATTTTTAATCTTTCAACAATTATTCATCATTAATATTATAAGTTACAATATTGACAACCAGATCGTTCCCAAGAAAGAAAGGGCTTTCCGATAAGAATTTCTCCTTACTGGCACCCAATTAAATAACCTAACCCCTTTCCTCGACAGAACTTTCTAGACGTTGCCAATAATGCTAATAATAATATGAGTAACTGTATCGTGTCAATTATTGATTTAATAATATAAAATATTGTGCAGATGTTATTGTAACAATTATTGAATCAATAATATGAGATCTTATCGCAAAGAACTCATGTGACAATTATTGAATGAAATCTTGAGTGATTTCTAACGTAAATTAATAATCAAAGATCTTTAATGTGATCTGCGCTATTTCTTTTACAACAACGCCATTCTTGTACTTTTATAATCGAATTATTTCAACGGTTTAACGAACATAAAAGTTTTGTCGTTATTTGCATAAAAAGGTTATTTACATCACTTTCTATATCAAACAATTATTCCATTGTGGGGTCCACGATGATTAACATCATCGTCTGAATATTCCCATGAAAAAATATTCCCCGACCAAACAAATATTTTCCGACAAAACAAATATTTTATGACAACTTGTTTACTTTGTTAAATTTGCATATATCACCCACAACTATAGCATTTATTAAATTATCACCTTACTTTTTAGAATAGTATTTAGAGAAAATTAAATTTTTATTCATAAAAAATTGGGGTCTTACAATTTTATTATCAATGAAAAAGGATGGAGTAACAGTTTTGACTTTTGCATGACTAATGTATTTATGAGTAGACTTGTGCTAAAATAAATTTAGAGAACACTGTAAGACCCTAACTTTTTATGAATAAAGATTTAATTTTTTCTAAATATTATTCTAAATAGTAAGGTGAAAATTTAATAAATGCTATAGTTACGAATGATATGTGCAAATTTTACAAAGTAAGCAAGTTGTCATAAAATATTCGTTTTGTCGGGGAATATTCGTTTGGTCAGGGAATATTCTTTTCGAGAATATTCGCATTTACGCAAGCAATCATCAAGTGCGAACTCCACAAATGTAATAACTATCGGATATAGAAAATGACAGAAATATCCTTTTTATATAAATAATGACAAAACTTTTACCGTTAAACTGTTGAAATATCCAGTGATAAAAGTACATTAATACGCGTTGTTGCACAGTAGCACTGATCAATATTACATAATATCTTTGATTATTGATTCTTATGTAAAAAGTCACTCAATGTTCAATAATTACCACAGTAGTTGCTGCATAGTATATCATATTATTGATTCAATAATTATTATAGTAACATTTGCATAATATTTTATATTATTAAATCAATAATTGACACGACACAGTTACTCATATTATTATTTTCATTATTGACAATGTCTAGAAAGTTCTGTCGAGGAAAGGAGTTAGGATTATTTAATTGCTCGCCAGTAAGGAGAAATCCTTTTCGGAAAGCCCCCTCTTTCTTGGGAACAATCTGGTTATTAATATTATGAGTTATAATATTAATGATGAATAATTGTTGAAAGATTAAAAATATGTTGATTGAAGATAAGTGATTTGTGGTAAATATTTATTCAAATTTTGATATAAATAGAGGGGTTTGTCATGAGGCATTTGTTGTAAGTTTTGTTGGAAGAATGCATATTTTGATTTGATGTTTAAAATAAATGCTCATGATTATATGTAAAGTCCTTCAAGGAATATATGTACAAGGATTTAGTGATAGATCAAAATTGTTAGGTTGATCTTAGCTTTTAATGTTCATCATTCTATAAACGAATGTATAGATAAAGAGATCAAAGATGTTAGGTTGATCTATGACTTGAAAGAAATAGATAGGCCTTGAAAAGAATCGCAGTCTATCAAGCTGATTAACAGAATGCAGAAGCTAAGGCAGGATCGTAGAGCTTAGAAGATTGTAGTGTATCTGCCTTGAAGGGCCTTCTCTAGGAATTGTAGAGCTTATTAACTTGCAATTATTATTAACCCTTTAATAATAATATTATTAATCCTTTAATACTATTTTAATCATCTAATATTAACAATATTTTAATCATCATCTAATATTATTAATCACTTAATAATATTTTAATTTAACTTTAATTTAATATTATTAATTATTTAATAATATTTTAATTTAATTTAAATCTAATATTATTAATCATTTAATAATATTTAATCATCATCTAATATTATTAATCACTTAATAATATTTTAATTTAACTTTAATATAATATTATTAAGCATCATTTAATAATATTTTAATCATCATCTAATATTATTAATCACATAATAATATTTTAATTTAACTTTAATATAATATTATTAATTATTTAATAATATTTTAATTTAACTTTAATCTAAATATTTTTAATTACTTAATAATATTTTAATATAATATTATTAATCTTTTAATTATTTATGATACTTATAAACAATTTAATTAATTGTTTATCCTTTACAATAACATTTACTTAACAAACCTAAAATGTCATAAATATAACATTTTATTAAAAATAACCAAACTACCCTCTAAAAATCTAGTTTTCTCATATCAAGGGTCTTTGGTCCAAAAAATTATATTTTTACCCCTTTTAACATTACATAACTTAATTTATCCATTAATTCACAACTCAAACAATTACATGAATAATATCAAAACAGATCTGAAAATTTTACTTTTTTGGAAACTAACATAATATGGTTCCCTTATGAACATATAATTTTTTCTGGAATTTTTTAATTTCATTTACTATTTTTAAATGGTTAAAACAGTCTAAAATTGCAACAATTATCATAAATCATCCGTTTGTCCAAAAATTCTGAAATTTACAAGGTTACTCACTGATGTATACATCTACTTCCAATAAACATTTTACAATTTTTGGAGTTACCAATAAAGAGTTATTCATGTTTTAATTTAAAATATCTTTTGTCGTAACATTCATATCTTGAGTTCTACACATCCAAAAATCTCCATCTTTTTACTGGAGTCAGTTACCCCATCTTATTATCACCCCAAATTTTTCCAGAATTTTTAGAACAAAAAATTTGGACGAAATTGCCCATTCCAAAAAACTGCTCAAAATAGTTCCATTTTTTTTGTTTTAAAATCTGGACAGCTTTGTCAAAAGAGTCACCAAAGCTTGTAAAATAAACATATTTGAGTGCTACCACTTAGGTTTAAAAGCTAAGACGGTATTTGATTGCATCTTAATGAATCTTAACAGCCCACCTCTTAATACATTTTATCCGTCCACATTTTTATATTAAGAGTTCCTTTGAATAGTTAAGATACAAATATGAGTCTATACTATTCAGAGGACCCTCTTAATACAAAAATATGGGTTATTAAAATACATTAAGAGGTGAGTTGTTTAGATGCATTAAGATACAATCAAACTAGCACCCCTCTTTAACGGATCATAAATATGAGGTGTAGATTTAAAAAAATGTAGCATTTCAAAGTGAATAAAAAAGTTTTAGGGTTTTTATTCCTTAAAAAAAAACTAGCTTCCTTTTCTTACCTTTGATCATACCTTTAACACATAAAAATGTTAGATCTATAGATGAAACACTCAATAACATGTAGATCAAGAGTTTTTTGGGTTCAAGATCACAAACTCATAATTTTAAGAAAAAAAATTAAATAAAACTTGAAGTTTTTATACCTTTTATTTTCTTCCTCTTTTTATCTTTTTCTTCTTCTTTCATCCATGACATCATTTTTCTCTATCTTCCTCTCTATTTGGTCGGGTAGGAGTGGAAAAAATGGGAGAAACTCTTGCTTTGTTTTCCATGTGTTAAATTCTCTCTCTTAATCAACTTTAGATTGCTTGTAAGCTTGGACAAATGATGAGGCAAAGTATTAGTGTGACACCTAAGGAATAGGTGACCAACTTTGACAAATTTGATATAGGAGTTGATTTTAGTCACATGCATATACTTCCCCCCTCCCTCCCCCTTTTTGCCGTGCACTCCCCTTCCAAGTTTTGATTTATTTATTTATTTTCATTTATTTACTTATTCAATTACCTAGAAGACCCTTATAAATTGGGCCAAAACTTGGGCCAAATAAATTATTATTTGGGCTTTTTAATTTAATTATTTGGGCCATGCACATTAGGTTAGGTCCAACACATAATTTTATCTTATCCTAATTATTTAATTAGAGTTTCTATTTCACTCATTTTGAAATTCAAATAAATGTTTATATAGATTTAATCATATAACCTAATTAGGTTTTATTTAATTAGGTTAATATAAATAATTAGTTGAGATATATAAAATAAATCTCTTAGGGTTTGTTTACTAGTAAAAAATTTAAATACTAGAAATCTTAATAACTATAACCCTTAGGTTATTTAATTTTCATTCCTAATATATAATATTACTTTACAATAATTTAGTAAATTGAGATGATATAATAAATCTCTTAGATTAGGTCACTAGTATATAATTAAAATACTAGGACCACTAAATAATGATAACCCTTTAGGTTATTTAATTCCAATACCTAATTTATAACATTAGGCTATAAAGCTTTCTTTAATTCTCTTTATATAAAGAATAAATCTATATACATATTTAAAACATATGTATTTACTTAATCTTACACATGTCCCACATAAGTCATCATTCAAGGGTTTCAACACATAAAACGCAGCGAAAATAGAACAATTTAAAGCAATTGCGAAATCCAAAACAGGATCCATGCGAAAATCAAATTAATTCAGTGGTTAGAAATTTATACCAATTATTGAAGCTAGAATTGATGCGATCGAATCTTTAACGCAATCCAAACGAACTGCGCCTCTACAGTATCTACACGAATGCCCCGCGAATTGTCGTACGATCTGGAGTAAAAGGAACTGCGGTACTAGCCACCAAGGATGAGGATTTTTGAAACTGTTTCTCTCTAGTCTCTCTCTAAGAGCGGTTAGGGTTTTGGTTAGTGATAATAATACCTAAATGGCTGCTATATATCATATATATAGCAGTTAAAAGGAATTAATCAAAAACCTAATTTCATAAAATCTAACTTTATATATATATATATATATATATATATCTTAATTAAGTCTTACTTAATTAATATACCTATATATAACATATCCTATTAATTTAAATTCATAATTTAATTAAATACTATCAATCATATTGACATATTTAAATCTTTACAATTTAAATTAATTCCCTTTTAATTATACGTTCTATGTGTGTGACCCTATAAGTTATTATTACGTTGGCAATAGTTTTAAAATCATATTATAAAATTATAAACAATGAGCGACATCTAGTAATGCATCACTGCTACCCAAGTAATAATAAGATCGATGATTCGATGCAACCTTTTCGTGACCAATGTTTCAATGTAATTTAATCCTTTTAACCTTAATATCCTAGATTAAACTCGAGTCATGTAATGTGTCATACTCTTCATAATTTAATTTGAATTTTTCTTGATCAATGAGTAGACTATATGAAACAAATCACTATTTGAGCATGACCATGCATTTCATAGTCCTACTCAATCAAGAGGCCTATGAATATCACCCCTAATACATAGGAGGGTTAAATTTCATCTAGATCACTCATATTCCTCACATGATTCATGATGTACCCAATAATCACCTTTATAGTCCACCATATTAAAGGTGACCTTTGATGATATCAAAGCACATAAATTCCCATGTAGTAATTTAGTGATTTCAGGTTGGAGGATCATTACATCATTGTCACTATGAGAATCTCTAATGACACTTCGCATAATGCTCCACAAAGAATTCTCATGGTGGGTCTGTCCAATACATCGTTCTCTAACATGTACGTATGCATTGACTTAATATCTCATATATTTATGACCAATGAGATTTGGTCATCAGTCAATCCACATACTAGTCTTAATGCATCATTGTTGTTCCATCAACAATGATACTCGACTAAGGACTTTTAAGAATAATGATACTAATTATAATTATATAATCTCATGTTCAAGTCACATACTTGAAACTATATAATTTGTATCACTATTTTAAGAAATTTTATTATGTTAACATTTATATAACGCAGTAAATAAAACCATAATAAAATCATTCATTTATTCAATCAAATATAATATCAAAATGTTAAGCAATTATATCAAATAATTGGCCTCTAGGGCACAAACTCTAACAATCATGTATTTATCCTTATCATTCCTCTTGCTAAAATATATATAGCACATCACTAAGTATATATATGTACATATACATATACACATTTTCTTTAACCTTTTAATATCTCTTCACTTAAAATTTATTTCCTTAATAAAAAATTTCTCACATACATAATCCCTTTCTTACTTTTCAAAATTTCTATCATTCTCATTTAATTTCTTTACATTACTTAAAAATTCAAATCAAACCATATAAGTTCCTTAAAATTTTTAATTAATCCTCTATTTTTCATCTAGGTTTTATTCTTTAACCATTATTTTAATTATTCAAGATCCTCTAAATTTTCGAGTTGTCAAATTAGCATGCTTAATATTAATATTAATATTATGAATAATATTAATAATATTATTATTCATATTAATAAAAATATTAATATTACTGTTACTATTATTAAAAATAATAATAACATGAATATTATTCAGGTACAAGATATAACGGAAGGGTACATCCTCACCACCCAGACTTATGTGCCCTTCTACTCATTTGAGTCTGACTTCATAGAGCAAGCGAAATTACAGGTACTATTATTCTCATGTTACTCTTACTATTCCCTCTTAATTTTATATTTAAAAAATATTAATATTAGTAATTATTATTATTAATTATATTTTTATCAATATCAATTTTTAGGTACAAGATATAGCGGAAGGGTACATCCCTACCACCCAGGCTTATGTTCCCTCCTACTCATTCGAGTCTGGCTTCATAGAGAGGCGGGTAAACATGTACTATTATTCTCATTTTACTATTACTATTCCCTCTTAATTTTATGTTTTAAAAATATTAATATTAGTAAATATTATTAATATTATTTTTATTTTTATCAATATATTTTTCAGGTACAAGATATAGCAGGAGGGCACATCTCTTATGGAAGGAAAACGTGTCCTACCAAAAAACTTAAGGAAGACAAGGTTGAGTTTATAAATAATCATTTGTTTGGGAACACACTTTGTAATCCATCAATATTTCATGTCACACATCCGCGACACTTGTATACATTGCAACACGACGCATTCAAGGCCTTAAGCCCTAAAACTTGGATTTTGAGCATTCCCTGGACGCGTATATGCTATTACTGCGGGATAAAGAGGAGTACTACAGGACGCAGGAAATTATAAGGTGGGCAAGATTTTCTTTTATGGAATCATTCTTCATGCATTTTGGCAAGAGCTTTGTGCCCCCCAGCCAAATGAATGGGGCAGAGAGTTTTTGCCACCCTTATGTCTACCCAGATATGGGCCCGGCGTTACACGAATGTACGTATATATTCATGTCATTGTGTACTCAAGATACCAAAAATTTTATGTTGTTTGTATTCTTGGTGCCTGAATGGGCAGTCACCATCTTTGACCTTCTCTACGATGATACCCCCATATTTAACGATCCAACAAATGTATAGAGAATTTGTTGAAGTTGCGGTATGTATATTAATTGTTAGTATTGTACTTTTATACATGCCATACAATTTATATCCATAAATAATATGACTTTGTGCACGCAAGTCAAATTGATACCAGTTTGTTTGCGAATTGGTGATCCGCAGCGCGAGTGGCCAACTCAAGATCCACGCGTGCTCATACCAAAGACCAGACCTATGCAGCCTAACAAGACAGATTATGGTATTTTTGTCTGGAAATATGTGGACTACTTTGTTAGGGGTAGTGTAAATATTCGCAAAGAAAAATGGTCCTTAGAAGATTTAACGATATTTTTATACCGAATTACGTGGGAACTCTTTAGATGTATAGCCAGACTTCTTCAAACGGATGATATTTAGACTTATATTTTAGTTCATATTATTCGTGTACTGATTATGCTTTTATGTTTAGATAAATGTACAGCTGATATTTTCATGTTGACTGCTGTTTATGTTTTATTGTTAAGTGTATTTAAGGGTTATGTGATTTTTTTTTAATTATTAGCTCTATAAAATTTATTTTTAAAAGTTATAATTAATATTAATTCTTTTATAAGAAAATTATAAGAAATTTTATTTTTAAAGAATGACTAAAGTCTTATAAAATAAGTCTCATAAAAATGATTGATTTATATAATATTTTATTCTTAATATTAAAATTTTAATAATTAAAAAAGTTAATAACCATTTATAATTATAATAATTAAAATAATTATGGGTGAATAATTAATAATTTATTCCTTAGATTGTAATGATTATTCCATGGATTTCCAAATACACTTTATTAGTATGAGAGCATTCGCTTTTATGAGAGAATTCAATTATGGGTAGTTTATTTGGAAACCCAAGGAATAATCATTACTCGTAGGTATGCAATTGTTGTTGTTGTTGTTAATATTATTATTATTATTATTATTATTATTATTATTATTATTATTATTATTACTTTCATTAAATGTATGTATATTAATTTAGGAATTAATGTTTACCTATTACTAGCTATGAGTGTAGAAGATAATATTACTACTACGACATAACATAAACATAATAATTATGTTCTCAATGCATAGCGTAAATAATACAATTGAGCATAAATAAAAACATAGCATAAATAAAAATATAGCATAATAATACAACTGAGAGCTATTTTTTAAGCTCAGGAATCCCTAACACTCGATAGTGATTGCGCTTATCATGGTAGGTTTCAAAGCCATAAATTGCACATTTTCGATGAGGTTTAAAACCCACAATTTTCTCGAGTGCACTCTTTAATCTTAATTATTTTTTGCGGCCCTTTGTTTGAGAAATAACTAGTGGAAAAAACTCATCTTCTTCCGCTTCTTCCTCTGTATCTTCATCGTCATTATCATAACCCATAGCTTGAGGTGTATCTCCGACAGTGCGATCAATGTCATCGTCTGCCAATTCTCATCTGGATCATACTGGTCAACTAACGCTTTTCCTCGTGCATTCAACTTAAGGACAATTTTGTAACATCGAACTGAGCAAGCAACTTTGTTGGCTAACTCCTGGCAATCATTCATCAAATGATTAAAACGCATTGCTTGATTTTGTTCAAAGTCAGCAGTTGTTGGGCTAAAGAGTAATTCTTCAACATTAGTTTTGTTCGCGTTTCTTGTCCACCGAGGAAGAATCATGCCGCTCGAAATTTGGAAAATACTCTTAGCATAGAAATATCTTAAGATGTGCCTGCATAATTCACCAGAATGAGAAAATAATTGACAATTACATGTTACCAACCCTAGCTGACGATTGTTGACGATTTCTTTATATCTTACACCATTTTTAGCTGCATCTTCCTTATACACTACATAAACCTTTGTTTCAGGGCCACACAACTCACTAACTTTACTAACATTGTACTTCATGGAATCGACGATTTGACGTTGAAAACCTCTAAACAACTCTTTTGTGTACACCTGTGCAGCATGAACTTCTAAAGATGACCCGAGTACCATATTCATTTTTCGATGTTGTGTTATGTAGTCGACCTTCCTCTCTCTGATAAATTATTTTTCTACAGCCTTCTGAATCTGCATTACAAATTCTTTCATGCCCATTGAAGAATTGACTAACTCATCAAAAAATGATTCATGCTCTCGCTTCTTCTAGTGATTGTCATTCCTGCGGTAAAATATCTCTTTGTATACGCGGGAATCTATTTCTCTCGTACATCATACAAACTTCTAATCCACTTATTGTTATACAATTCATAATTCCTCACTAGAATCTGCCAAAGTTCTTTAAACTCCCCGATGGACAATGAATTATACACACAATTGTTAAAATGGTCTTTGAAGGATGGGTACTTAGAATAAACATGATGCAATTTCTCAGGAAATTTGTTGCTAATATGCCAAGAACACAATAAGTGATAAGTAGAAGGGAGTACCTTAGCAATAACATTACTCATGGCTTTATCTTGGTCAGTGATGATGGTTATAGGTGTCTTGTAATCCATGGCTTCGAGCCATGTCTCTAATACCCAAATGAAAGTGTCATCTGTCTCATAGACTAAAAATGGTGGTTGACCTCAGTAAAAGGAACAAACGGCATGTCATACTTATTTGTCCTGTACGTACTGTCAAATGTCACAACATCTTCGAAACGTTGATACATAAACCTTAATTGGGCATCAATCCACAAAATGCATGCTATGCGATTTGTTTCATCTGATTTGACAAGATAAAAAAATTTACTCGAACTTCCAGATCCAAGTTTTTTCAAATAATTTACAGCAGCTTGTGCATCATTTTCATCTGTAGAATCACGCCTTAAATCTCTCGCCACATTCTGAACATTAACATTAGAAAAAGGAACATTTTGCAACCCGCCACCCATTGTGCTCAAAACGTTCATCATCTTGCTAGGTCCAATACCATACTTATTTAAAGTGTCAATTAATTTTCTTGCAACCGGAGTAATATTTCTATGTGTCTCAATCAAGTCTACCTTGGTAGGGGTCATTGGGTGATGATTGTGCTCTAATTCAACAGTAGAAATACGTCAATTGTCTTCTTTCTTATTATGAACAAACATATATTCTAACTTTGCATAATGTGCATTCTATAGAGTCTCGCTGCCTAGTTATTTTATTACTACCATCTTCATCATCAGGCAAACTCTTCACAGAAGTTGGTGTAACAACTTTTTTACAAACATACAACCTAGATGACACATCATTAATACCAGCATGTTTATGACTAATTACAATTCTAATCTCAAAACCATTTTTTGAGCATAGGACAAAAAAATTCAACTTCTTCCAACTTAGAGAATAATTGACTAACGTATGGCACCATTTCAAATTTGTTACTTTCAACTTCACTTACAAACTCAGATACATTTTCACAATCTAAACTAGCAACAGAATCTGAAGAACTAGATACAAACCTTTTATGAGCAGGTATGTTGTGTGCCATTCTAAAATAAGAAGGAAGAATCATCGGATCAGAACTTCAACTTGAACTTGAGAGTGAAAGTGGACAACATCAACCAAAAGAAAAAGAGATATAAAATAACAGGAAAAAAATTTGAGAGGAAATCGAGCTATCTGAGATCTGTGAAATGAAAGGTTGGAGAGATAATTCAACAACGAAGGAAGTAAGCAAGGAGTTTTAAAACAAATGTTGGCTGCCGCTATAGCCACTGATGGCAGGGACAAAATAATTTAGTCAACATAAAAATCTGTGTAAAGGCTGTCATAAAAGTTGGTAAAAGTTGAGCATGGAAATTGGTGAAATGGTGGGGCCCTGCCACCAGAGCCTTTAGCCGACAAGGGGCTTTAAAATTGTGACTCACATTAAATATGGACAGGGGCAATAAAGTAACAACTACACGGTTTTTGGGGTCAGGTGACTGCCGCTACAACCTGTAGCGGTATGGGTAACTTGCTTTTAATCGTGGCCTTATATTGTATTGATCAACGACTATAAAGTTGGTTACTGAAACAATATTCAAGGCAACTGGTTGACACGGATTAATTCCATATATATATATATATATTTGTTTTTATAATTGTAACGGTTCTTTCTTACCGTCAATATCAATGGTTACTCTTGCATCAACGCCGTCACTGTCAACGCAGTAAACAAAGGGGAAGAACATATATACCCACGTCCCATAGTAAGGCAATCAGTTGTACCAGCAGTCACTAAGGCCAAGAAAGAAACAAGATACAGACAAAAAGGCTGGGCGATTCTCATTCTTTCTCACAGGTATGATTTGTCATAGTATTTAAATTATGTGTACCATATGATTCATTATTACTTTAATATATGCATGTGAAGTTGTTTCTCCACTCTAGTTACCAATCTCCCTCTTAATTAACAAAACTGACATGCACCAGTTAATTTTGTATACGCCTTTCCATATATCAGTCAGGATCGTTGGCTAAGTTGACAATTAATTGGTCATATATATTTATGGAGAATATTTATGTTTTTCATTTTTACTTTTAAATATCAATGCCGAGTATGTTCTGCTAATTAGTAAGCAACCCAGGAATCATTTAAGCCTTTAAGGACGTTTTTTTTCAATTGAAGCATTACTAAATTTCTTATGTTTCTGAAGAGGTAAAATACATAATTTATCTGATTAAGACTTTTCAATCCTTGATTACTAGTTGATGTTCTGTAAATTATGCAATTTTTTTTTTCTAATGCTTCCTAATTTTATGTTTTTCTAATATTTTTCTTACTCATATTTAGCTTGCTTGTTCAAAATGATTGTCAGTATTCTTTCCATGGTAGTCATGAATAGTTAATACTAGAGAACAACTATCTGATACTTATTTGATTAAAAGAAATAATATTAGGTACATGCGGTTGTGTTGTTTTTCGTTTGGTTAATTCTTCGTGATTGCTTCATCTACTTCTCTTTTCAGATAATTGTAGTCTTTTTTTTTCGGGCTATCTCACCTTAACATGATTTTGATCTGGATATAGAAAAGGCTACACTTTTTTTCACCGAAACAGGGAAGCATCTGTGCACGTAATCTTTCTTTTCCGGGCTATCTCACCTTAACAGGATTTTAGTCAGGATATAGAAAAGGCTACACTTTTTTCGACTGCAACAAGGAAGCATCTCTGCCGATAATCTTTCTTTTCCGGACCATCTCACCTTAACAGGATTTTGGTTTGGAAATAGAAATGACTACATTTTTTTTCCACCGCAACAAGGAAGCATATATTCCGGACTATTGTAGTCTTTCCTTTCCAGGCCATTTCACCTAAACAAGATCTTGGCTCTGATATTCTCAAAGAAAAAACTACAACTTTTTCCGTAAAGACCGAGAAATATATACGATTATATATGCATATTGTGACGCCCCCAAAATAGGTATACATCACCCATTCTGAGTCGTCAAATACATGGTACAGAAATAACTACAACTTTATTATTACAATTGTCGTGCAAAATACAATAATACACATGTTGTGAGTTTTAATACAAATATTGTCTTCTAGACAATATCCACACTCAAATAAGTCCTCATTACAATTATTGATACACTATTTTACAAAATAGTGAGGACTACTAAAACAACTATCTTGAATCATCACTCCATACCCCGGCTAGTTCCTGCTAAATTCTCACCTCTTGAGAAGAAAAATGGAACAAAAAGGAAAATGGTGAGCTCAATTAGCCCAGTAAAAAATATTATGACTAAGATAATATACAACAAATCATCATTAGTCTTCAACATGGAAAAATCTAATAGAATATAATAGACAACAAGTTTTAGATCAACAACTGCAGCGGAAACAACAATCCATTTGAAGAGTCAAGTAGAGAATGAATTCTACTATCTTCTAAGATTTAAAAGTCCATCATCAATATTTTATCCCTGTAACATCAATCAATATACATCTTGAATCAAATATTCATCTTTGCACTACATGCCAAAGATATTCATTTGTATTATTACCGGGTCATGTTCATCTCAACACTGCTCATCTTTGCACCGGGCCAAAGATATTCATCGATTAATCATTCATCTTTTGCACTACAAAAGCCAAAGATATTCATAATATCATCATTTAGGACTAAGGATGATGAAAAATATATTAAAGAAAACGAATCCAGTGAGACAAAAGGATAAATATTAGGGATTCGTACTACAGTTTATCCAAGTTCAAAAATATTCCATAATAATCAATTGTGGAGCAGAATTCAAAAATAAAGATCAAAACAAGGATATAATTAAAGATAGTAACCACAATAGACAACTTGGACAAAGAAGAGAAAATTTTATTTTTTGGTGAATAGTCGTATTTGTGAATAGTGCCGTATACGTGAATAGTAATCCTGACACAAAAAGGTAGAAATTCCACAATAAAATTCATACTAATATTTCAGCATAATGATATTGAAAGAAATAATATCATTTACGAAGAAAATAACATCCCTTACCTCAAAAGAACAGTATTTCTGACTGGAATATCAGATGTAATGCCGAAGGAAATTTGCACTGAGTAGCAACTCTCAAAGTATTTAAATACTCACCAAAATACGCTCGATAATATATAGAGAGAAAACTTATGTTTCTGGTGTGTTTTTTAATTCTAACCTAAGCACCCTATTTATAGAAAAATGCTAGAACGCCAAATGAGACTAAATTAAAAAATAATATATTCTTTTTCTTCGCACATTTATTTGACCAAATCACGCACTCCACTTTTGAACCAAAAATTCAGCACATTTTTCCACCAAAAAAATAAAAGTGGGTCCCACCCATGTTTTTAATAAAAAAGTATTTATTTCTGAAACTTCAATAATTCATAATAAATAGCCCTTTTATCAGAAAAATACGAATTTTATGTCCATTCCATATGAAATTAAATTCTCTACAACTTTGTAGATTTAAGTTTTTCTAAATTCCAAATGAAAAATGACCGAAATCCACATACGAATTATTTTTAATACCTCCATTCCGACAAAATACTGATAAAATACCTCAGCAATAATTCCTTCATTTATATCCACACAATATAAATATTTCTCTATCCATCCACATAAAATAAATATTTCATTATCATATAAATCAATAATTAATTATTCACAAATAATATTACAGTAATCACAATTATGACAACTGTGTCGCTCCCGTGAAAGGGGGCTTTTCGATAAGGATTTCTCCTTACTGGCGCGCAATTAGATGACCAAACCCCTTTCCTTAGACAGAACTTGCTTAGACATTGCCAATAATGCTATCTAACAATATTATTTAAATAATATGAATTATTGATCTGATAATAGAGATATTGTGCAGTGATAATTATTAAAATAACAATAATATAAATATCAATGCAACAATTATTGAATCAATAAAATAAAATATTTAACAGTAATTACTGTAATAATTATTGAGTAGTGCCTTCTTATGTAAGAATCAATAATTCAAAAATACTGTGCAATACCGTGTGCTACTGTATTGAACCACGCGTATTATTGTATTTTAACCACCGGATATTCCAACAGTGTTAACGGTAACAACAAAGCCATTATTTATAAAAACGCAAACTTATCATTTTTTTCATCCGACCGTTTTCCGTTATGGGGCACACAAATGGTCATATTGGTCAGCATTTAATATTCCCCACAAAGAAGAATATTCCACGACCAAACGAATATTTCCCGACAACAATGAATATTTTATAACCACTTGCTTATTTTGCAAAATTTGCACATTTCACCCATAACCAAAGATAATGAATAGAGGAAATTCAATTTTATTTATTAAAAATTTGGGGTCTTACACATATTTTTACAAATAATTTTTTTTAAGCATATAAGTGAATATGTGAATTAAGTGAGTTAGTTAATTTAATTATTTTAAGTTAACTAAGATGAATACTTATTCAATTTGATTAAAGAAGAGTAAGATAAGTTATGGTCAGAATTAACATAACTTGAATGGTAAATTAAAAAGATTTATAATCTCTAAGTGATTAAATTGATATGACTAATATAAAGAGATTATATGATTATGTAATAATTATTAAGCCAATTAGGGTTAATTAAGTTAATGAATTAATAGAACAAAAAGGGAAGCCAATAAATAAGAATATATTAATTAAATATTAATGATATTAAAAATTTAGTGACATATAGTTATCTGGAAAGTGTATGTGTCTAAATAAATATATATATTATAAATATGTATATGTATTTATTTATTAAAGAGAATTAAAAAGGAAAAATTATATAACCTAATTATACATTTGGTATGATAATTAAATAACCTAAGGGTTGTGGTATTGAAGAATGATAGTATCTAAAATTTATACTACCCTAAGATATTTATTTTATACATCTCAACTAATTAATTATACAATTAATTAAAACAAGTCTAATTGGGTTATATAATTAAATGTACGAGAGTAACCATTTAAATCCCAAATGAGTGGTATGAAAACCCTAATTAAATAATTAGGGTGATATAAAATATAGGTATTTGACCATACTATTTTTACATGGCCCAAACAATTTAAATTAGGAAGCCCAAATAATTAATGGATTGTGTGCGCCCCCAAAACAGGTTTACATCACCTATTCTGAGTCGCCAAATATATGGTACAGAATACAAATACAATCTTAAATATACAACATGAGCTGTGAGTTTTAATACAAATATTGTCTTCTATATAGTATTCAAACTCAAAATAAGTCCTCAATACATTTATTAACACACTATTTCATAGAATAGTGAGGACTACTAATTCTATCATCTGGACCGTCACTCTGTTCCTCGACTAGTCCCTGCTACGTTCTCATTTCCTGAAGAGAACAATGAAAGTAAAAGGGTGAGCTCAACTAGCCCAGTAAGAAATATTATGATTAAGATAATGCAGAATAAATTATCGTTAGCCTTCAACAGTGTTAAACTGATACAATATAACAAACATCAAGTTTAACTGCAGCGGAACAAGTAATCCATTAGAAGAGTTAAATCACTACAAGAAAAAGGCCTATCAGCGACCAAGACTATCAGCGACCGCATATACGGTTGCAGATACTATTAATAGCGACCAACAGCTGCGACCGTATCTTAAAGTAGTCGCTAAATACTATCAGGGACCGCATGTGGTCGCTGAGAGGTCGCTATTACAAATTTGCCTCGTAAAATTTGGCACGAAATGTTGGCGTCAAGGTTTTGTGCGACCACTTAACATCGATGATCGCGTCGCGTCACCGATAAATCTATGTCATTAAAATTCAAATGATCAAGAAGCGCCGTTGATGGCGATCACGATCAAACTAAATGAAATCAATGAATGTGTCTTTCGCTCAACACAGAAGACGGAAGAAAAAAAGAAGAAGAGAGGGAGCTCAACATAGAGAGAAGAGGGAGAAAGGGGGGAGAAGAGAAGGAGGAGAAGGAGAAGCTGACCACCCCATCGGCCAAATTACCCCCCACCAAACACTGGTATGTACTTTTCATTTTAGGTTTTCTTAATATAAATTCTCTCTTCTTCTTCCTCCTGATGAAATTGAGAAGCCGTCGCTAGTCAAGCAACTGATTCATTTTATCGTGGTAACAATGTTTCCGTTGAATTTCCTTACAAGATTTCATTTTTAAGTCAATTTTTTTTTTCTCATTTGATGTGTTTTGTTTGCTAGAGAATAATCATTCATATGAATAATCATTTGTTTTTCGGAAGCATCTGAATTGGTTTAGAAGATTTATTGTTAGAGACTTGAATTTCAGTTATTTAGATTTTACCAAGGACAGTAATTTTCTAACAATACATTCCATCCGTCCCACAAAAAGAGTCCCAATTTGTGAATTTTATAAATATTAAAACTGTATATTAAGAGTGTATATTTATTTTAGATGAAACAAATTTTAAAGACTATAAATGCGTATCACCTTGTTCCAACTTTAGCTAGCCCTCCTTTAGTTTCACACTGTGACGAACATTTTTTTGTGTGCCAAAATGACCAAGTTTGGCATTACTTTTGGGTACTTCTTTTGGAGTAAAATTAGATATAGCTGTAGAAAAATGGTAAGTATCTTGATGAGCCTTAAATTTTTGAGTTTGAAGTGGTCCAGTGATGAAAGTGAAGGGAGAGGATTCCAAATTTACAAAAAATTAAAGCTCCTTGGTATATAATTTGTGGGATGCTTCTTTTTAGGCCATATTTTTTGAAAATATATTGTTAGAAGTTATTTTAGTTATCTGATTCCAGAATTATAACAATAATAATGTGAGGGGACGACATCTAGGCCTAGTTGGTGTTGAGAACATTTGATATATAATTAATTTATAGGATACTTTTTTGGGGTGGCACTTCGTTATTTTGTTGGAGGTTAAATTGCTATCATCCGATTCAGGAACCATAATGATAAGTGTGAGGACCCGACACCTACACCTTGGCCTAGCTAGTTGGTGATAAGATTATGTCCCATAGCGGGGATAAATTGACAAGATGCCCCGATGGAGGTGCAACCAACATGCCTTGGTTTGAATGAATGAATGTAACCAAGGATGGGAACTCAACTCGTCTATATGCCATCCCCCCAACTTATCCAATTCTTTTGTGAATGAATGATAACTACTTTTATTAAAATTAGCTGAAGTATCATACAACTTATGAAATGAATAAAGTTATGTTTGTTGTGTTCAGAATTAGGATGGAAAATATTAATTTGTGTAATGAGTGAATTTTGTGAATTTGGTCGCCCTACAAAAAGAGTCCCAATTTGTGAATTTTATGAATTTGGTCACCCTGCAAAAAGAGTCCCAATTTCTTTTTGTATATTTCTCTTGGTTTGTGTCTTGGGTGCCTAAAAATGTCCATATATGCACGCCAATCGTCGTGTATGTGGCTAGTCCATATTGTAGGGAGACTCGCTAAATTTTTTAAGTATTATAAGTATATTGGTGATCCACTAGAGCCTATTAAGGGGCATTGAGCCGATGGGTGGATTGGGGTCATGAGGCCACACGAGGTTGCCATGCCAAGCTTAGCTAAGCTCCTCACGGGGCCAAGCCAAGCTTGGTTGTCGACGTATGTTAAGCTATTGGGGTCATTAAGCCAAAATAACATGATATAATATAAATTTTATCATACCGCTTTAATTTACATTCATTCGTTAACATTGAGTATGCTTAATTAAATGTTAATCATATGCTTACAAGTATGCTCAAGTCATATGGTTACAAGTATGCTCAAGTCATATGCTTATAAGTATGCTTAAATGTTAATCATATGCATGCTTACAAGTATGCTCAAGTCATAT
The DNA here is from genome assembly GCA_020205605.1 of Panax ginseng. Classification (NCBI taxonomy): domain Eukaryota; kingdom Viridiplantae; phylum Streptophyta; class Magnoliopsida; order Apiales; family Araliaceae; genus Panax; species Panax ginseng. Next base: position 16,140,961 of record CM035131.1, on the reverse strand, counting down.
GGTTTCAAGTATGCTCAAGTCATAAGATTAATAAGCTCATGTTGTCTGTAGTAGGTACCGTGGAATCATGGACCTCTATTCGCATCCAGTAGATGGCACGACGAAAAAGTCAAGTTCCCGAGATAGGTGCTATAGTTGAATTTAAAAGCTGGTTGCTGTGTGTTTTTGAGTAGTATGCGATAGTCACCCTAATGTATGAATGGTAAGTCGCAGATACGATGTCCATGTTTGAAGTGTAAGAATATAAATTATATGGACAGAGACATGGTAAACTATCATTTACTTATTTCTGGGTTCATGAGAAATTACGAAGAATGCTGGTGGGCACATGGGCAGAGAAGAGATGGTGGCATCACACAAGTACACAATTCGGACAGTAGTACTCATCGTATGAATGAAATGGTTTATGATATTATAGGGCCAAATTTTGATTGGGAGAAAGGTAGAGAGCAACCTATGAATTCTGATGCCAAAGACTTCTTTAAGTTGTTAGACGAGGGTAGAGAGCCATTGTAGCATGGTTGCACTAAACACACTACATTGTCTGCAGTGGCGACATTACTTAACATCAAGGCTGATCACAACATGAGCCATGAGTGTTTTGAGTCGCTCTTGAAGGCCATTAAGAGTATGTTGCCTAACGGTGAGAAATTTCCTAGTAACTATTACTTTTGTAAGAAAATGATGAAGAAGTTGGGTCTTGGATACCAAAAGATCGATGCATGTCCCAACGATTGCATGTTGTTTTATAAGGTAAATAAATAGATGACAATGTGCACGTTTTGCAGTCATGATCGGTTTAGGCCTAATAAAGAGGGTGTGACTACAAAAAAATCAAGTATACCGTTTAAGATTCTAAGGTATTTTCCAATAACACATCGGCTAAAAAGATTGTACATGTTTTCAAGAACAGCTGAACATATGAGTTGGCATGCGAAATCTCCAGCTAAAGATGGAGAACTAAATCATCCCGCAGATGGGCAGGCTTGGAAAGATTTCAACTTAGCACATCCTGGATTGTCATTGGAACCTAGAAATCGTGGTTCCTGGTCCTAAGAGTCCTGGAAAGAACTTAGATGTTTACTTGAGACCTCTTATAGACGAGTTGAAGGTATTGTAGGAGGATGGAGTACAGACTTGGGATGTTGCAACGAAAACAAATTTCAACCTTAGGACAGCGGTTATGTGGACTATAAGTGACTTCCCAGCTTATGGTATGTTAGTCGGATGGAGTATACACGGGAAGTTGGCTTATCCGTATTGTATGGAGCATATAAAGTCGTTTAATCTATCAAAAGGTCGAAAGCCTTGTTGGTTGGATCACATCGCTTTTCTTACCAGTAGATCACCCGTTTCAAGAAATAGAGAACACTTCAGAAAGGGAAAGTAGATAATGATATGCCTCGCATCATGATTATTGGGAACGGAGATGCGAGATCGTGTGATGAGATTGCCGGTTATCCCATTTGGTAAGGTTGATGCCACAAACATAATCAATGGGTTTGGTGAATCTCATAACTGGGTTCGGAGAAACATCTTTTGGGAACTGCCTTATTGGTCTACAAATTTGATTCGTCATAATCTAGATGTGATGTATATTGAGAAGAATGTGTTTGATAATGTGTTTAACACTGTGATGAATGTTACGGGGAAGATAAAAGATAACGATAAGGCACATTTGGACATGAAAGATATTTATAAGCATCCTGGATTAGAACTTTACGAATCTCCTAATGGTAAGATTGTCAAACTGCATGCAAGGTATACATTGTCCAAAAAGCAAGTTGAAGATGTGTGCACATGGGTTAAGTCTCTGAAACTACCTAATGGATATGCGTTAAACATTGCAAGGTGTGTTACGGGTGGGAAATTGCAAGGGATGAAGAGTTATGACTGTCATGTGTTCATGGAGAGACTCATGCCTATATCATTTTGGGATCTGCTTGATAAACCAATATGGGATGCTTTGACGGATCTTAGTCGTTTCTTCAAAGACTTGGGTTCAAAATCATTGAATGAGAAGGACATGTTTGTACTTGAGAAGAACATCATAGAGATCACGTGTAAACTGGAAAAAATATTTCCACCTGGTTTTTTTGACTCCATGGAGCATTTGCAAATCCATCTTCCCTATGAAGCTCGTGTTGGGGGTCCAGTTTAATATAGATGGATGTACCCTTTCGAGAGGGTGATGTGAAACCTTAAGAGGAAGGTAAAGAATAGAGCTTATGTCGAGGGATCGATATGCGAGGCATACAGTTTCGATGAGATATCTACGTTTGTCTCAGACTATTTTCTGGATGAAGTCTTGACAAAGGCCAATCGAGTATCGAGACATGATGATGGGGGAAATGTTGAACTAAATGGTAGGCTTTGACTGAGGGATCAATGATTCTGGCTAATGTACAAGTCCTAGCTATGGGATCAGACAGGGACCAAGTCAGCCACAATGGTTACAAAATAAATGGTTGTGAATTTCACACAAAGGCATATGGGCACGATAAAAGAACAACGAACTCTGGAGTGTGTGTCCAAGGAGATTGTTACAATGAGTTGGAGGAAATCATAGAGTTTTCGTACAAGGGCACGTACGGGGGTCATATTCACTTGTTCAAGTGCCGTTGGTTTGATTCAGAAAAAGGATACGTGTTGACGCACATGGAATCATCGATATTGACCTCCATAGAGTCTGCGTACTCCAACGAACCGCTTATTTTACCAACTCAAACAAAGACAAGTATACTACACTCCTAGTCCTATTAGGAAAAGGGATAGACCGCCACTGATTGGCAAGTTGTAATTCATACTCCAAATAGCGTAGTCATGTAGAATTAGTTGATGGGGAGATTTACCAAGCGGATGCTTCATAGTCAAACTATAATAAATGTGGAGGACTGACAATGAAGTAATCCAGCTTAGATGGTGGAGATGAACCACATGAATTAGATCATGAGTCAATACTTGTGTCGATGACATTGATATCGAGGAGGAAGAGTTATCGATCGAATCGACACTCAATCAAGCGGATGATGGTTATGAATCAGCAACACGATATACAAGATGATTCTCAATCGAGACATATCGACACTTGAACAAATGAGGGAATCACATTTATTATTGATTTTTCTCTCACAATTTTAAGCTATTTGTCTACTATATTGTTGTAATTAAAGCACTTCATCAATTTATGATACATTACCATTGTTATTGTTCTTCTGATGTGCTTTTGTAGAAGAGGTTCTACCTTGTTATTCTTATATTAGTTTTGTTTAAAAAGTGAATGTATATTTGTTTGGAGTTGGGTGCAGTTTACTTCATATGGGATTTCAAGTTTCACACTTGGATCCTTCTACTTTTCTTAATGGACTGTCATTTTATATTCATATATATATATATATATGTTTAAATCATTGTCATGTTTATGTACTAAAATATTTAAATGCAACTTTTTTTTATTGTCATTTTATATTCATATATATATATATGTTTATATCACTGTCATGTTTATTGTCATATATACATATAATCAAATATGACTCATAATAACATCTTGAAATTTGTAATATACAGATGGCTTCTGAAGTAGCGCAGAAAAATCGCGGCTTGGGTAGGGGGCCTAATCATGTGCCCAAGGCCCCTACTAATCTAGATGATCGGATTCTTATTCAGATTCGCTTCTCCTAATAAAGACGACGTCGTCCGCATATATCAATTTTATATAAGCATTTAAGATTCCATTTATTGTATATTGGTAATATTTTGATTGATATTATATTGGTTTGTGTTTTGGGTGCCTAGAAATATCCATATATGCATGTCGTCGTGCATGTGGCTAGTCCATATTGTAGGGGAGACTCTGGCGAATTTTTTTTAAGTATTATATAAGTATAAGTTTGAAAAATGTTCATAAGTATTATAACTTAGATGTAAATTGCTTTAATATATGCTAATTGATGTTGTATATTATAGTGATTTTTCTGATAATAAAATCGTCAAGTGCAAATATCACAGCTGTGTTTATAGAATTGGCCTACAGCTGTGATTACGAGGGTGAGCACACCTATCACCCACAAGGATGCTATTTGGGCAGAATTTCAAGTATGTTTTTTTTAATTATGACAGATAATATTAATATAATATTCAAAGGATAATTATTTATCAATGTTATTATTGTTGTTTTATTTGCAGAAAAGGTATAGATGGGAGGACGCCAAGAAGCTTCAAAGATTCGCACATCATTCTCATGTAAGTGCTGCGGTCCGCACTAAGGACAACTTGAATAAAGAACGACAAAAAGCCATTCACAATACCGAGATCGACCATCCAGGCTAGGGAGAGGATTATATGCACGAAGATAGCCTCTCGGTGGTGCACCCAAATCCATATGGGTGAGATGTGTATTATGATGGAGAAATGAGAGTGGTGAAAAAGATGAAAGACTGCCGCCACCAAAAGAGCCTCGGGTGTATCCGATGACGAAAAGGCTAAACGAACATACAAGGGCGACAGTATTTCACAGTTGCAGCATATCACTGCCAAAGTACTTATTTACAAGTTTTAATATGTTTACAATCATGAATTATAGAAAATATATCCCATTTTTACTTAGTAATATTGTGTTATTTTTGTATAGAGTCTCATCTTTTAAGGTCACCCTATCCATTGGTCGGATGTGTGCGTACACCCGTGATGGTTCCGCCGAGGCTATCCAGATAAGCAGTAATAAATTTTAACAACTTGATCTTTTATGCTTACAGAATTAATTTATTTTTAACTATTTAATTGTTAACATGATGACATGACACTTATAAGCGTTTATTGAATGAGCGCTATCCTGAAGGCACTCCACGTCCGTCTATCGATCAAGAGTTATGGGAGAGGGCGTCTGTTGTGAAGAAGAACTACATTAAAGGTCAATGACAATGACGATGCCCATCCTTCAGTGGCTCAGGCTTCTCTTCTACCCAGTCTACACAGTCATCGAGCCATCCAGTTGTTCATACTCTGGCTGACTGTGTGAGAGCTATATGTCGAGATCGCGATCTTCTGAAGATACTGGGCGGACATCTGGGGGCTCTGAGTACTGAGGAGTTAGCTGAAGCATTAGCGACAACAACAACATCACAACACGGGGATGACGACGACGTATAAAATCAATTTGTTGTATATATTGTTGTAATATACCAATATTAACATAGTTAGTATATATTTGTAACTTGTTTTATTATTTTGTTAATTATAGGGTGATCAAGGAGGCGGTGATGCTTGACGTACCTGCTTTAGATTAGTTTTGTAGTTATAGTATAAGCTTGTACTTGTATATTCATTCTTTGGATGTTTGTATGTTACTTAAACAAGTTTTGAAATGTTATTATATTTTTTCAAATCATATTGGTTTTTAAAGATTTATATACTAGTTTGGTGTATGTGTTGGTGGACGATGAATGTTTATATTGTTGTGTATGCTGTTGTTGGGTATGTGTGTTGGGATAAAGCAGGTAGAAAATAGGTACAGGTTTTTGGGAAACCTGCAAAACAGCAAAAATCTATTTTTTATTTTTTTCCATATCAGCGACCGCATGCGGTCGTTGATAGTTATTAGCAACTGCTAAATATTTGTGGGTATCGAGCGACGCGCTCATCACGATACTTGGCCACCGCCACGCGTGACCACGCCGGCCAGGCCTGGACCCCTGGACCATGCTGACTCACCTTAGCAACCGGATTTGTCATTTCGATCGCTCATATCGGTCGCAGATGTGTCGGTCGCTAATAGTGGTCACTGATGTGTATCCCAGCGACTAGAATTTGTGCGACGACTATCGGCCGATCGCATCGCGATTCTTGATAATATCTCATGATCGTGATGCGTCACGATAAAGCGTCACGATAAACCTTTTTCTTGTAGTGAGTAGATCATAAAATCTACTATCTTCTATGATTTAAAAGATTTATCACAAATTTTATCACGAGACTTCGACAATAAATAATCCACATCATCCCCGCACTCTACTACCAAGGATATTCATTAGTATCACAACCACAAATTATTCATGCACTACGGCCAAGGATATTCAGATATTCATCAATGGTCATGATCATGCCAACAATTGTCCATCAATGCACTACGGGCCAATGAGGACTTTTTACCATATAATTTATAACATTACTACCATGATTATACCGAATAATCCTCGGTCATAATCATACCAAGTCCATCTATGCACTACAGCCACATGATGACTTTCAACATAATATAAACATGAGGATGATGACAATAACATAAGAATTCAATAAAACAAGTTCAAGAATTAATTTATCCAGAACCAATAACGCCCAAATTGTCAACATGATATCGCTTTGTGGTGTAAAATTCAAGAATGCTCGTAAAAATATTTTCGTGAAAAGATATCGGATGAAGCGCAAATATCAAAGATATTCCACTAATTTCATGGAGTATAAAAGCCAAAACTTTAACCAACCGAGTATAATAAAGAATGGAATAACAAAAGAAATCATCGTGCATGCGATAGATCGCATGCATAAAAGTTATTCCAACAGAATAATAAATAATGGAACTGTGTCATGCGTAAACGCACGCACAAGATGTTCCAATGTAATAATAAAGAATGGAATAATGTAAGAATTTCACCATGTATGCGGTATTTCGCGATGATAGGTTATTCCAACATAATAATAAATAATGGAATCGGGTCATGCAGAATCGCATGTATGGATGTTCCAATGTAATAATAAAGAATGGAACCGTGTCATGCATAATCCGCATGCATATGATATTCCAAATGTAATAATAAAGAATGGAATAACAACAGAATTCACCAGAATGCGATAGAATCGCATGATATAGTTATTCCAATGTAATAATAAATAATCTAACCAGTCATGCGAACGACCGACAAGGTATTCTAATAGAATAATAAATAATGGAACCAGTCATGCGTAAACGCATGCATGTGATATTCCAACAAAATAATAAATAATGGAACCCGTGTCATGCGTAACGCACGCATGTGATGTTCCAAATGTAATAATAAAGAATAGAATATCGTAAGAATTTCACTATGTATGCCGTACTTGGCATGAGCAGTGTTATTCCAACATAATAATAAAGAATGGAGTAATGTAAGAATTTCACCAAGTATAAGGTAAATTGTAAGTATATGAGTTATTCCAACGGAATAATAAAGAATGGAATAACAGAAGTTCTCTTCATGAATACAAAAGAAATAATACCCCTTACGAGTATTGAAAGAAAATAATTCCCTTCATAAATACAAAAGAAATAATACCCCTTACCTTATAAAGAAGAGTACTCTGACAGTTAGGGCGGGGATATACTTGAAGAAAACTTGCACTATTTTCTACGATCAAAGCTTTCTTAAACTCTAAAGAAATAAGCTCAAGATTATAGAAGAAGAATTCTCTGAACTTCTGGTGTGATTTCAATTCTAACTAAGCATCCTATTTATAGGAGAATGGAAAGGATACTATGCAATAAAATATAATATATATATATATATATATTTTATTTAAAATCTAATCAAACAAATAACTTTATAAAAGTATTCTGCTTTATATAAAAAGATTTTACTACGCAAACACTATGCAAACACTATGCATAATAAAATATAATATATTCTATTTATAATCTAATAAAACAAATAATTTTATAAAAGTATTCTGCTTTATATAAAAAGATTTTACTATGCAAACACTACGCATAATAAAAAAAATAATATATTCTATTTATAATCTAATAAAATAAATAACTTTATAAAAGTATTCTGCTTTATATAAAAAGTTTTCTGCTTTTATTACATTTATAATAATAATAAAACAAAACTTATCACCTTTATTATAATTCACAATATTAATCGCCCAAGACGCTCCTGTGAAAGAGGGGGCTTTCCAATAAGGATTTCTCCCTATCGGCGCGCAATTAATTAGGTGACCAAATCTCTCATCGCGTAACTTCTGACATCGTTAATATTGCAAATAAAAATATTAATAACTTTGTTATCTCAATTATTGATTTAATAATATATAAAATATTGACAATAATTGAATCAAATAACGTGAGATACTACGCAAAGAATTATCGTAGCAATAATTGAACAAAACCGAGTGACTTCTTCGACGTAAAGATCAATAATCAATACCGTGTGCTACTACGCAATCACGCCAGACATCGTACTTTTAACACCGTGTGTTTCAACAGCTTAATGGTAAAACTTCCACCGTTATTTTTATAAAATATTTTGTCGCTTTCTCGATCCGAGAAAATAATTTCATTAAGGGGGTCCACCAATGATTGTGGTCATTGTATTTAATATTCCCCGTTAAAACGAATATTCCCTACCAATCGAATATTATATAACAACTTGCGTGATTTTGCAAAATTTATAAAATATTACCCACAACTATAACATTATCTCAAATCCACACAATAATATTCAAAAAAATATTTCGAGAAATTTAAATCTTTATTCATAAAATTTGGGGTCTCACAGATTGACCCAAACTTGAGCCAAATTCAAGTGGATCTTCTAGAGAACTAAGTAAGCTAAACAAACAAATAAAGGAAATTAAAAATGGATAAAAAGGGAGTGTGATGTGCGGAACTTTAGAGGAGGATTTGGAGCACATGTCATTTTAATTGTTAACTCCATAAAATTTAAAGAAATCTATCAACTCACCTACCTAGTTCCTAAACTTTGAAATTTTGATGGATTTGCTAAGATGTGGAAAGAGAAAGAGGATATTGGGAGATTATGTATAGATATATGTAAACTATATGTAACTATTTTTTTCTATCTATAAATAGGTCTCACCAAATAAGCTAGCAAAACTTTATTTCATTTCTCCAAAAAGACTTAGAACAAAAGAAAAGAGAAAAGATGGAGGCAGCAGCCGTGGGTTAGAGGAGGAGAAATTTTCAAGCCATCTAGCTTTGTAAAATAATTTGGAATGTAAAGAAAGAGAGCTAATAAGAGCAAGAGGTATAAAATCTAACCTAGTAATCCTTTTATTTAATTTTTTTTTGATGAAATAAAGGTATTAGGGTTTCAAAACTCAAAAATCTTATATCTACATGTTAATAAGTGTTTTATATTTAGATCTAACCATTTTGAGTGTTTAAATGTTGATCCAAAGGTAGAAAAGAAAAATAAGTTTTCTAGCTAGTTTAGAAAACCCTAATCTTTCTCTACTTTGAAAATCCACCATATGAAATCTACACCTTCTTTTTGCGATCCGTCAAAGATGTGTGCTATATATATAAGTTAGCTTTTAAACCAAATTGGTAGAATTCAAAAATATTTGATTTTTCAAGCCTTGCCAGCCATTTTAGTATAAACAGTCCAGTTGAAAGAAAAATTGTTAAAGGGCAGTTTCTGGCGTATTCTTGCAAGAGCAGTTTCGTCTATTTTCTGTGATTCAAAAATTCTGAGAAAATTTTTTATGTTAATATGATGAGTTATCTAGATCTTGTCCAAAGATGGCTATTTTTGGAAGTGTAGAATGAGAGTTATAGATTTTATAAGGAAGGACTATTTTAAAACTAAACCAAAATAACTTTTTACATGTAACTCCAAATATTATGAAATTTTTACTGTAAGTACATATACATAACAGGAACATCTCCTAAAAATTTCATAATTTTTGGACTTAAAAACTGTTAATTATAATTGTTGCAAGATCTGGCTATTTTGGTCATTTTAAAAATAGTAAATGAAATCCAAAAATTTTAGAAAAGTTATGTGTTCATCATGATACCATATACTGATATTTTCCAGAAAACAAATATATTTGGAGTTTATTTGGTATTTTTCATGTAAATGATTGAGTTATGAATAAATGAATAAAATAAGTAATATGATGTTATAAAGGGTAAAAATATAATTTTTTTGACCAAAGACCCTTGATATAAGGTAATCCGATTTTTAGAGGGTAGTTTGGTCATTTTTGATAAAATTTTATATTTATAGTATTTTAGGTTTATTAAATGAATGAATTAGTAAAGGGTAAACAATTAGAATTAATTGTTTATTAGTTTAATAAATGATTAAAATATTATTAAGAGCTTAATAATATTAGTTTAAGATATTATTAAGTAATTAATAATATTTAGATTAAAATTGATTAAAATATTATTATAATATTAATAATATTAGATTAGAGTTAAATTAAAATATTAATAAATGATTAAAAATATTAGATTAGAGTTAAATTAAAATATTATTAAATGATTAATAATATTATACTAAAGTTAAATAATAATATTATTAAATGTTTAATAATATTATTAATTTATTAAAATATTATTAAATAGTTAATAATATTTATGAATGGTTAAAATATTAAATATTGATTAAAATATTATTAATTGAATAATAATATTAGTAATTGGATAAGATGTGATTAATGTACAAAATATTATTAAGTGATTAAATGATTAATAATATTAATAAAGGGATTAAAATATTATTAAATGGTTAATAATATTAGAAAGTGAATAAAATATTATTAAAAAGAATAATAATATTAGACAAGAGTTTAAGACAATGAATATATGATAATAATATTATCAAAGGATGATAATATTCCTAATGAGTAAGGTATTATTAAATGTTTGATTTCATGATTACATGTTAGATAATTTATTACAAGAATAGTATTGTTATGAGTTATAATATGTTATGCTAATTGAGAGATCGATATTATTAATGATAGGTTTCTCAAACAAAGTTAAATTAAATTGTGTAGCAGTAGTCAATGACCAAGGCAAGTTTTCTAATTTAATTTGAGTTATTAATTTCAAAGCATGATTAATGGATAATTATTGTTGGTTATTCACATCTATAATGATTATTGTTATTCATACATATTGCATTTGATTTCTTATTCTATTATTTGAACTGTGAAATAAATTTAAAGTTCTTTTATTCATGAACTGTTTATGAGTCATGTCTCAACTATTCGTTTCGGCTAGACTAATATTTGATGAATCATTCTATTATTTGAACTAAGTTGTTATTGAAAGGTTTATATCATTTATTTCAGCTAGATCAATATTGATATTATATGTTGAAATCATCACATTTCTTTGAAAGCAATCCAAACCATATTATTGTGGTACAGACTCATGATGTAAGACTGAGATGAACAACCCTTATAAAAAAGGGAACTTTATTGTCGGACATCCGACCCTTGTGTTATTTTTGAGTATTATGCATAATATAGGGTACAATGAGGCTGATCACTTCATGTACTTGCAGAAGAGTATGATTTAATCTTTATGGTTAACTGATACTCTTGAGGTAATTCAATATTAATTAATTGATAATTCCTCTATTAGTTCTTGATCAATTTGTGATCACTCAGCATGAAATCTGGGAATATCCTACTTTATTGAATATTGTTGCATTATTGATAATTGTTCCTAATCAAATGAATATTATTGAATCTTTGAACGAATTTAATTCTTTCATTCTTGAAATATTATTTAGTCTGGAATTCAAGAAAATTCTTGTTACTGAAAATGAGTTATTGTTCAGCTACTTTGAAATCTTTTGAACATTGTTAATATTCTAAAAAGTTAGATTCTTTTATATCTTTTACTGTACGCTTTAACTTACTGAGCAAACTCGTTGCTCACCTTTGCTTAAATAAAACATTTCAGCCAAGGACAAGGTAGCCGAGGGGTCAAAGAAAGACAAGGGCAAAGGCAAAGTTCAAGAGTAGTTATTGTGAATTTTATTTATTATGTTACTTTATGTAAATTAATTATGTAAACTTTTTGAGTATCTAAGGGTATGCAAGTTATTTTAAGGTTAGTTAACATAGGATGATGATGATATAATTATGTTTTAAGTTATGTTTTTATTAAGAAAGTATAATGAATGATGTATTTCATCAATGAATGGGTAGTTAGATATGATATGTATAATGGATCGTGAGTATCAAACCCGAGGTTAGGGAACCTAGATTTGGGGGCGTCACATGTTGGTATCAAAGCTGTTGTGACACCCCCAAATCCAGGTACTCAAACTTCCCTCAGATTTGGTGTTCACTCAACAAAGTAATTAACATCTAACTACCCATAATCATGATTACAATAAAAATTTAAATAGAATCTTCCAAATTAAGGGTTACAACATCTAAAACAAATCAATCCCCAGGTCATCTAACCTTAATACATCAAATGTGGAAACATCATAAACAAATGAGTCTTAAACATCACATCATAAGTCTTAACATAATAGTTCTCAAATAATAATAACTAGTCTTCATCACTTGTTTGCTTTGCCTTTGCCCTTACTTGTGGATGACTCATCAACTCTTTCAACCTTAGCTGCAATGTTATTATGCAAGAGGGTCACAAGACCATGGACTATGTCCCAGGTTATCAAGTATTTCTACTTTAAACGTTTAACAGTCATAAGACTATATGGACCTTACTTCTCGTACCTAGGGGGATCAGCCCTTAGTACCATGTATATACACAACATCTTAATGATATCGTAAATATAATCCCACAGTGTGAGGTTGTTCATCTCAGCTTTGACATTAGAGTCCACACCAAAGGAAGTTTGGTTTGGATTGATCTCAAGGGTAATTTAGAGTTCAATAATCATCAACTAAGAATTAGTTGAATCAATAAATATTAATAATCATTCACGAGTTCGTTAACAACGTAACATTATAAAGGGATACAATAGCAATGATAGAATACTGTTGAATCATAAGTGGATAAGCATCATATATCAAAGTCATGATTTCATAAAGGAATAGTAGGCTTAACAAAAAACATAGACATTGAATGGTATAAGTAAAAAACCTTACTTGAATAATAATAAGCTAAGGTTAAACTTGGTCAATAAAGTAGAGTTTGAAAATCTTATACAACTATAATTAAGTTAAAGATAAGGAACTTGCTCAAACAAAGTTTAGGGATTAGAAAACTTGCTCAACATAGATTAGGGTTCAGAAACTTGCCTCGTGCATAGATTACACGTTTACTATTCATGTTCCTTAATTTAATCCTACACACATATCATATGTATTCACAACATTCATTAGTACACATTAATATTAACTTTATAGATTTAGTTCTTTCTTTTAATACGATTTGTTAACTTGGTTTAAGTTATGCTCATTACAATTGTAAGACCCCAACTTTTATGAATAAAGATTTAATTTTCTCGAAATATTTTTTTTTGAATAATAAGGTGTGGATTTGATATAATGTTATAGTTGTGGGTAATATTTACAAATTTGGCAAAGTAAGCAAGTTGTTATAAAATATTCGATTAGTCGAGGAATATTCATTTTATCAGAAAATATTCGTACGACGGCACAATCATTGGTGGACCCCACAATAGAATTATTGTCAGAGTTAGAAAATGACATAAATAACTTTTTATAGAAATAACGGCAAAAGTTTTACCGTTAAACTGTTGAAATACCCGGTGATAAAAGTACAGTAATACGCGTGGTTGCATAGTAGCACACGGTATTGCATAGTATCGTTGATTATTGGTGCTTACGTGAGAAGTCACTCAATTTTGTTCAATTATTGCCACAACAATTATTGCATAGTATCTCACGTTATTGATTCAATTATTGTCATAATATTTTATATTATTAAATCAATAATTGAGATGACAAAGTTATTCATATTATTATTTGCATTATTGATGATGTCTAGAAAGTTCTGTCGAGGAAAGGGGTTTGGTCACCTAATTGCGCGCCAGTAGGGAGAAATTATTTTCGGAAAGCCCCCTCTTTCCTGGGAATGATCTAGTTGTTAAATATTGTGAGTTATAATATTAATGATGAATGTTATTAAAAATGTGTTTTGAAAAGCCAAGTGAACTGAGATAAATAGAAGGGATTTTTATGAAGTATTTGTTGTAAGTTTGGCGTATTATTTGGACCCCCACTTACCCATTTTTCAAAATAGTCGGGAGAAAGTTATCTCTGTTTTGTTATATATATATATATAAGTATTATATATATATATATGTATATATATATATTATAATAAGTTTTGTTTTTTTATGAAAAATAGAATATATTATATTTTATTATGCATAGTATTTGCATAGTAAAATCATGTGAATTCAGAAAATTTCTCCGTGAACTTACCGTGCAGTCCGTGATTCTTCCCCTACTGTGTGTCCAAATAGTATCCTGCCATTATATATAAGTTTTCTTCAAGAATATCTCCGCTATACCAGTCGGAATTGCTCTCTTTTTGAAGGGGTATTATTTATTTCATATTCGCTTACGATATTATTTTTCTTATTCTTAAAGAATTTATTTTCATTCAATATTCGTAAGGAATATTATTTTCGTTCAATATTCGTAAGGAATATTATCTTCGTTCAATATTCGTAGGAATATTATTTTCATTGAACAGTTGTAAGGGGTATTATTTATTTCATATTCGATTACGATATTGTTTTTCGTATTCATAAGAACTTTTATTTCGTTCAATGTTCGCAAGAAATATTATTTTTGTTCAATATTCCTAAGGAATATTATCTTCGTTCAACAGTTGTAAGGGATATTATTTTTGTTCAATATTCGTAAGAAATAATATTTTCTTCCATACTCTGTAGTATGTAAGTAATATTATTTCGTTTCAGATTCCGAATTCTACATTCATTTTGTTAAAGTATTGCTACTATACTCCTTGTAATTAGTAGAATATCCTTGAAAATTGCGCTTCATCTAGTATCGTTTCACAAGGATATTTTTCTAAACATTCTTGTTAAATTTTAAGCTTTTCATGCCAGAGTACTATTCATGGGTACTATTCATACGTACAACACTATTCATACGTACGGTACTATTCATATGTACGACACTATTCATGAAGTACTATTCGTGGGGTACTATTTACTCGGGGTACTATTCACGATGAAAAATTGATTCTTTTATGTCCAAATTATTTTTGTTATGTGAATATTATTCTTGAATTTTACTCCACAAAGCTGTTATCATGTTGACAATTTGAACATTTTTACACTCTGGATAAATTTAAAGTCTTTAATAT
This sequence comes from Panax ginseng, assembly GCA_020205605.1. NCBI lineage: Eukaryota > Viridiplantae > Streptophyta > Magnoliopsida > Apiales > Araliaceae > Panax > Panax ginseng. The sequence continues at coordinate 16,125,879 of CM035131.1, read as the reverse complement.
TTATCCTTGATTTCGTTTGATTGAATTCTTATATCATTGTCATCATCCTCATGCTTATATTGTTATGAAAGTCATCTTTGACCCATAGTGCAAAGATGGACTGTTGATTGGTATGATTATTACCAGGGATTATTCAGTTTAATCATGACCTGTAATGTTACAAATGATGTGATAAAAGTTCTCATTGGCCCGTAGTGCATTGATGGATAGTTGTTTGGTATGATCATGACCATGGGTTCTCTTCGGCCAAGGGTGCAAAGATGAATTGTTGATTGGCATGATCATGACCATTGGTGATACTAACGAATATCCTTGGCCTGTAGTGCATGGATAATTCGATGATGTGAATTATTTATTAAGCTGAGTCTTAGCGATAAATTTGATGATAAACTTTTAAATCATAGAAGATAGTAGATATCATGTTCTACTTTACTCTTCTAATGGATTGTTATTTTCTCTGTAGTTGTTGATCTAAAACTTGTTGTCGATTTTATTCTATCAGTTGTTATACTGTTGAAGGTTTAATATAATTTATTCTGCATTATCTTAGTCATAATATTTTTTACTGGGCTAGTTGAGTTCACCCTTTTCTTTCATTGTTTGAATATAGTTAGGACTAGTCAGAGAATGAAGTGATGGTCCAAGATGATTGCTATAGTAGTCCTTACTATTCTATAAGAATAGTGTGATAATAATTGTAAAGATGACTTATTTTGAGTTTGGATATTGTCTAGGAGACAATATTTGTATTAAAACACACAGCTTATGTTTTGTCGTATTCTGCACGACACTTAACAGTTGTATAAATTAAGTTATATTTGGATTATGTACCATGTATTTGGCGCCTCAAAATGGTTGTGTATACCTATTTTGGGGGCGTCACAATTGGTATCAAAGCTTAGGGATATAATCCATGGCTGAGATTTGAGGCTAGAACTAGGAGGGGAGAGACGGGTAATTCCTTCGCTAGTATGACCTACCTAAGTTATTTGTTATTTAATTGGTCGGTCAAAATATAGGGATAATATGTGGCATGTCAATTAACCCTTATTTTGTGACAGTGTTTAAAAATGGCATCTAAAAATGTCAAGATAAGCAATGGAGCACATGAGACCGTTGAGTCACCGACGTTCAATAACCAAGATAATGTGCATCAAGAAGGTAATAATCCTCGTGTAAACAACAACACCGACCAGTCATTCCTTCCAAAGGTTATCACTAACATAATCTAAATCAACATACCCTATAAAGGTTCCTTCCAAACTCTAAACTAACATCGGAGGTACTTCACATGTATCTTAAAATCCATTTCATGGCTTGCCAATGAATTTTACCTGGACCTGATAAGTATCTACTTACCATACTAATGGCACGTTAAATATCTGGACGAGTATAAATCATAGCATACATGAGGCTACCAACTACACTAGAGTAACTAACACTTGACATATACCTAACTCCTCATCTGTCTGAGGAGATAATTTAGTTGATAATTTGAAGTGAGCAACAAGAGGAGTACTTATTGATTTGACATCGTACCAAAACGATATAGCACCTTCACGATGTAGTCTTTCTGGGATAAGTAAAAATTTCTTAATTATGCGATCTCGTTGAATCTCCATACCAAGAATTTTCTTAGTAGCCCTAAATATTTTGTCTCAAACTCAGTGCTCAATTGTGATTTCAGTTTACCAATCTTTAAACTATCTTTTACTTTAATCAACATATCATCAAAATAAAGCAACAAATAGATAAATAAGCCATCATGGAGTTTCTTGATGTACACACAACTATCATATTGACTCATGCTATATTCAATACCAACCATAAATGAATGAAATCCTTTATACCACTTCTGTAGCGCCCCCAAATCTGGGTCCCTTGAACCTCAGACCTGGTACGTTACGATACTTTATCTTCATACATATTCTATAAACTAATGCGAAATATATAAACATAAATTGTTCATATAATAAATTCTACTACATTTCCCAAAGTCTACAACCTTTAGTTTGATACATACCTTTAATAACTCACAAGATTTACACAGATAATTCGCATCAAATAACTTAGTAGTTAAATGTGCATAATATTCAACTTTTATACTTTGTCCTTGTCTTTTCCTTTCCTCGAACATTCATTTTAATCTGAAAATGTTATCATGATATAGCAAGAGTGAGCAACTACTTTGCTCAGAAAGTTTAAATACAAAAAAGGATATATCATGATTGAAAAGGAATAAGCTTTCAAGTTTTTAACAATATACAACAATTGTGAAAGAACATGAATCAAAATTTTAATAATTGAATGACTGAATCAATAATGTTGGATGGTCAACAATGACCATGAACAAATTTAACTGAATTTTATGATAATGAAGGTGATCAGCCTTTCATACCTGATGAACATATGCAACATGCACTAAGTGCGAATAACAATAATCATAGACGTGGAATAATTATCAATAATTAATCCACTAGCATTCTTGAAAAATAATAACTCGAGTTTGAGTTAGAAAACTTGCATATACAGTTGATTACCACTAAGCAATCTTATTTAATCTCTTATGAAAGACCTATCATTAATAAGACTGATCTTCCAATTAGAATAATACACTTTATATCATCATACTATTACTCAAATAATAATTTAGCTAATATTTAGCCACATAATCAAACATTGAATAACTCATTAGTAATATTATTATCCCTTAATAATATTACTATCACTTAACTATTATCTTAAACTCTTATCTAATATTATTAATCATTTAATAATATTTTAATCACTTGATATTATAAATCATTTAATAATATTTAATCACTTCTTTAACATTATTAATCATTTAATAGAATATTAATCATTTAATAATATTTTAAATATTTACCAATATTATTAACCATTTAATAATATTTTAATTTTATCTAATATTATTAATCATGTAATAATATTTTAATCATTATCTAATATTATTAATCATTTAATAATATTCAAATCATTTACTAATATTATTAATCACTTAATAATATTTTAATCATATAATATTATTAATCATTTAATAATATTTTAATCGTTTGTAATGTCTCACACATTTTAAGATGTAAATATTTTACATCTTGAAACTTAAATCATTTTTATTCCATTTCAAAATTATCTTTTACCTTACTCGCAAATTCGGAGTTTAAACAGCTAATGCATAACTTTTATAGTAAAACTCAATTTACTATATTATTTCTTTAATTTAAATAATTTTTACATTAGTTTGTCCGTTAATGAGTCAACACTGACTGTTGCCTCATATATAAATATTTTATCTCACTAACACATGCATTATTTTTCATTTTACGATTATTCGCATTTTTGCTATATATATATATATATATATATTTTGTTACGTAAATCTTAGCTCAAAAACCTCATTTTGAGCCCCGGAAACCTCAAAATATCATTTTTATGAGTAATATAAAATTTTAAAGGTTTCTCGCCCTTTGTTGCTTCAGAAAATAATTTTTCAGGAAACCTTAATTTTTATTTTGATTAAATATGTAAATTTATATTTAATACATATTTTTATTGCTTTATTTATGTCCGAAAGGAAGTTGTCGGCATAAAATATCACTTATAATCAAATCTAGCCCCGTAGGACTTAATTAGATTTATTATTTTGCCTGAACGCGATTCAGAACGTCAAAGTCGCTCGACGCGCTGACGCTCGGCGTTCGCTCGTTTTTAAGTTTCGACATGCTTTTTTGTTTATTTTTAATTCTCAAATCATAAGTCATATAATAGTGAAACTTTGGGGCATGTTATAAACCTCATGTTATAGTATTTTAGAAAAATTTCACACCGCAGAAACAGATCACAGAAACTCATCAAAACATTGCATGAAAAGAACGTCGAACAACAAAGACAAAGACGACACCATGACTGCTTTGGGTAGGCGTCTTGTGGCACCGCCTCTCAGCCTCCTGCATGCTCATCACGTTTATCAACCTATCTACTTTGCGATTTTCTCACGCCTTGCTCGTTTACCAAAAAATTATTAACTTTGGATATGTTATAGGTACCATAGTAGGATATTTTTAAAAAATATAACCCACCCATTTCGGACCTCCTAGGCAGCCAAAAGCAGGCCCCAAAAATGTCCACTCGCAACAGTTTTCAAAAAATTTCCAGCATTACCCTATTTCCCTAAAACAGTCATAACTCTCTCGTTTTAAAACATTTTTGAGTGATTCTTAACCCCACACAAAGCTAACTTCCGCGTTTAAAACTTTTAATTATCGATTTTTTCCTATATTCTGAACATATCAGCCCAGAAATTCCGTGCAAGGAGACTGCACTACATTTCTTGGACAGTTTCGAGTCTTACTTTGAAATGTTATAACATTTTGCTACGAAGTCGGAATTAGTCCGTTTCGGAGTCTATGGAAAGCTTATTCAGTGTACTATACCATACCAAAAGTCCAGAATTTTTAGAGCACTCTAGCTAACCCCAAATTTTCTGTTTAGGGGCAGCAGTCACTAGCTTTTCTAAGTTTCAAAAACTATTTTACTTTTCTTCTTCTTTGATCCAACTTTTAACAAACAAAATGTTTGGATCTACACATAACACACAGTAAAACATGTAGATCAAAAGTTTTTAAGTTGAAGAACATAACTTGATTATTTCATCAAATCAAAAAAAATAAAAGGAATAAACTAAACTAGGATTTTATACCTAGATCATGTAGCTCTTCTCCTTCTCTTTACACAATATAAGATGAAGCTAGGGAGCATAAAAAATTTCTCTTCTTCTTCCTCCATAGGGCTGCCGACCTTGCTCTCTCTCTCTCTCTCTATATATATATATATATATATATATATATATATATATATATATATACATTTTCTTTCTCTAGCTTTTGTGGAAGCTTTGAAATAAAAGAAGTAAAGAAAGTGTTTTTTCTAAAGAGAGAAATTATTGGTAAAATGTGTGTATACATAACTTGTATGTCTATAGAAAATCTCCCACAATGTTTCATCTTCTCTCTCTTAATCTTTGAGGTTACATGCAAATCTAAACAAATAATAAGGCTTACATTATATAGAGACACATGGCTTGAAAAAATATTTACCCACATGTTATTACTCCCTCCTTTACCCGATTCATTGCACCCTTCTTTCTCAAATGTTTATTTGTTTTAACTTTCATATATCTTGCATAATCTTGGAGAAAAAAAAATGAGGCTAGTCTAAAACAACGGTTTAGTTTTATCACCTACCGAGTGTAGTCTATTCCAAACTAAAGTCAGATTTCTTGGTCATATTATCTATCAAGGTCAACTTAAACCCATTGATCGCGCTATTCAATTTGCTGACAAATAAAATGTGCTTCTTCCTATGCCAAAATGCATTAGGGAAATCCGAACAAAGGTTATGATTCATATAATTTTTTAAATCTTGAATTTTATCTTAAACTCTTTTTTCAGTTAACTATTTTTCAACTTGTTAATATTTAATCTCTTCTTTCAGGAACTTTAACTGAGAGGTTTTACTGTTTAATATATTCACCTTTTTAGTAATAGAGCTTTCTTGAATAGATTTTAAATCTTTTTCTGTAGGTTTAAAAACAAAATCGAAAGTTACCATTTGACCTAGATGATTACTACTTAATCCGTCAGTACTAGTAGTGAAAGGGTACAACAAATATATAAATGGCAATCCCAAAATAATTTTATCAATCATATTGCGGATTAAAACAAAAGATATTTTAAAACACATTTTATCTTGACAAATGTGGACATTGGGCAATTTATATTTTATTTCCATTTGACTACCGTTTGCCGAGTTTAATCTTTCATTTGTTTTTTTGTAAAATTTTATAGGAATGAGACCTTCCTGAATACAATTAAGATCTGCACTTGTATCAACAAGGGCAGGAAGCTTAAGGGTAAAAGTTTTATTAATAACTAGGGTAATAGAAATATACCACTTCTGAATCGTGATGTCTTTTAATCTTTGTAGGACATTTCCTTGTAAGTCGATAATTTTTAACTCATCTTTACTGTTTGAAGACTCCGGTTCCTCTTTATTTGGTTCTTCATCCGAAGAATCATCGACTTGAAGATCTTTGCCTTTATCTTTGTTTTGTAATTTAAGGATATCGTCACGTAATTTAGGAATTTCTAGTTTAAAGCTAGAAATTTCTTTTTTTAATTTATTAACTTCCGGGTTTAACTCTGGTAATGTTATTTCTTTGATAGGTGTTTTGAATCTATCAAGCGTTATATTAAGACTAAATATCAATTTTTCTTTACCTTTAGAAAGTTTATTAGCTTTTTCTTTGGTTAATAAATCATTCAACTGTTTCATATACTAAGTTTTTAGCTGAGGGTCATTGATTTTACTAATTAGATCAATTAACAAAGATTGTTCTTCGTCATCTTTGTTAAGAACATTTTGTCCTTTTACACAACAATTGTTAACACAATTAGTCGTACAGATAGTGACTTCTTCTATACTATTATCTGAACAATTACTAGTATTATTATCAGAAGCGGAAGGAATATCAGAATATTCGTCAGAACATTCCTTGTTATTATTCTCAACTCTTATAAGTTCTAGAATCTATTCAGTGTCTTCAGAAACATTTAGCAGGTTTAATTTTTGTTTTATTTTATATTCATTTTTATAATGACCTTTTTGCCCACAATTATGGCGAACATTAATTTTTTTAATCAAATTTTTTAGATCTATTAATAGGTTTTGGTTTACTATAATAATTATCTTGATCTTTATTATTATGAGTATTTCTTTTATGTTTTTTACGATCTTTATTATTTTTTTTGTTTTTCAACATGTTTATGCATGTGTTTCCTTCGAGAGGGAGCAACATGAGGTAAACCGTATTGTTCACAAAAGGTTTCTAACTCATATTTGGCTTTTTTTTTTTTATCTTTATTAGCTTGTTTACTGATTTTAAAATCAATGCACATTTTAATTAGTAAACTATTTATTTATATTGAGTTGTTATTTGCGCCACAATTACGTAAATCTTAGCTCAAAATCTCATTTGAGCCCTAGAATGCTCAAAATATCATTTTTATGAGTAATATAAAATTTTAAAGGTTTCTCGCCCTTTGTTGCATCAGGAAATAATTTTATAGGCAACCTTAATTTTTATTTTGATTAAATATGTAAATTTATATTTAATACATATTTTTATTTACTTTATAATTTATGCCCGAAAGGAAGTTTCTCGACATAAAATATCACTCATAATCATATCTCTCCCCGTAGGACTTAATTAGATTTATTATTTCGCCGGAACGTGATTCGGAACGTCAAACGTCAAAGTCGCTTGATGCGCCGACGCTCGGCGTTCGCTCGTTTTTAAGTTCTGACATGCTTCTTTGTTCATTTTTAATTCTCAAATCATGAGTCATATAATAGTGAAATTTTGGGCATGTTATAGTATTTTAGAAAACTTTTACACCGCGAAAGCGAATCACGGAAACTCATCAAAACAGTGGGCGAAAAAGACGTCGAACAACAACACAACACAACATCGCAAGCAATTGGCAAAGCGTCTTGTGGCCGCTCGTCACGCTTCTTCGTCGAGAGCTTATCAACCAATCTACTTCGCAATTTTCTCACGCCTTGCTTGTTTATCGGAAAATTCTCAACTTCAGATATGTTATAGGTACCATAGTAGGATATTTTTAAAAAATATAACCCACCCATTTCGGACCTCCTAGGCAGCCTAAAACAGGCCTCAAAAATGTCCCCTCACAACAGTTTCCAAAAAATTTCCAGCTTTACCCTCTTTCACTAAAACAGTCATAACTCTCTCGTTTTAAAACATTTTTGAGCGATTCTTGAGCCCACGCGAAGCTAACTTCCATGTTTACAACTTTTACTTACTGACTTCTTCCCAGATTCTGAACATATCAGCCCGAAATTCCGTACATGGAGACTTCAATGCATTTCTTGGACAGTTTCGAGTCTACTACTTTGAAATGTCATAACATTTTGCTATGAAGTCGAAATTAGTCCGTTTTGGAGTCTATGGAAAGCTTATTCAGTGTACTATACCATACAAAAAGCATAGAATTTTTAGAGCACTCTAGCTAACCCCAAATTTTGTGTTTAGGGGCAGCAGTCACTAGGTTTTCTAAGTTTTAAAAACTATTTTACTTTTCTTTTTATTTGATCCAACTTTTAACACACAAAATGTTTGGATCTACACATAACACACACTAAAACATGTAGATCAAGTGTTTTTAAGTTGAAGAACATAACTTGATTATTTCATAAAATCAAACAAAATAAAAGGAGTAAACTAAACTAGGATTTTATATCTAGATCATGTAGCTCTTCTCCTTCTCTTTACACAATATAAGATGAAGCTAGGGAGCATGAAAAATTTCTCTTCTTCTTCTTCCTCCAGAGGGTTTCCGACTTCGCTCTCTCTCTCTCTCTCTCTCTATATATATATATATATATATATATATATATATATTCTCTTTCTAGCTTTTGTGGAAGCTTTGAAATAAAAGAAGTAAAGAAAGTGTTTTCCAAAGAGAGAAAGTATTGGTAAAATGTGTGTATACATAACTTGTATGTCTATAGAAAATCTCCCACAATCTTTCATCTTCTCTCTCTTAATCTTTGAGGTTACTTGCAAATCTAAACAAATAATAAGGCTTACATTATAGAGAGACACGTGGCTTGAAAAAATATTTACCCACGTGTTATTACTCCCTCCTTTACCCGATTCATTTCACCCTTCTTTGTCAAATGTTTATTTCCTTTCTCTCTCATATTTCTTGCATAATCTTGAGCAAAAAAATGTGGCTATTCTAATAAGGTGACACTTGGGAGTGTAAAATGAAACTTTGAAAGAAAAAAAAATCACACCATGTGTGCTTATTTCTGCCCTTTTTAGCCGAGTGAAGCCCCCCCTTAATTTGCCCCATATTTTATTTATTTCTTTCTCATAAGCTTGCTTGCAAATCTAGCCAATATCCCTTCTCTTTGCTATCTTGAATAAATCTTCCAAATAAAATCACATGCCATATACTTACTCTTTTTACCCGGCACATGCTCCTCCATTTTGCCCATTTGTGATTTATTTTAATTTGCCTTATTTGCTTACTTAAATAATTAAATCAATTATTCTTTTAATGCTTTTGTTAAATAATTTAATTACCCAATCCTTAGTAACTTAATTTAATCAACTAAGTTACTACATAAATCTCATAAATTGTTTTACACTTTTGGAATCATATAATCTATATAATCCAAGATATTGTAATATAATATACTTACCTCATTAACATAAATTCAATTAAGAATTTATTTACTTTCTCTTAGGATATTACGATAAATATAATACATTTTCTTTATTAAATTAATTTCATACAAGAATTTATTTTAATACTCTTGGGTAAAGTATATATAAATATTATATGCTTAACCCACTTCTTTTTGCTTCATTACGCAAGTTGTTCCCCAACAATTTTATTTCCTCGCGTAATAAATATATATAATATATATTTATTATCTCCCAATTACAAATTACGCCAAACATGCACACATCACATATAGAATTAATAAATTTATTCTCTAATATTATAAATTTTTTATATCAATTTATTTACATATAGCAAATATAATATATTTACCATATTACGTAAACTTACATATCCTTCATAAATAATAAAATAATATATATACTCATATATTAAACTAGACATTTAATTTAATTTCTATTAAATCTCTTAACACGGTTTGCTACATTCAATAAGCCTTCTTCATATGGCTTGTCATATAAATATTATTTTGACTTGCCATATTTTTATTCCCTTTTCTAATATTTGACTACTAGGTTAGGGCTAATTTTCACAAGCTTCTATAATTAAGCTTTTCATTTATTCTTGTATGAATAATTTTTAAATTAACCATTCATCTTATTTGGCTAAAAATAGCATCTATATATATACACATTAACTTTAATCTTGTAATATCTTTTCCTTTGAAATTTAATTCCTTATTAAATTTCCACATATACCATTACATAATCTCTCTTATTTTTTCAAAATTTCTATCATTCTTAATTAATTTTTTTACATTGCTTAAAAATTCAAATCAAAACATATAGGTTTTGAAATTTTTAATTAATCCTCTATTCCACTCTAGGTTTTAAACTTTAACCCTTAATTTAATCATTCAAGATCTTCTAAATTTTCGGGTTGTCACATTCACCCATTCTTCTAAGAATTTTGTCCTCGAAATTATAGCATACTAATCTTTGCTCATTCTATTTATCAAAAGTAGGTTTTCATTTTAACCTTTATATCATCCTCATTTAAGGATTTCTCTTCCATCATCACCATTTACCATAACCTCTCTTTAAGGAGTTAAAATAACTTTTCATATTATGCTGAGGGATCACATAGACCATGAACTCCTAGGTTTAACGGTATTAATCGCAACCAATTCTGTAAACTTGTTATATTAGGTGATCAACCTAGTACAAATACGAGTATGTTACACTACAAGAAAACCGTCTAATTCGATTTTAACTAAGTTCGACGAAACCTATTCCTCAAGATAATACTACTTACGTAATCTTTTAAACCTAATTAATCACTGCTTATCCCACAAATTACATCGAGGATCTCATTTTGCTCTCTCTCTCTCTCTCTCATCTCTCGAAATCATTTTACGCCTCTCACTCATTCTCTCTCTCATTTCCTCACTTCTCTCACTCGCTCATCTCCACCACCACCACTCCACCAAGTCCACCACTCGCCACCACCACCACCACCACCACCTTCGCCACCACCACCACCACCACCACCACCACCACCACCACCACCACCACTCATGACCACCACCACCACCACCACCATGCATGGCCACCACCACCATCATCGCCACCGGCTCCACCACCAAGAGACGCCACCACCACCGTTAACCACCACCACCACCACACCACCACCACTGCACACCACCACTCGATTGCACTCCTTTATTTTACACATTAATTCAATTTCAAGGTTAGTTTTCTCGCAAAACATTAGATTTTTAGGTTAATTTGTTGCAAATTGTTAAATAAAAATTATTTTTGAATGTCCTTTGTTATAATATTTCTAGTTTGTATGATATTTCTAAAATTTGTATTAACCCATTTGTATAATATGTTGTTGCTTGAATTTGTGGGTCAAAAATTTAGGTCCATTTGTTGAAATTGGGAGGATCTCAAATATGAAATTTGGGTCCTATTCTTCTTGCTTATATCATTGATCATTGAAATTGGAATTTTGATTTTGGAATTTGGGATCAGGATCGCATATTATTTAAGTGCATATTATTTGAAATTTGAAATTGCGTAATATTGATATTATGAAGTGTATAACATATCAAATTTGGGTTCCTTATCATAATGTAACTGATTTTAGGACTATTTTTAATCTTGATATATTTGCTATTTCCGACTGAATTTATGATGTAAATTTCATCGTAATTATGAAATTGCGTAATATTTGTGGGCCCCGCATGTATCAGATTAGTAATTAGTTTCCCAATATTAATAAATCATAAACTAAGTACCATTTACTTAGTTTCTTACTACTAAAATAAAATAAAATAAATATAATTTAATTTAGTTTATTAAATAAAATAAATTTTAAAAATAAAATAAATAACATAATATAATACAAAATAGAGTAAAATAAAATAAAATAATAAATTAAATTAATTTGAATAAAATAAAAAAAAAACTTTGATTTAATTTAATAAATAAAATAAATTAAATTAAAAAAAATAAAATAATAAAATAAAAATAAAATAAAATAAAAAATAAAAAATAAAAAATTAAAATAAATAAATAAATAAATTTAATTTAATTTAAAATTAAATTTAAATTTAATTTAATTTAATTTAATTTAATAAAAAATTAAAAATATATATAATATAATACAAGATAAAATAAAATAAAATAAAATTAATTATTTAAATTAAATTAAATTAAATTAAATTAGAACTTTTATAATATAATACAAAAAAAAATAAAAAGTAATAAAAATTTAATTTAATTTAATTTAATAAATAAAATAAAATAAAATGATTTAATTTAATTTAATTTAATAAATTTAAAATTAAATAAATAAATAAGCCAATTATATAATATACTACAAATTAAAATAAAAAAAATATAATAATAACTAAGTAAGTTTAATGCTCTAATAAAGAGTCTCTATAGATTCCAAATAACAATTTTCATAAACTAAGAAGTCTCTATTAGTTTATCATCATCGCAAATAAACAAGTTTTCATAAAACAAAGAATACCAAATAACAATTTCATAAACCAAGTATACTTACTTACTTAGTTTATCATCATCAAAACTAGCAAAATAAACTAAGTATAGCTAGTGAGTGAATGCTCTAACAAAGAGTCTCTATAGATTCCAAATAACAATTCATAAACTAAGTACCACTTACTTAGTTTATTATCATCGCAAAATAAACTAAGTAAAGATTTGCTTAGTTTGCCACAATTTTCAATAATAAATGCAATAATACTCTCCCTACATATATGTACTCTTTCTTGTATGCAGTGTTTCGACATAAGCAAATGGCAGCCTAAATAGTACTCCAACCTGCCTCTAAGAACAATTAAAAAAAAAGGTCGAGTTCTGTTTGGTCTTATACTCAATAATAAAGGTAATCAATTATCGCAGATATTCCTCATCGTTCCATCATAATAGATGGCAACATCCTAAGGAGTGCCAAGAAGTTGTCAACAAAGTTCTAGGTTAAGAACCCTCTAATGAGCGAACGATCACTTCTCTCATAGAATGAATCATCTCCCATACGGGTCCAATCCATGATATAAATAACTTCACCACCCAATTCCTCGATGGGTAGTTCTCATGTAACGCCTCACCTCTTGAATGAGAACTATCCATTTGAGGAATTCTGAGTGGTGAGAAGTCGCCTATATCATGGATTGGACCCATATGGGGAGATGATTCATTCCTAGCAGCGTAGAAAGTGATCGCTCGCTCATCTGAGGGTTGCTTAAGTCAAAACTTTGTTCAATAGCTTAATGGAACTCCTTCTGATGTTGTCATCTCATATGATGGAACAAAGAGGAATGTTTGCAAAGAATTGAATTAACTTTATTATTCGAGTATAGACACAAAACAGAACTACGACCCTTTTTTTTTTCCTAGTCTCTATAGCCCAAATAACAATTCAACTCAAGAGAGATTCCACATAAAATTCTCATAAACTAAGTAGCATTTGTGTAGTTTGCCACAATTTTCAATAAACTAAGTAGCATTTTCAATTATATATGTACTATATACTTTGAAACTTAGAAACCCGCTTCGACATACACTCAATAGGGGGTGAATGTCAAATAATCCCCATTGGGACCAAGTATCGATGTTATGTCTCTCACTTAGGCTTATGCAAATACGTAAACGGACATTTTTTTTTGTTATTTTGAGGATTAATCGATCATTATCTCTATATGTTCTCCGAAAGCATACTTAGATTAAGTTATCTTAGTCTATTTCGTGTGCTGGAGACCATGGGGAGGTGTCAAAAATTTTCTTGAAACTCATGAAACGTACTCAACGTGTTTGCACTAGTGACGAGACACATCCAATAACGGATAAAGCCTTTACCCCCATCCCGTAGAGAGATACTAGGTAAATCTAATTCACGCATGAATATCCAAATTAACTTAATGCGCATTTCAGAGTTAAAAATGTCACCGACCGAGTCGATGTACCGTAGGATACCCAAAGATGGAGGGGATTAGTCTCACTTATCGTGTTTGGGTTTTAGATTTCTTTAACAAAGCACTAGAACATACTTGATGATCCGCATCTGGAAGATGCGATGCCCGTGTGTCAAGTGTAAAAATCGATTTGGAAGAAAGTCGATTTAGATTAAATTCAACTTATTTTCTCGTGGATTTGTGGATGGGTACTTCAGATGGACTCATCACGGGAATCGTAAGTGATTGAAAATATTGTGGAACAACCAATTCCACGGATTCATACGTCGAAAACTATGATCCAAATTGAGATGTTGGTCGATGCTTATGGCCCTACTACTATCGATCAATCAATATGAACCTTCTTCAAGCAAAGGCGTTAAGTGCCAAATGATACAATTCACGCTTTTTTACAAGTCAAGTATCAATCAGGTCGCACAGATCCGGAAATGATACGAACACTAAGCTTTCAAGAAGCGACGAAGCTCTTACACTTCAAGAATGAGCACGATCAGTAGTGAGAGAGAGTTTCAACGATTTGCTCGCTATAATTGGACAGCTTCTACCCAAGGATCATACTCTTCCCGCGAATTATTACGGCGAAGAAGATGGTCAAGGGGTTAAATATGGGGTATCGTAAAATCGATGTCTTGTGAGCAGGATCGCATGTTATACTACGGGGAGGATGTAGATAAGGGATAAGCAGATATATGCAATTTTATCGCGCACAAGGTTACAAAACGTGGGGGAAGGAGAAACATGTTCCCGTGAAAATCTTACTTGATTTTTTCCACTCACGCCGAGACTTCAAATGGCTATTCATGTCGCCTCATACTACCAACATACGAAGTTGGCATCGAACAAGGGATGTCGTGGTTCGGTCACCGACTCACCCAAATGGATGGAGATGAATGGAAGAGATTTGATGTAAATTATCCCGAGTTTATGGAAGAAGTTAGGAATGTTAGGCTTGGCATGGCTATCGATGGCTTTTTGCCCTTTTTAATAATTTTAGCCACCGCACTCGGGCCAATACTACCATTATGGTCGCTATAATCTTCCACCGAAGAATGTGCATGAGGATCCATATTTGTTTTTGACTTTACTCATTCCGGGGGATAAAAGTCCTACAAAAGATCTTAATGTGTACCTTCGACCGCTAGTGGATGAACTAAAGATGTTGGGGAGACAGGGTTCGTATTTGATAAATCGATATGCGAGAATTTTGTGATGAAGGCAAATTTCATATGGACTATCATCACCGACTTTTCTACTTTTGGATGGTTAGTGGTCGGTCAACTCACGGAAGTCATCCCGCCCAAAGGTGTATGGGGATGTGCAAGGCAACCAAATTAAAAAGATGGGCGAAATGTAGTTTCTTTTGAACCGCCAGAGAGATTCTTGCCTCTCATCACAATTACGTAAAGATGTCTACATACATACCTCAATGTAAAGATAGAGAAGAAGGGGTTGTTGGTCACCGTCAAGCAAAGAGGTCTTCGGAGTGGTTGAATCAACTTGATTTTCCTTTTTCGGGGAAGGAACACAAGAAATTGAGAGCAAATGGCACGGAAGACTCATAATTGGACACACTTGCCTATATGGTTCGAGTTGTCGATTGGGGCACACTTTCACCTCATTATTGATAGATGTCATGACACCGAAAAAGAATGTTTTCGAGAACTTGTTTTACACCGTGTTAGATGCGAGTGGTAAAACTAAAGACAATGACAATGCTCAAAAGATTTGGAGGCATTGAACATTAGGCCGTAATCAGGGCTTCACCTCTAACACTACGTAAACCTAAAGCTCCATTTAGTCTTACTAAGCAAACAAGTCAAGACGCCTGTAAGTGGGTTAAGGGGGTCAAGCTCCCAGATGGATATGCGCCAACATAACACGTTGTTGTAAGGTCGAGCAATTGAAAATTTCGATTCAAGAGTCACGATTGTCATGTATTCATGCAGGTTGATTCCAATCAGATTCATGTGAGATGTTACCCGTAAAAGTTCTGATGCATCGATCGAATCACAAATTTCTTTCGAGATATTTGCTCAACTATAATTAAGCATGTTGATGTCGAAAGCGATGGAGAAGAATATTGTGCTTACCATGCAAGCTTGAAATGATCTTCCTCCGTGATTTTTTCGACTCGATGGAACATCCGCCTATTCATCCGCCAGATGAACTCAAACTTGGAGGACCGGCAATATCGGTGGATGTATCCTTTTGAGAGGTAATATATAAACCGCTATAATTGCTCTATCCTCGCCTCATATTAATAATACTTCACTAAGTCTCGATATTATTTATCGTAGGTATATGCTACCGATTAAAACAAAAGGTCAAGAACAAAGCTCGTGGTAGAGGGTTCTATTGTCGAACGATATACGTAGAGAAGAGCTTGTCAACTTCGCTATTGTATTTTGACGATGTTGTCTCAACGAAGCACAACCGCTTAGGAAGGAATGAGGTTGTTGGTCCAATGACTCATGCCGATGATGAGTTAGTCAGATTCACATATCCTGCTAAACCATTTGGCCCCTCGAGACTCGAATTTACTTAAGCGACAAAGAGTTGAAGATCAGATCTACATACGCGTTTCTAAATATGCCCAAGTATCATCATACATCACGTAAGTCTAAGCTTATTTGCTCCATTTAGTACAATTTACAAGTGTAGTCATCTCTATATATGTTAAAGACATTTTACTAATATCGCAGCTCATTCAAGAGGAAGCGATGCTTCTAACCCAACTTTTATCGCAGCAGAAATCGAAACATTCACTAATGCTAATTTCCAACAAAGGTTTAAGAAAAGGGTCAAAGAGAGAATATTTCGAGCGCTTTATAGATGTCATCCAAGGACCTTACAAAGTTGTTAGTTCTTTTCCGTCAGATCGTGAATGGGTATAGATTTAGAGTCGATGACTCGCATGAACTCACATCACCAATTCGGGTCAGGTGTTAGGGGAGTCGCTATCAAGATTCTCGAGTCCAATTACTATGGTCGCTTATGTGATGTAGTTGTGCTCAATTATCACTTATCGGCAAAAAAAAGGTAGTTACATTTAAGTGTAAATGGGTTGATATCGGTGCGGGGGTTAAAGTCGATCGTAATAGAATCACAACCGTGGATATCAAGTTTGTTAAAGTCTCGATGACGTACGTACGTTAAAGCAAGTCAAGTGACTCAAGTGTATTACGCCCCCTAATGTCGTAAATACTCAAGCCCCCGTACACACAAGAGTCACTACTAAAAAACACGCTCATTAATGCCGATAACATGTTTGGTATGGATGAGGCGCTGCAAGAAGATGTGAGCAACCCATCGGGCCGTAGTGTTCCATGTCAAGATGTGGTGAGTATCGATGTCATCGACGCATCTAACGATGAGGATGTCGAGGCCAACGCATACACATGAATGATTATGTAGTCGCTGAGGATGATAACGATGACGAAACCGATCTCAAACCGAGGATGAGGAAGATACCAAATCCGAGAATGATATACACGCTGATTCCGATGGGTTTGATGACGCATGAATTGAAAATGAGCTTTCATATTAGTCCTTACCACATATTGTTAAACCTTATATATTCGTAATCTACCAATTTTGTTATTGCAAGTAGGATATTCATGGCTGTACATAATGCATGGGAGGTCGCCGAGGTGGTGGGCGATCCCAAGATCGAGACTCAGAGCTACGATGGAGGCTCTTCTTCAAAGCGCCGAGTAAGTTATCTTAACTAGGATTTAAATATATCTCAAGTCGCATTAATTACAATGATTATTGAAGTACTATGTTAAATACAATTATTACAGATGCACTCGTCGACGACACCGAGGGACTAACCCTAGATCTTCGTCGTCGTCCGCAGCGCTACCACTTACAAGACTCTGGTGGATGTCGCTTCCCAGCAGTAAGTGTTAATATATTCATATTATTTCTATCAGTTATTGCAAAACACAATTCACATAACACATATTGTTATACTTTTTCTCAGAGATACTAGACCCTATGCACAAGACACACCCTACACGCGATTTGTTTGACGATCTCCCGAGAGGGTGTGCATGCGGTTCACCAAGATGCTGCAGACGATGCCACTTTTATGCGACTGCCTCTCATGAGTTCCACGTAAGTTAAGCATATTATCACCACATAGTTGTATTGGGATGACGAAATCAATTGTTCTTAATTTTAAATAATCTTTTGTTATAGGTTTATTATCGATTTGACCCGAGCATCTCTCACCACCGGGCGATGATGTGATCGAGCATCACGTCATGCTAATTACTCTGATGGTCAGATGAGATGCGATGTATGGCGCCCGCGGCAACAGGGACCAAAATTTCGACCACCATCGAGATCATCATCACCAAGATAGTCTCCGATTTAGCCTCGGGAGGCTATGTGTGCAAGACCGAGGTCAATGACTTCAAGAAAAAGTCCGAGAGAGCGGAAGAAGAACCGTGGTCACCCCGATAGTACACACCACCGGGTTCTCACTGCTCGAGGAGGCGAAGACTGTAGTTGCGTTGTATTTAGTTATTTATGTGTCAAGTTCTCACACAAATACTTAAGACCTATTTTATGAATGTTTGTATTAGGCATCGGGAGGACCTCGGGCCGAGATCCTACCATTCTAGAGTTTTTGGGATCGAGCCCACACGCCCAAGGACGAGCGTGCTTTTTCTCGTGCAAAAATTTTAGCTATACGGGCAAAACTCATCTTACTATTTAGCTTTTAATAATATTCAATCAGAAATAAAATGATATAATTAACATACGATACTAAATACATTACAGACCGATTTCGTAGGCTTCGGACGAGCGAGATAATCGAAGCTAGAGACTATTAGAGGGGTTCTGAGTCGTTAGATTCCGCCACCCCCCTTCCCGATATTGTATTAGATCGGATGAGGAGTCGAGACTATGGGTCGCCTCAGATCCCCCTACTAGCAAAGACTCTACAGATATCGAGTGTCATCCGCCGAGGATACCCGCATATACACTTCCTCGAGGTAATATTTTTTTATGTTTCACGAAATTATCCGAATTTATCACATTATATAAATTATTATTAAATCGAATTTGTATCTCTTTATAGGCTCCAAATAACCCAAATCATTCGAGAGAGCACATGTCGACCATCTCATACGGGCGCCGGCTTGATGATTTATATCTTCCTATACCGATAGGGGCCGTGGTTTGATAGTTCCATACCGATCCTGGCCTTTCTACACAAGCTTGCCTTCCCAGCTTCTCGCTTCACCAGATTGCTCAGATATTATAAATAGGGCCTCTCGCAGAGAGTACGGATTACCACGGAGCAGCTTCGACGCTTGAGCGCCGAGATGTTCCGGATGGTGATTACCCTCTCGAGGAGGCTTTTCGTCCGCCCCCACCTACTCGTATTCTTATTGTTTATGTTTTTTTTCATTAAGGCTAGTTTGTTAATTCTCACATATATATATATATATATATATATATATATTTATATTTTGATTCTATCAATTCTATCAATGTGGTGGCGGCGAAGTGAGCAGTCGATGATGATGATGTTAGAGCACGAGGTCGATTTCCATACACTGTAAGCAAATAATGCTCACCTCCTCCGATGATGATACTTTTTTACTAGTTTATAGTTCATTTGTATATATTCATGATATTGTAGAACTTTTGTATATATTGTATTGTCTAATCAAGGCCTCTGTATAACTATTGTAAATTATATTGTTTAACATTTATGGAACATTAGCTTATATTTGTAATCGTTAGCTTATAATACGCTTTTGGTGGATATTTGAATGTGAATGTGAATGATAATGAGTGAAGATCAAGATTACGCTTTTAGTGCTACGCTTATATTTGAATGTGAGATACAAGTTTATATTATCGTATTGGGTCAGGAAAAGTTACGTACATTAATGGGTTTAAACACCGAAACCGAACTTTTAAAATCAAATTAAAAAAAAAAGTTAAATTCCGATTTTAATAATAAGTAGTTTACGACGAAATTCCTCTGAGATAAAAAAAAATAATTTTTAATAATTACCAAAATATTCTAATTTCAACAGAATACTCCATCTTCGACGGAACTACATCCGTCAGATCGAATAGCAATCAAAACATATGTCTAGCCAAATCAATTGGCCTTAAGTTAACTTTAAAATTAAAAAATCATTTTATGATGTCATGATACCACACTTGCATTTACAAATTCGCTTGAGGATTCCACCATTTTGTGACTTTATTATACTACATCATGCCATAGTGGTGATTTTATCTTTTTCAGATCAAATCCAAGACTCCGTACTAAAATAATTTGCATTAATGACTCCATCGTTTTTTATCATCTTTAAAATCTTAGAGTTTCCATGATGCATTGATGATATATAAAATATATTTTGATATATTTTAAATTATTTTTACCACACTAGTCGATACAATTAGCGTAGACCTTCTTTATGCATAAGTTCAAAATCATTAAAAATCGCTTTTAGTGTTATCATCTTTGCTTGATAGATAATGAAGTGTTAGTGACTCACAGTCCAACTGCACACCTTTGTCACCTTATGTTGCTGATAACAAAATTAATTTTTTTTAAAGGCACCATAGTAAAATTTAGCTTGATGTTAAAAATTTTGAAGTCTAGCATAGTTAGAAGATTTAGAATACCTATGCTGCCATCATCAACTTCAATTTTTTTTAATGATCAATTGCTTAATAATTCTATCTATTTCCATCATCCTTAAAGCTTACTACACTAAAAATTCTTAGTTCTTCTTCTACAACTTTTCTATACCCCAGGATAGTTCATCAAACTTGCCACACATCATCAGTTCCAAAACTTACCACAATAATATGAGTTTAGGAACTTGTCCTAGCAATACATAATCCAAGAACAGATCAGGGACTGTCCATACACCTAGGGGTTCAAATAAGTACAATACGATTATGAGTCACAAACTTACCATAAGTATGAGTTTTAAGAACTCGGACCTCTTCTTAATATTCTCTAACTATCAAATATAAATTTGAGAAAAGAATCACTTTCTCGTCATATGTATATCGATAACGTGATACTAATATTTCAATGATTATCAATGTGATAAACTGAGTAGTCGTTAGACCAAGCACAAAACTCTTGCCCATAGAAAGGTTTGTACAACTCAGCTATCACATGAGTCCTCAATTGAAATCCCACATAATCCTAGCTTCCTCTTTACTCAATACAAATTTCATTTAATCCGTATCTGAACATTTACCACTCTTACATGAGTTTATATTGTACAATTTCATAGTACATTCTCCTTATAGCGCCATACTATATCTTCTCAATCGTTTAACATGTCATATGTTATTCAACAATTCCATTTGATCATGTTGAGATCTTATCATATCATATCACTTTTCATCCTATAGACCTTGTCTATTTATTATCACTTTTTATCTTCATTATCGGAGTCAGGTAACTCCGAGTTCTTATCTTCTATAACGCTTCAAGATTCTTTTTTGAATCTTCTTTATCTTCTTCTTTACTAAATAATGAATTTCCTAAATTCATCTCTTAGTACTTCAACTCTATTTGAGTTTATTCCTTATCCTCATCTATGCGGTTATAGCCTAGGGTACCCCTACCTAAGGTTTATAACCTACAGCTCTGATACCAACCTGTAGCACCCCAAAATTTGGGTCCCTTAAACCTCGAACCTAGTACGTTACGGTACTTCATCTTCATACATATTCTATAAACTAATGCGGAATATATAAACATAAATTGTTCATATAATAAATTATACTACATTTCTCAAGGTCTACAACCTTTATTTTGATACATACCTTTAATTATAACTCACAAGATTTACATTGATAGTTCGCTTCAAATAACTTAGTAGTTAAATGTGCATAATATTCAACTTTTATACTTTAACCTTGTCTCTGTCTTTCCTCAAACATTTGAATTAAGCTAAAAATGTTATCATGATATAGCAAGAGTGAGCAACTACTTTGCTCAGCAAGTTTAAATACAAAAAGGATATATCATGATTGAAAAGGAATAAGCTTTCAAGTTTTCAACAATATATAACAATTGTGAAGAACATGAATCAAAGTTTTAATAATTGAATGACTGAATCAATAATGTTGGTTGGTTAACAATAACCATGAACAAATTTAACTGAACTTTATGGTAATGAAGGTGATTAGCCTTTCATAACTGATGAAGATATGCAACATGCACTAAGTGCGAATAACAATAATCATAGACGTGGACTAATTGTCAATAATTAATCCACTACTATTCTTGAAAAATAATAACTCAAGTTTGAGTTAGGAAACTTGCATGTACCGCTGATTACCGCTAAGCAATCTTATTTAATCTCTTATGAAAGACCTATCATTAATAAGATCGATCTTCCAATTAGCATAATACACTTTACATCATCATACTATTACTCAAATAATAATTTAGCTAATATTTAGCCACATAATCAAACATTGAATAACTCATTAGTAATATTATTATCCCTTAATAATATTACTATCACTTAACTATTATCTTCAACTCTTGTCTAATATTATTAATCATTTAATAATATTTTAATTACTTAATATTATTAATCACTTAATAATATTTAATCACTTTTCAATATTATTAATCATTTAATAGAAT
This sequence comes from Panax ginseng, assembly GCA_020205605.1. Taxonomy (NCBI): domain Eukaryota; kingdom Viridiplantae; phylum Streptophyta; class Magnoliopsida; order Apiales; family Araliaceae; genus Panax; species Panax ginseng. The sequence continues at coordinate 16,103,420 of CM035131.1, read as the reverse complement.
ATTAATCATTCAAAAATATTATTAATCGTTTAATAATATTTTAAATATTTACAAATATTATTAACTATTTAATAATATTTTAATTCTTATCTAATAGTATTAATTATTTAATAATATTCAAATTATTTACTAATATTATTAATCACTTAATAATATTGTAATCATCTAATATTATTAATAATTTAATAATATTTTAATCGCTTATAATGTCTCACACATTTTATGTAAGACCCCAGTTTATTAATAAATAAAATTTAATTTCCTCTATTTTTTATTTTGAAATAGTAAGGGTTGATTTGATTAGTGTGGTTAGTTATGGGTAAAATGCGCAAATATTTCAAATAAGCAAGTGGTTATAAAATATTCATTGTTGTCGAGGAATATTCGTTTGGTCGTGGAATATTCTTCACGCATTTGGAGAATATTCGCATTTACGGCGATACCTTTGTGTGCCCTATAACTGAAAGCGATTGGATGAAGAAAACGACAAATATAAGTTGTTTATAAATAATGGGCGTAGTTATTACTGCTTATATCTTGTTGAAATACTTTAGTAGTTAAAACACAAGAAGACACGGTATTGCATCAATTATTGATTCTTACGTGAAGACATTACTCAATAATTGTTACAAAGTAATTCTTGCTCAATATTTTATTTTATTGATTCAATAATTGCTACGTTGATATTTTATATTTCATTGTTTCAATAATTATCACCACACAATATTTTCCATTATCGAGAAATAATTCATATTATCGAAAAATATTATTAGATAACATTATTGGCAATGTCTAGAAAGTTCTCGCTTCAGGAGAGGTTTGATCATCTAATCAATTGCGTGCGAAGAAGGAGAAATTCTTATTGAAAGCTCCCTTCTCTGGGAACTACACGGTTGTCGATATTGTGATTCTGTAATATTATTTATGAATAATTAATTATTGATTTATATGATAAGAAAAATATTCATTTTATATGGATATAGATGGAGAAAATTTTAAAGTGACAATTGTTGAAAAATTGATATTTTATCTTTTCTGATAAAATAATTCATTTAAATATATTATTATATTTTAATAATATAATAATGGTGATATTTTTACAATGAATGTGGGATATATGAGTATATGAAGAGGAAGAGTATTTTTGTTGCATTAAATGATTAACACATGTTTTGTGTGTCGGTGGACCCCATTTCTTGACTGAAATTTGATTATAGATTGTAAAATTGTCCGTTTGTGGATTTCGATCAATTTCTGTTTGGAATTTGGAAAACCTTTCTTCTGTAAAGTTGTAGATAATGGAATTTCCTATGGAAAATACATGAGGTTTGAATTTTTCTGACAAAAGGGCTATTTATTATGAATTATTGAAGTTCCGAAGTTCCGAAATAATTAATTTTTGAAGTTTAAAATATTTTAATTAAGAAAAACGTTTTTTTTTAATTTTTGGGACATGTGTTAGTGGTTGAATTCAGATGGTGGTGTGCGTAGGGAGATTTGGAAAAAAATATATTATTAATTTATTAAATTTTCTGCTTTGGTGTTCTAAGCATTTTCCTATAAATAGGTGTCTTAGGTTAGAATTGAAAATCACACCGTAAACCCAAGTTTTCTCTTTCTCTCTCTATATTATCGAGCGTATTCTTGTGAGTATTTTGATACTTTGAGTGTTATACGATTGCAAGTTTTCTTCAAAGACTATATTCAAAGATTCCAAATCGAAATGTATTTTTCGAGGTAAGGGATATTATTTTTTAAAAAAAAAATGATATTACTTCTTTCAATATCATTATGCCGGAATATTGATAGTATTTTTCTTGTGAAATTCTTGTCTCTTAGTGTCGGGGTTACTATTCACGTATACGGCACTATTCACGAATACGGCACTATTCACAGAAAAATTAAATTTTCGTATTTTGTCCAAAATATCTATTATGGATACTAGCTTTGATTGTATCCATGTTTTGATCATTCTTGAATTTTACTTCACTATGGTTATTTATGAAGTATTTTTGAACTCGGATTGTTTAAAATATGAATCCTTAATATTTGTTCTTTTGTTTCACTAGATTCGTTTTCTTTAAAATATTTTTCATCATCCTCACTCCTAAAAGATGATATTATCGAATATCTTTGGCCCAGTAGTGCAAAAGATGGTTGATTTTCTTATGAATATCTTTGGCCCAGTAGTGCAAAGATGTATAGATGTTGAGATGAACACTGACCAATCGATGAATATCTTTGGCACAAAGTGCAAAAGATGAATATTTGATTCAAGATGAATATTGATTGATGTTACAGGGATAAAATATTGATGATAGACTTTTAAATTCATAGATTAATTTCATTCTCTATGTAACTCATCTATGAATTATTATTTCCGCTGCAAATATTGATCTGAAACCTGTTGTTTATTATATTCTATCAGATTTTTTTCCCTGTTGAAGACTAACGATATTTTGTTCTATATTATCTTAGTCATAATATTCTTTACTGGGCTAGTTGAGCTCACCCTTTTCCTTTTTGTTCCATTTTTCTTCTCAGGAGGCGAAAATGTAGCGAGTACTAGTCGGGGTGTGGAATGATGGTTCTAGAAGTTGTTTTAGTAGTCCTCACCATTTTAGTAAAATAATATACCAATAATTATAATGAGGATTTAGTTGGGTATGGATATTGTCTAGATGACAATATTTGTATTTAAACTTACAGTTTATATGTTGTATTAATAAAGTTGTAGTTGTTTTTGTACCATGTTATTGACAACTCAAAATGGGTGATGTATACCTATTTTGGGGCGTCCACAATTGGTATCGAGCTTAGGATATGATCTCTCATGAGATCGAGGAATAGAACTAGGAGGAGAGACGAGTAAAACCTTCGCTAGTGTGTCTTACCTAAGCTTATTTGTTAGTTGGTCAAGATATAAGGATATTATGTGATATGTTGATTTCTTTAATTAACCCTTGTTTTTTATGGCGAAGATTTGAGAATGTCGATCGAGAACATTAACGATTGGAGTAAATGAGACCGTGTGAGACACCTTTCTTCACCAATAAGGAGAATGTGCAACAGTGGCAATGTTCCTCCTGTGAACAACACCACTGATTAGATGATGAACGACAGGATGTTTAGAAGCTTTTTGCAGTTCATGCAAAATCAGACGAGGGAGACTCGTGTTCAAAACACCGGTGGAAATGATAACAACGCATGGTTTATCACAGCCAAGCAGTTCAAGGAGTTGGGACCACCAGAATTCTGGGGAAAGCCGGATCCGATTAAGGCGAAAACGTGGGTCAAACAAATTACCAAGATATTCGATGTCTTGGGATGCGGAGGAGGAATGAAGTTTCATTCGCCACCTTTATGTTCCGTAATGAGGCGACATCTTGGTGAGAGTCGATTGAAGCGTGCACCCATCCAAACCAAGGCCAAAGATATGTCTTGGGAGACGTTTCAGAAACTGTTCAATGACAAGTACTTTCCTGAAAGTATTCGTCATATGAAGGAAGTGAAGTTTATTAGACTAGAACAAAATAACATGACGGTGTCCCAATATGAGGCTAAGTTTGCAGAGTTATCCAGTTTTGCACCTCATTTGGTGGAGAATGAGGAACGTATGACGCATATGTTTCTGAGAGGTTTGAACCCGGCATACATCAATATCTCATTTCTTATAAATTTTCTCTCTATTCAGATGTTGTCAACAGGGCTCAATTGTTAGAACGAGATAATGAGTACGTTCAACCGAGGGACCACAACCGAGATCATACCGGAGATAGCGATCAATGTAATAACGATAACCAAATGGAGAAAGAAAAAGACGGACAAAATGGTAACCACTCACATTTGGGTAGTCTTGGCCATGAGAATAGAAGAAGCGAGTGGGAGGAGATTTTAAAAGAGGAGATTCAACAATGACCATGTGAAGACGCCAAAGACCAAAGAAGAATCGGTTTTAAGGGAGGAGAACGACCACCGGTCAGATGCTATAAATGCGAAAAGAGGGACATATCGGTCAAACCGTCCCACAACAGTTCAAGGTATGTTATAATTGTGGAAAGGAAGGATATATCGCCGAGATTATATGCAGAACGAAACCAAATCCGGGGGGGACGGTGACTCAAAAGGTCAGCATGCAGAAAAAGTCAAAGTCAATCTGCCTCGAAAGAGCGTTTGTTGTGACCGGTCAAAATGCAAGGAACCCAAACGAGGTGATCACGGTAAGCTAATCATTAATTCTTGCACAAGTTTATACCTTACTTGATCTAGGTGTTACCCATTCATTTATCTCTCTACTTGTGCTCAACGCTTAAACTTGACTCGGGAGAAATTAGACTCTAATTTATCTGTGGAGACTCCATTAGGAGAAACTTTCATTATATCCACTGTTTATAAATCTTGTTTGATCCAAGTTGGTACCATCACATTACCTGTTGACCTTATCTCTTTAAAGATACTTGTCTTTGATGTGATTTTAGGGATTGATTGGTTAACCACTCATCATGCTAAAATTGATTATTTTCGTAAGGTTGTTAGTTTTCATATTCCTAACCAACCTGTTGTACGAACTCAAGCAACTAAACCATTAAAATCAATCACAGTCATATCAAATCATAAAGCTATTCGTTTATTGAAAAACGGATGTCAAGCTTTCTTAGCCCATATTATGGATTTGAATAAAGACATGTCGGATTTGAATAATATTCCCGTTGTTAGTAAATTTCCTGACGTATTTCCTAAAGAACTTCTCGGTCTACTGTAAGACCCCAACTTATTATAAATAAAATTAAATTTTCTCTATTTATTATCTTGAAATAGTAAGGAGTTAATTTGATATAATGTTTTGGTTATGGGTGAAATGTGCAAATTTTACAAAATAAGCAAGTGGTTATAAAATATTCCTTTTGTCGGGGAATATTCGTTTGGTCGTGGAATATTCTTTTTGTCAAGAATATCCGCATATTTACCACCAGGCCATCATTCAGGGCCCCATAACAGATAATTGTCGAATGAAGAAAACAACAAAGTATGAGTTTTTATAATTAATTAGCGTAATGGTTACCAATTAACACCGTTGGAATACACCGTGGGTTAAAATACGATGTCTGCACGCATAGTTACAAATGGCACACCAGTATTACAGATTATAGTTGAATTATTGATTCTTACGTAAGAAGACACTACTCAATAATTGTTATAGTAGTTGTAAGACCCCAACTTATTATAAATAAAATTGAATTTTCCTTTATTCATTATTCTAAATTAATAAGGGTTAATTTGATATAATTCTTTGGTTGTGGGTGAAATGTGCAAAGTTTACAAAACAAGCAAGTGGTTATAAAATATTCATTATTATTAGGGAATATTCGTTTGGTCGTGGAATATTCTTTTTGTTCGGAATCTCCAAATGCAATCGGCCAGATCATTGGTGGGGCCCATAATGAAAAAATGGTTGGATGAAGGAAAATGACAAAGATTGAGTTTTATAAATAACGACGTAAATTGTTACCGCTTAACAATCGTTGGGTTACACGTGGTTAAAATACGATGTCTGCGTGGTTGCGATGCAGATTGCACGATATTGCATGATAGATTATTGAATTATTGATCCTTACGTAAGTAAGGCAATTGCTTTCAATAATTGTTACAAAGATGAATTCTTCAATATTATATTTTATTGATTCAATAATTGCTTTAGTTGATATTTTGTATTCTTTGTTGTTTCAATAATTGTCATTACACAAGATTTTCCATTTTTAAATCAATAATTCATATTATTTGAATAATATTATCGACATAACATTATTGGCAATGTCTAGAAAGTTCTGCTAAGGAGAGGTTTGGTCACCTAATTGCGGCGTCGATGAAGGAGAAATCCTTATTGGAAAGCCCCCTCTTTCCTCGGAACTACTGGTTGTCGATCTTGTGATTACAGTAATATTATTTTTAAATAAGTAATTATTGATTATTATGATAAAGAAAATATTTATTTTATGTGGATATAGATGGAGAAAATTTTTAATGTGACAATTGTTGAAAATTAATATTTTATCTTTTTTCGATAAAATAATTCATTTAAATATATTATTTTAATAATATATTAACGGTGATATTTTATAATGAATGTGGGATATATGAGTATATGAGGAGGTAGAGTATTTTGTGGCATTAAATGTTTAATATATGTTTTGTGTGTTTTGGACACAATTCTTATTAGAAAATTGATTATAGATCGTAAAATCGCTTGGTTTGTGAATTTTGTGAATTCTCGTTTGGAATTTGGAAAACTTTTCTTCCGCAAAGTTGTAGAGAATGGAATTTCCCATAAAATGTCGCGAGATTTGAATTTTTCTGATAAAAGGATATTTATTGTGAATTATTGATGTTTTGAGTTCAAATAATTGATTTTGGAAATTTTAATTATTATTTTCAAGAAAAACGTTTTTCAAAGGTTGGTGAGCATTTTTAACATGTGGTTGGTGGCTAAAATCAGATTCCTTGGTGGTGGGCTTGAATATTTGGTAAATAATAATATATTTTATTAATTTAGTCTCCTTTGGCGTCTAACATTTTCCTATAAATAGAGGCTAAGTTAGAATTGAAAATCACACCGAAACTAAGTTTTCTCTTTCTCTCTCTAAATTATCGAGCGTATTCTTGTGAGTATACTCTGAGTGTTGCTATATCTGGTGCGGGTTTCACAAGACTATATCTAAAATTCAAATGGTAAATCTTTATTATTTTGAGGTAAGGGGTATTATTTTCTTCTTAAATGATATTTTTTCTTCAATATCATTATGCCAAGTATTGGTGAACCTTTTATCAAATTTGGAACTTGTTGTGTCGGGGTTACTATTCACGTATCTGGCCTTATTCACGTATAAGACACTTATTCACGAATAATTGCCTTTATTCAATCAAAAAATAAAAATTTTTCTTTTTGTCCAAAATATCTATTCGGATACTAGCTTTGATTGTATCCATGTTTTGATCATTCTTGAATTTTACACCAATATGATTATTTTTGAAGTATTTTTGGACATGGGTAAAACGCAGTACTGAATCCTTAATCCTTAATCCTTGTCATTTTGTTTCACCGGATTCGCTTTTTTTAAAATGTTTTCATCATCCTCGGTCCTAAATGGTGATATAAATGAATATCTTTGGTAGGTGCAAAGATGAACGATTAATCGATGAATATCTTTGGCTCAGTAGTGCAAAGATGAACAGTGTTGAGATGAACATGACCAATTGGTGATATGAATGAATATCTTTGGCTCAGTAGTGCAAAGATGATTAAAGATGTATATTGATTGTTATTACGGGGATAAACTATTGATGATGGACTTTTAAACCTTAGAAGACAAGTAGAATTCTTTCTCTACGTGACTCTTCTAATGGATTACTTTATTTCACGTGCATTTGTTGATCTAAAACTTGTTGTCTATTGTATTACATTAGATTTTCCCTGTTGAAGACTAACGATAATTTGTTGTATATTATCTTAGTCATAATATTCTTTATTGGGCTAGTTGAGCTCACCCTTTTCCTTTTTGTTCCATTTTTTTTCGGGAGGTGAGAACATAGCGAGGATCGAAAGTCTGGGTATGGAGTGATGGTGCTAGGAAGATGTTTTAGTTGTCCTCATTATTTACGTAAAATAGTGTATGAATAATTAATGAGGACTTATTTGGGTGTGTATATTGTCTGAAGACAATATTTGTATTCGAACTCACAGTTGTATTGTCGTATTCTACACGACATCCAGTATTGTCAAAGTTGTAGTTTGCTTTCTATACCATGTATTTTGGCGACTCGTAATGGGTGTTGTATACCTATTTTGGGGCGTCCACAGTTGGTATCGAGCTTAGGGATATGATCTCTGGCGGAGATCGGGAATAGAACTAGGAGGGAGAGACGAGTAAATCCTTCGCTAGTGTGTCCTACCTAAGCTTATTTGTTGGTCGGTCATAATATAGGATATTATGTGATATGTTAATTTGTTTAATTAACCCTTGTTTTATGGCGTATTTAAGAATGGCTGAGAAACGTTAACAATGGAGTTTATGAGATCGTGGAGACGCCAGATTTCACCAACGAGGAGAACGTGCAGTGGTGGCAATGTTCCTCCCGTGAACAACTTCACCGAGCAAATGATGAACGACGGGATGTTTAGAAGCTTTTTGCGCTTCATGGAAAATCGAGACGAGGGGAGACTCGTGTACAAAATACTGGGAGGAAATGATAGTAACGTGCGGTTTGTCACGGCAAACAATTCAAAGAGTTGGGACCACCAGATTTCCATGGAAAGTCGGATCCGATCAAGGCGTAAACGTGGGTCAAGCAAATTACCAAGATATTCGATGTCTTGGGGTGCGGAGGAACAAAAGGTTCCATTTGCCACCTTTATGTTTCGTGGTGAAGCGACATTGGTGGAATCATGAAGCGTACTCACCAGATGCACTTAACATGTCTTGGGAAAGATTTGAATCGTTTCAATGACAAGTACTTTCCGTAAAGTATTCGCTATATGAAGGAGGTAGAGTTTATTAGAATCGAATGAACAACATGACGGTGTCTCAATGCGAGGCAAGGTTCGCATAATTATCCGAGTTTGCACCTCATTTGGTGGAGAATGAGGAACGAATGACGTGTATGTTTCGAGAGGTCTAAAACCGTAGATTCGTCAATACCTTATCTCTCATAAATTTTCTCTCAGATTCGACATGTTGTCAATGTGGCTCGATTATTAGAGCGAGATAGTGAGTATACTCAACCGAGGGACCACAATCGTGGTAGTCATCGAGCGATGATAACCAAATGAGGAGGAAAGAATACGAACAAAGCGGTAACCACTCGTGGTAATCGTGGACATGATAATAGGAGAGGTGACTCAAGTGGAAATTTTAGAAAGACATCAACAAAGCAGACCAAAGACCAACAACAAATGCTAGGGGAGAGAGAATAGCCGGTTAGATGTTACAAATGCGGGAAGGAGGGACATATCACCAAATCGTCCACAAAAATCCAAGGTATGTTACAACCATGGAAAGGAAGGCCACATCACTCGAGATTGTACTATAAACGAAACCAAGTTCGGGAGGAGTGGTGATTCCAAGGGTCATCCGGATAAGTCGAAATCGGCAGCCTCGGAAGAGCTTTTTGTCGTGATTGGCCAAAACGTGAGGAACCCGAACGAGGTGATCACGGTAAGCTAATCTTGATTTCTTGCGAAGTTTATACCTTACTGAATCTGGTTCTACCCATTCTTTTATCTCTCCCCTTGTGCTCAACGTTTAAACTTGACTCGGAGAAATTAGATTTTGATTTATCTGTTGAAACTCCGTTGGGTGAAACCTTCGTTACATCTACGCTTTATAAATCTTGCATGATCCAAGTTGGCACTATCACATTACCTATTGATCTTATCTCTTTAAAGATACTTGCTTTTGATGTGATTTTAGGAATTGATTGGTTAACCACTCATCATGCCAAAATTGATTGTTTTCGTAAGGTTGTTAGTTTTCATATTTCTAACCAACCTGTCATACGAATTCAAACCACTAAACCACTAAAATCAGTCACTGTCATATCAAGCCACAAAGCTATTCGTTTATTGAAAAATGGATGTCAAGCTTTCTTAGCCCATGTTATGGATTTGAATAAAGATAAGTCAGATTTGAATAATATTTCTGTGGTTAGAGAATTCCCTGATGTATTTCCTAAAGAGCTTCCTGGTTTACCCCCAGAACGTGATGTTGAATTCTTTATTGACCTTGAACCGGGTACCAAACCCATTTCTAAAACCCCATATCGAATGGCTCCTATTGAACTTCAGGAGTTAAAAGTCCAACTACAGGAATTATTAGAAATCGGTTTCATTCGTCCTGGACGCCTCCTTGGGGTGCTCTGCTTTATTCAGTAAAGAAGAAAGACGGGAGTATGCGACTTTGTATTGACTAATGAAATTAAACCATGTCACCATCAAGAATAGGTATCCACTACCTCGCATTGATGACTGTTTGACCGATTGCAAGAGAGCACAATTCTCTTCAAAGATCGATCTTCGTTTCTAGATATCATCACCAAGATTAAAACTGAGGATATTCCAAAGACTGCCTTCAGGACTCGGTACGGGCATTATGAATTCTTAGTCATGTCTTTTGGATTGACCAATGCTCCTCGCCGCTTTCATGGATATGATGAACCGTGTATTCAAGGAATATTTGGATCGATTTCGTTGTTGTCTTTATTGATGACATCCTCATCTATTCCAAAAGCCGTGAAGATCATGAGCACCATTTGAAGCTGGTACTACAAAGACTTCGTGAACACAAGCTTTATGCCAAGCTGAAGAAATGCGAGTTCTGGCTTGAGGAAGTAGCATTCCTTGGGCACGTGGTGTCAAAACAAAGAGTATCTGTTGACCCGACGAAGATTCAAAAATACAAAGTTGGGGAGCAACCAAGTTTGGTGATCAAGTCTGTGACTTTCGGGCATAAATTGGTTATTATCGGAGATTTGTGGAAGGATTTTCTCGAATCGCTACTCCGTTAACTCAGTTAACTCGGAAGGATGCAAAATTCTTATGGAAGCGAGGAATGCGAGAAGAGCTTCCAAGAGCTCAAGAGAGACTCATTTCGGCTGTTGCTCGACAATACCATCCGGTTCTTGATGGATTTGTTATCTCTGACGATGCTTCTGGAAAGGGGTAAGGATGTGTTCTCATGCAACATGGGAAAGTCATAGCCTATGCCTCACGACAACTCAAAGAATATGAGAGGAATTATCCTACTCATGATCTAGAGTTGGCAGCAGTCGTATTCGCGTTGAAGATATGGAGACACTACTTGTATGGAGAGAAGTGGAGATTTATACGGACCATAAAAGCCTCAAATATTTCTTCACCCAAAAAGAACTCAACATGCGGCAACGACGTTGGGTGAGTCTGTTAAAAAGATTATTATCACACTATTCAATATCATCCTGAAAAGCGAACGTAGTAGCCGACGCGAAAGTGAAGATCATATGCAAGTACGAGTGCGATATTGTCAACACAAAGGCCCATTTTGTATGACTTGCAAAGGATGGAGGTAGAATTAAAGACTCCAGGGACCCACATAATGATGGCGAATATACAAGTAGAACCGACTTTAATCGATAAAGTTAAAGTTTTTGCTTCAAGCTACGGACACAAAGGCGTGATGCGTTATGAAGAAGAAAGTGCAAGAAGGAGCTATTCCGGAAGCAAGAATTGATGAGGAAGGAATACTTCGAGTCAATTCTAGACTTTGCGTTCCGAACGACTCTGATTTGAAGCATAAAATCATGATGGAGGCACACAACACCCCGTTTGCAATCCATCCTGGGAGTACCAAAATGTATCATGATATTCGACATACATTTTGGTGGAACAATATGAAGAGAGATTAGGAGTTTATCTCAAGATGTTTAACTTGTCAACGTGTAAAGGCGGAGCATCAAGTGCCAAAAGGTCCATTGCAACCACTTGAGATTCCGAAATGGAAATGGGAACACATTACTATGGATTTTGTTACAGGTCTTCCCAAAGTTTCTCAAGGCGTAGATGCAATTTGGGTTATTGTTGATAGATTAACCAAGTCTGCCCATTTCTTACCGATACGCGAGACTTATCCCCTTGAACGTCTTGCTCGTATGTACGTGAATGAGATTGTATGATTGCATGGCATGCCAGTATCCATAGTTTCGGATCGTGACCCGAGATTCACTTTAAGATTTTGGGTTAGCTTGCAGAAAGCTATGGGCACGGATTTACGATTCAGTTCAGCATACCATCCTCAAACGGACGGACAATCAGAGAGGACTATTCAAACCCTTGAAGATCTATTAAGACTCTGTGTCCTAGATTTCAAAGGAAGTTGGGATAAGTACCTACCACTGGTGGAATTCTCCTACAACAACAACAGCTATCAAGCAAGTATAGGCATGGCTCCATTTGAGGCGTTGTATGGACAAAATGTCGTTCTCCAAAGATCTTTGGGACGAGGTGGGAGAAGCAACATTGTTGGGACCGTAATTAATCGCATGACTACGTAAAAGATCCAAATGATTCGACAACGTATTCAAACTTCACAAGATCGACAAAAGAGTTATCTTGATCTTCATAGAAAGGACGTGGAGTTTAATATTGAGATCATGTATTGTTACGTATTGCTCCATGGAAAGGAGTTACAAGATTTGGGAAAAGAGGAAAGCTCAATCCAAGGTTTGTTGGTCCATTTGAGATTCTTGACCGAATAGGAAACGTAGCCTATAGACTCGCGTTACCTCCAAGTATGTCTCGTGTTCACAATGTATTCCACATATCTATGCTTCGTAAATATGTGAAAGACCGAACCACATTATTGCATTAGAACCATACGAGATAGCTGAAGATTTAACCTACGAGGAGATACCTGCTGAGATTTTGGATAGGAAAGAGCATGTCTTACGCACGAAGGTTATACCACAAGTTAAGGTTTTGTGGAGAAACCATGCAATTGAGGAAATGACATGGGAGTTGAATCGAGATGAAAGCGGTACCCTCACCTTTTCGATATACCAGTATCGCACGCGTCAATTTCGAGGACGAAAATTTCATAAGGAGGGAGGTTGTAAGACCCCAACTTATTATAAATAAAATTGAATTTTCCTTTATTCATTATTCTAAATTAATAAGGGTTAATTTGATATAATTCTTTGGTTGTGGGTGAAATGTGCAAAGTTTACAAAATAAGCAAGTGGTTATAAAATATTCATTATTGTCGGGGAATATTCGTTTGGTCGTGGAATATTCTTTTTGTCGGGAATCTCCGTACGACGATGGCGCAGTCATTGGTGGGGCCCATAACGAAAAACGGTTGGATGAAGGAAAACGACAAAGATTGAGTTTTATAAATAACGACGTAAATTGTTACCGTTAACAACTTTGTTGGGTTACACGGTGGTTAAAATACGATGTCTGGCGTGGTTGCACAAAGAAGACACCAGATTGCACAATATTATTGAATTATTGATCCTTACGTAGTTAAGGCACTACTCAATAATTGTTACGATGAATTCTTGCTCAATATTGTATTTTATTGATTCAATAATTCTTTGCGTTGATATTTTGTATTCTTTTTGTTTCAATAATTGTCATTACACAAGATTTTCCATTTTTAAATCAATAATTCATATTATTTGAATAATATTATCGAGATAACATTATTGGCAATGTCTAGAAAGTTACATCTAAGGAGAGGTTTGGTCACCTAATTGCGCATCAAGAAGGAGAAAATCCTTATTGGAAAGCCCTCTTTCCGGGAACGCTTTGGTTGTCGATCTTGTGATTCGTAATATTATTTTTAAATAAGTAATTATTGATTATTATGATAAAGAAAATATTTATTTTATGTGGATATAGATGGAGAAAATTTTTAATGTGACAATTGTTGAAAATTAATATTTTATCTTTTTCTCGATAAAATAATTCATTTAAATATATTATTTTAATAATATATTAATTGGTGATATTTTATAATGAATGTGGGATATATGAGTATATGAGGAGGTAGAGTATTTTGTGGCATTAAATGTTTAACATATATTTTGTGTGTTTGGTGGACACAATTCTTGATCGAAAATTGATTATAGATCGTAAAATCGCTTGCTTGTGAATTTGATCAATTTCATTTGGAATTTGGAAATATTTTCTTCTGTAAAGTTGTAGAGAATGGAATTTCCCATGGAAAGTCGCGAGATTTGAATTTTCTAATAAAAGGGATATTTATTATGAATTATTGATGTTTCGGAGTTCCGAAATAATTGATTTTTGGAAATTTTAATTATTATTTTCAAGAAAAACGTTTTTCAAAGGTTGGTGAGCATCTTCAACATGTGGTTGGTGGCTAAAATCAGATTCCTTGGTGGTGGGCTTGAATATTTGGTAAATAATAATATATTTTATTAATTTAGTCTCCTTTGGCGTTAACATTTTCCTATAAATAGAGGCTAAGTTAGAATTGAAAATCACACCGAAACTAAGTTTTCTCTCTTCTCTCTCTAAATTATCGAGCATATTCTTGTGAGTATACTCGAAAGTGTTGCTATACGGTGCGGGTTTCACAAGACTATACCGAAATTCAATCGTAAGATCTTTAGTTATTTTGAGGTAAAGGGGTATTATTTTCTTCTTAAATGATATTTTTCTTCAATATCATTATGCCAAGTATTGGTGAACCTTTTTATCAAATTTGGAACTTGTTGTGTGTGGGGTTACTATTCACGCATACTGGCACTATTCACGTATCTGACATAATTATTCACGAATCATCTGCACCTTATTTACCTAAAAATAAAAATTTTTCTTTTTGTCCAAAATATCTATTCTCGATACTAGCTTTGATTGTATCCATGTTTTGATCATTCTTGAATTTTACACCAATATGATTATTTTTTGAAGTATTTTTGGACATGGGTAAAACGAAGTACTAATCCTTAATCCTTAATCCTTGTCATTTTGTTTCACCGGATTCGTTTTTTTAAAATGTTTTCATCATCCTCAATCCTAAATGGTGATATAAATGAATATCTTTGGCCTGTAGTGCAAAGATGAACGATTAACTGATGAATATCTTTGGCCTGTAGTGCAAAGATGAACAGGTGTTGAGATGAACATGACCAACTGGTGATACAAATGAATATCTTTGGCCTGTAGTACAAAGATGATTAAAGATGTATATTGATTGTTATTACAGGGATAAACTATTGATGATGGACTTTTAAACCTTAGAAGATAGTAGAATTCTTTCTCTACGTGACTCTTCTAATGGATTGCGATTTTATTGCATTTGTTGATCTAAAACTTGTTGTCTATTGTATTCTCATTAGATTTTTCCTGTTGAAGACTAACGATAATTTGTTGTATATTATCTTAGTCATAATATTCTTCTTGGGCTAGTTGAGCTCACCCTTTTCCTTTTTGTTCCATTTTTCTTCTCGGGAGGTGAGAACATAGCAGGATCGAGTCTGGGTATGGAGTGATGGTGCTAGGAAGATGTTTTAAATTTGTCCTCATTATTTCGTAAAATAGTGTATGAATAATTAATGAGGACTTATTTGGGTGTGTATATTGTCTGAAGACAATATTTGTATTCGAACTCACAGGTTGTATTGTCGTATTCTACACGACATCCAGTATTGTCAAAGTTGTAGTTTGCTTTCTATACCATGTATTTTGGCGACTTTCGTAATGGGTGTTGTATACCTATTTTGGGGCGTCCACAAGAGTTACTGTTCAATATTTTATTTTATTGATTCAAAAATTGTTGCGTTGATAGTTTATATTATTGTTGTTTTAATAATTGTCACTGCACAGTATTTCCCATTATCAAATCAATAATTCATATTATTTGAATAATATTATTAGATTGCATTATTGGCAATGTCTAAAAAGTTCTATCAAGGAGAGGTTTGGTCATCTAATTGCGCGCCAGTAAGGAGAAATCCTTATCGGAAAGCCCCCTTTCCTGGGAATGGCCTGGTTGTCATAATTGTGATTCTGTAATATTATTTGGGAATAATTCATTATTGATTTATATGATAAGAAAATATTTATTTGATGTGGATATAAATGATGAATTTATTTATTTTATAAGGTTATTAATGAAAGAATTAATGCTGAGATATTTTATCAGTATTTTGTCAGATTGGAGGTATTAAAAATCATCCGTTTGTAGATTTCAGATATTTTTTGTTTGGAATTTGGAAAAACTTTCTTCTGAAAAGTTGTAGAGAATTCGATTTCGTGTGAAATGGACATAAAATTCGTATTTTTCTGATAAACGGACTATTTTCTATAAATTGTTAAAGTTTCTATTATTGTTTAAATGATAAAATATTTTGGAAAATTCTAGAATTGGTTGGTGAGAAATGTTCTCAATTGAATTTCAAATGTGGTGGGTGGCAATAGTAGCAGGTAAAGCCATCAGGTAGCAGGTCAAGTCTGCTTTGCTTGTGCTAACATTTTCCTATAAATAGAGGGCTAAGTTAGAATTGAAAATCACACCGTAAACAAAGTTTTCTCTTCTCTCTATATTATCGAGTATTCTTGTGAGTATTTTGATACTTGAGTGTTGCTTATATCAGGTAAGTTCCTTCAAAGACTATATCTAGTATTCCATCGTAAACTACGGTTATTTTGAGGTAATGGATGTTATTTTCTTCATATATGATATTATTTCTTTCAATATCATTATGCCGAAGTATTGATCTGAACTTTTAATCAAATTTGGAAATTTTTGTGTCGGGGTTACTATTCACGTGATACTATGACTATTCATGATACTCTGACTATTCATAAATACTGCACTATTCACCGAAAAATGAAATTTTCTCTTTTTCTTCTAGATGTCTTTTATGGTTACTATCTTTGATTGTATCCATGTTTTGATCTTTATTTTTGAATTCTACTTCACATTTGGTTATTATGGAGTATTATTGAATTTGGATAAATCGAAATACGAATCCCTAATATTTGTCCTTCTGTCTCAATGGATTCGTTCTCTAAAATGTTTTTCATCATCCTCAGTCCTTAATGGTGATACTTGATGAATATCTTTGGCCTGTAGTGCAAAGATGAATGATTACCTGATGAATATCTTTGGCCCATAGTGCAAAGATGAACATGACCAACTGGTGATACAAATGAATATCTTTAGCCCGTAGTGCAAAGATGTATATTGATTGATGTTACAGGGATAAAATATTGATGATGGAATTTTAAATTCATAGATGATAGTAGATTTCATTCTCTACTTAACTCTTCTAATGAATTATTGTTTTCGCTGCAGTTGTTGATCTAAAACTTGTTCTCTATTGTACTTTATCAGATTTTCCCTGTTGAAGAATAAGGATAATTTGTTGTATATTATCTTAGACATAATGTTCTTTACTGGGCTAGTTGAGCTCACCCTTTTCCTTTTTGTTCCATTTTTCTTCTTAGGAGGTGAGAGTTTAGCAGGGACTAGCCGGGGTATGGAGTGATGATTAAAGATAGCTGTTTTAGTAGTCCTCACTATTTTGTAAAATAGTGCCTCAATAATTGTAATGAGGACTTTATTTAGGTGTGGATATTGTCTAGAAGACAATATTGTATTTAAACTCACAGTATGTGTTGTGTCGATTTTTACACCACAATTGTATTAATAAAGTTGTAGTTGTTTTTACATACCATGTATTTGGCGACTCGTAATGGGTAATGTATACCTATTTTGGGGGGCGTCCACAGATTGGTATCGAGCTTAGGATATGGTTTCTCATGAGATCGGGAATAGAACTAGGAGGGGAGAGATGAGTAAATCCTTCGCTAAAGTGTCCTACCTAAGCTTATTTGTTGGTCGGTATAATATAGGGATATTATGTGATATGTTAATTTGTTTAATTAACCCCTGCTTTTATGGTAGTTTTTAAGAATGGCAAATTGAGAGCGTTAACAATGGAGTCTATGAGAGATCGTGGAACATCTTTGATTACCAACCAAGAGAACGTGCAACAAGAAGGCAATATTCCTCCTATAAACAACACTACCGAGCAAAAGCGATGAATGATGCGATGTTTAGAAGCTTCCTGCGCTTCATGCAAAATCGAGGGAGACTCGTGTACAAAATACGGTGGAAATGATAGTAACGCTGGTCTATCACAAAGAAAGCGCTTCAAGGAGTTGGGACCACCAGATTTCTAGGGAAAGCCCGATCCGATTAAGGAGGAAACGTGGGTTAAGCAAATGACCTAGATATTCGATGTCTTGGGCTGCACGAAGGAACACAAGGTTCCATTCCCCACCTTTATGTTCCGTGGTGAGGCAGATTCTTGGTGTGAGAGTCTCAGAAGCGCACTACCAAATTGCCAGTACTCAACAACATGTCTTGGGAAAAATTTCAGAACTATTTAAATGACAAGTACTTTCTGAAAGTATTCGTCATATGAAGGAGGTAGAGTTTATTAGATCGAACAAAAACAACATGACGGTGTCCCAAAGACGAAGCGAAGTTCAGAGAGTTATCCAGTTTGCACCTCATTTGGTAGAAAATGAGGAACGATGACGGGATGTTTCGAGAGGTCTAAACCCCGAGATTCGATAATATCTTATCTCTCATAAATTTTCTTTATATTCGATGTTGTAAAATGGGCTCAATTATTAGAGCGTGATAATGAGTATGTTCAACCGAGGGACCACAACCAGTAATATCGGTGGACAAAGAATCGATCTGAGCGATGATAACCAATGAGGAGGAGGAAGAATACTGACAAAAGCGGTAACCACTCGTGGAAATCGTGGCCATGACAATAGGAGAGGTGAGTCAAGTGGAAATTTCAAAAGAGGAGATTCAACAATGACGGAAGACATCAATGAAGAAGACCAAAGACCAACAACAAATTCTAGGGGAGGAGAACGACCACCGCTTAGATGCTATAGATGCGAGATGAGGACACATAAGTCCAAACTGCTCACAGCCTTCCAAGGTGTGTTTCAATTGTGGAAAAGATTTTATCACATATCCCGATTTTTTCCGATGGAATAAAGTCAAGTCCAATTGGGACGGCGGCACCAAAGGCGACTACTCGGACAAAAAAAAGTTAGTCAGTGGTTCAAGGAAGGGCGTTTGTCGTGACTCGCCAAAACGCGAGAAAACCCGAACGAGGTGATCACGGTAAGCTAATCTTGAACTCTTGCGAAGTTTATACCTTACTAGATACCGGGATTCTACCCATTCTTTATCTCTCCCGCTTGTGCTCAACGCTTAAACTCGACTCGGAGAAATTGGACTTTAACTTATCTGTTGAAACTCCGTTGGGTGAAACCTTTGTTACATCTACGCTTTATAAATCTTGCTTGATCCAAGTTGGCACAATCACATTACCTATTGATCTTATCTCTTTAAAGATACTTGCATTTGATGTGATTTTAGGGATTGATTGGTTAACCACTCATCATGCCAAAATTGATTATTTTTGTAAGGTTGTTAGTTTTCATATTCCTAACCAACTCAAGTATACGTAATTCAAGCAACTAAACCACTAAAATCACCACCATCATATCAAGCCATAAAGCTATTCGCTTATTGAAAAAATGGATGTCAAGCTTTCTTAGCCCATATTATGGACTTGAACAAAAACACGCCGATTTGAATAATATTCTTTAGTTAATTTCCGATATTTCTCAAGAACTTCCCGTTACCCCTTAACTCTTTTTATTGATCTTGAACCGGGTACAAAGCCCATTTCTAAAACCCCATATCGAATGGCTCCTATTGAACTTCAGGAGTTAAAAGTCCAACTACAGGAATTGTTAGACATCGGTTTCATTCATCCTAGTACATCTCCTTGGGGTGCTCCTGTTTTATTTGTAAAGAAGAAAGACGGGAGTATGCGACTTTGTATTGACTACCGAGAATTAAACCATGTCACCATCAAGAATAGGTATCCCCTACCTCGTATTGATGACCTGTTTGACCAGTTGCAAGGAGCACAATTCTTTTCAAAGATCGATCTTCGCTCGATATCATCAATCAAGATTAAAACTGAGGATATTCCAAAGACTGCCTTCAGAACTCGGTACGGGCATTATGAATTCTTAGTCATGTCTTTTGGATTGACTAATGCTCCTGCTGCTTTCATGGATATGATGAACCGTGTATTCAAGGAATATTTGGATCAGTTCATTGTTGTCTTTATTGATGACATCCTCATCTATTCCAAAAGCCGTGAAGATCATGAGCACCATTTGAAGTCGGTACTTCAAAGACTTCGTGACAACAAGCTATATGCCAAGTCAAAGAAATGCGAGTTCGGCTTAGGAAGTAGCATTCCTTGGGCACGTGGTGTCAAAACATGGAGTATCTGTTGACCCGTGAAGATTGAAGCAATACAAAGTTGGGAGCAACCAAAGTCGGTGGACCGGTGCGTAGCTTTTTTTGGGCTTAGCCGGTTATTATCGGAGATTCGTGGAAGGATTTTCTTGAATCGCTACTCCGCTTAACTCAAATTTACTCGGAAAGATACAAAATTGTGATGGAGCGAGGAATGCGCGAAGAGTTTCCAAGAACTCAAGAGGAGACTCATTTCGGACTGCTCTTACAACAATACCATCTAGTTCTTGGATGGATTTGTTATCTATAAATGATGCTTCCGCAAAGGGTTAGGATGTGTGTTCTCATGCAACATGGGAAAGTCATAGCCTATGCCTCATGACAACTCAAAGAATATGAGAGGAATTATCCTACTCATGATCCGGAGTTAGCGTGATCCTTTTTAACGTAAAAAATCTGGAGACACTACCTGTATGGGGAGAAAGTGGAGATTTATACGGATCATAAAAGCCTCAAATATTTCTTCACCCAAAAGGAACTCAACATACGGCAACGACGTTGGCTCGAGTTGTTGAAGGATTACGACCATAGCATTCAATATCATCCTGGAAAAGCAAGCGTTGTAGCTGATGCATTGAGTAGAAGATCATATACGGGTACGAGTGCAATGTTGTTAACACAAAGGCCCATTTTTAATGACTTACAAAGGATGGAGATAGAGTTAAAGGCTCCAAGTACCCACGTGATGATATCAAACATACGAGTAGAACCGACTTTAATCGATAAAGTTAAAGTCGCTTTCAAGCTACGGACCAATGATGCGTATGAAGAAGAAAGTGCAAGAAGGTGCTATTCCGTAAGAGAATCGATGAAGAAGGAATACTTCGAAGTCAACTCTGCAGACTTTATGCGTTAACGATCCCGACTTGAAGCATAGAATCATGATGGAGGCACATAACACACCATTTGCAATCCATCCTGGGAGTACCAAAATGTATCATGATCTTCAACATACATTTTGGTGGAACAATATGAAGAGAGAGATCGCGGAGTTTATCTCGAGGTGTTTAACATGTCAACGGTAAAGGCGGAGCATCAAGTGCCAAAAGGTCCATTGCAACCACTTGAGATTCCAGAATGGAAGTGGGAACACATTACCATGGATTTCGTTACAGGTCTTCCCAAAGTTTCTCAAGGCATAAATGCGATTTGGGTTATTGTTGATAGATTAACCAAGTCTGCTCATTTCTTACCTATACGAGAAACTTATTCCTTGAACGCCTTGCTCAGATATATGACGTGAATGAGATTGTGCGATTGCATGGCATGCCAAAGATCCATAGTTTCGGATCGTGACCCAAGATTCACTTCAAGATTTTGGGTTAGCTTTCAGAAAAGCTATGGGCACGGATTTATTTATTCGATTCAAAGATACCATCCTCAAACCAGACGGACAATCGTAGAGGACTATTCAAACCCTTGAAGATCTATTAAGACTCGTGTTCTAGATTTCAAAGGAAGTTGGGATAAGTACTTGCCATCTGGTGGAATTCTCCTACAACAACAAATTATCAAGCAAGTATAGGCATGGCTCCATTTGAGGCGTTGTATGGATTTAAAGTGTCGCTCTCCAAAGATGTGGGACGAGGTGGGAGAAGCAACGTTGTTGGGACCGAATTAGTACATGACGACTACGTAAAAGATCCAAATGATTCGACAACGATTCAAACCTCACAAGATCGACAAAAGAGTTATGTTGATCTTCATCGAAAGGACGTGAATTTAATATTGGGGATCATGTATTGTTACGTGTTGCTCCATGGAAGGGAGTTACAAGATTTGGAAAGAGAGGAAAGCTCAATCCAAGATTTGTTGGTCCATTTGAGATTCTTGACCGAATAGGAAATGTGGCCTATAGACTCGCTACCCTCCAAGCATGTCTCGTGTTCATAATGTTTTCCATATATCTATGCTTCAGTAAATATGTGAAAGACCCAAACCACATTATTGAGTTAGAACTGCATTTAGAGATAGTCAAGATTTAACATACGAGGAGGTACCTGTTAAGATCTTGGATAGAAAAGAGCATGTCCTACGCACCAAGGTTATACCACAAGTTAAGGTTTTGTGGAGAAACCATGCTATTGAAGAAATGACCTGGGAGTTGGAATCGAAAATGAAAGCGAGGTACCTCATCTCGCTCAAAACACTGTGTATCGTACGTCCAATTTCGAGGACGAAATTTCATAAGGAGGGAGGTTGTAAGACCCCAACTTATTATAAATAAAATTAAATTTTCTATTTTATTATCTTGAAATAGTAAGGAGTTAATTTGATATAATGCTTTGGTTATGGGTGAAATGTGCAAATTTTACAAAATAAGCAAGTGGTTATAAAATATTCCTTTTGTCGGGGAATATTCGTTTGGTCGTGGAATATTCTTTTTGTCGAATATCCGTATTTACGCATGCTAGCATTCATTCGTGGGCCCCATAACATGATAATTGTCGAATGAAGAAAAACAACAAAGTATGAGTTTTTATAATTAACGACGTAATGGTTACCAATTAACACTGTTGGAATACCTTAGTGGTTAAAATACGATGTACGCCAGTTGTAGTTGCAGAGAGAAAGACACAGTATTGCATGCAAAGATATAGTTGAATTATTGATTCTTACGTAAAAGGCACTACTCAATAATTGTTACAAAGAGTTATTTGCTCAATATTTTATTTTATTGATTCAATAATTGTTGCGTTGATAGTTTATATTATTGTTGTTTTAATAATTGTCACCGCATGTATTTTCCCATTATCAAATCAATAATTCATATTATTTGAATAATATTATTAGATAAAGCATTATTGGCAATGTCTAGAAAGTTCTCACAAGGAGAGGTTTGGTCATCTAATTGCGCGCCCAAGAAGAGAAAATCCTTATCTGAAAGCCCCTTTTCTGGAAACTACCACGGTTCATAATTGTGATTCTCGTAATATTATTTGGGAATAATTAATTATTGATTTATATGATAAGAAAATATTTATTTGATGTGGATATAAATGATGGATTTATTTATTTTATATGGTTATTAATGAAAGAATTAATGTTTGAGATGTTTTATCAAGATTTTGTCGATTGAGGAGGTATTAAAATCATCCGCTTGTGGATTTTGGATATTTTTGTTTGGAATTTGGAAAACTTTCTTGCGAAAGTGTAGAGAATTGATTTCGTGTGAAATGGACATAAAATTCATATTTTTTCGATAAATGGACTATTTTCTATGAATTGTTAAAGTTTCGATTATTGTTTAAATGATAAAACATTTTGAAAAATTCTAGAATTGGTTGGTGAGAAATGTGCTCAATTGAATTTCAAATGTGGTGGGTGGCAATAGTAGCGTGTAAAGCCATCGTGTAGCAGTCAAGTCTCGCTTTGCTCTTAACATTTTCCTATAAATAGAGGCTAAGTTAGAATTGAAAATCACACCGTAAACAAAGTTTTCTCTCTCTCTCTCTATTATCGAAATTATTCTTGTGAGTATTTTGATACTTGAGTGTTGCTATACTATGCAAGTTCCTTCAAAGACTATATCCAAATATTCCAAATGTAAGTACTACGGTTATTTTGAGGTAAGGGATGTTATTTTCTTCATATATGATATTATTTCTTTCAATATCATTATCCCGAAGTATTGATCTGAACTTTTAATCAAATTTGGAACTTTTTGTGTCGGGGTTACTATTCACGTATACGGCACTATTCACGATACTACTATTCACAAATATTCACTATTCACCTAAAATGAAATTTTCTTTTTTTTCCAGATGTCTTTTATGGTTACTATCTTTGATTGTATCCATGTTTTGATCTTTATTTTTGAATTCTACTTCACACTTGGTTATTATGGAGTATTATTGAATTTGGATAAACCAAAATACGAATCCCTAATATTTGTCCTTCTGTCTCACTGGATTCGTTCTCTAAAATGTTTTTCATCATCCTCAGTCCTTAATGGTGATATTTGATGAATATCTTTGGCTCAGTAGTGTAAAAGATGAATGATTACTGATGAATATCTTTGGCCCAGAGTGCAAAGATGAATAGTGTTGAGATGAACATGACCAACTGGTGATACAAATGAATATCTTTGGCCCGTAGTGCAAAGATGTATATTGATTGATGTTACAGGGATAAAATATTGATGATGGACTTTTAAATTCATAGATGATAGTAGATTTCATTCTCTACTTAACTCTTCTAATGAATTGTTGTTTCCGCTGCAGTTGTTGATCTAAAACTTGTTGTCTATTGTACTTTATCAGATTTTTCCTGTTGAAGACTAAGGATAATTTGTTGTATATTATCTTAGTCATAATGTTCTTTACTGGGCTAGTTGAGCTCACCCTTTTCCTTTTTGTTCCATTTTTCTTCTCAGGAGGTGAGAGTTTAGCAGGGACTAGCCGGGGTATGGAGTGATGATTCAAGATAGCTGTTTTAGTAGTCCTCACTATTTTGTAAAATAGTGCATCAATAATTGTAATGAGGACTTTATTTGGGTGTGGATATTGTCTAGAAGACAATATTGTATTTAAACTCACAGTATGTGTTGTCGTATTTTGCACGACAATTGTATTAATAAAGTTGTAGTTGTTTTTCTGTACCATGTATTTGGCGACTCAGAATGGGTAATGTATACCTATTTTGGGGGCGTCACAGTTGGTATCAGAGCTTAGGGATATGGTCTCTGGCGGAGATCGGGAATAGAACTAGGAGGGGAGAGATGAGTAAATCCTTCGCTAGTGTGTCCTACCTAAGCTTATTTGTTGGTCGGTCATAATATAGGGATATTATGTGATATGTTAATTTGTTTAATTAACCCCTGTTTTATGGCAGTTTTTAAGAATGGCAGCTGAGAACGTTAACAATGGAGTCTATGAGACTGTGGAACAACCTTTGATTACCAACCAAGAGAACGTGCAACAAGGAAGAAGGCAATATTCCTCCCGTAAACAACACTACTACCGAGCAAACGATGAATGATGCGATGTTTAGAAGCTTCCTGCAGCTTCATGCAAAATCGATTTAGAGGAGACTCGTGTACAAAATACGGGTGGAAATGATAGCAACGCTAGCGGCGATCATCATAACAAAGCGCTTCAAGGAGTTGGGACCACCAGATTTCTGGGAAAGCCCGATCCGATTAAGGCGAAAACGTGGGTTAAGCAAAATGACCAAGATATTCGATGTCTTGGGCTGCACGGAGGAACAGAAGGTTCCATTCGCCACCTTTATGTTCCGTGGTGAGGCAGATTACTGGTGGGAGTCTGTGAAGCGTACCCAGCCAGCCGCACTCAACATGTCTTGGGAAAAATTTCAGAAACTATTCAATGACAAGTACTTTCCTGAAAGTATTCGTCATATGAAGGAGGTAGAGTTTATTAGACTAGAATAGAACAACATGACGGTGTCCCAGTACGAAGCGAAGTTCGCGGAGTTATCCAGGTTTGCACCTCATTTGGTAGAAAATGAGGAACGTATGACGCGGATGTTTCTGAGAGGTCTAAAACCCGAGATTCGACAATATCTTATCTCTCATAAATTTTCTTTATATTCAGATGTTGTAAACATGGCTCAATTATTAGAGCGTGATAATGAGTATGTTCAACCGAGGGACCACAACCAGGGTAATACCGGTGACAGCAGTCATCGGAGCGATGATAACCAGCGAGGAGGGAAGAATACAGACAAAAGCGGTAACCACTCGGGTGGAAATCGTGGCCATGACAATAGGAGAGGTGAGTCAAGTGGAAATTTCAAAAAGAGGAGATTCAACAATGACGGGAAGACATCAGCAGCAGCACCAGCACCAACAACAAATTCTAGGGGAGGAGAACGACCACCAGTTAGATGCTATAGATGCGGAGATGAGGGACACATAAGTCCAAACTGTTCATAGCCTTCCAAGGTGTGTTTCAATTGTGGAAAAGATTTACTCACATATCCCGATTTTTGTCCGATGGCAAAAGTCAAGTCCAACTGGGACTACGGCACCAAAAGGCGACTCATGACAAAAAAAAAGTCGTGGTTCAAGAAGAGGCGTTTGTCGTGACTGGCCAAAATGCGAGAAACCCGAATGAGGTGATCACGGGTAAGCTAATCTTGAACTCTTGCGAAGTTTATACCTTACTAGATACCGGTTCTACCCATTCTTTTATCTCTCCTGCTTGTGCTCAACGTTTAAACTTGACTCCGGAGAAATTGGACTTTAACTTATCTATTGAAACTCCGTTTGGTGAAACCTTTGTTACATCTACAGTTTATAAATCTTGCTTGATCCAAGTTGGCACAATCACATTACCTATTGATCTTATCTCTTTAAAGATACTTGCATTTGATGTGATTTTAGGGATTGATTGGTTAACCACTCATCATGCCAAAATTGATTGTTTTCGTAAGGTTGTTAGTTTTCATATTCCTAACCAACTGTTATACCGAATTCAAACAACTAAACCACTAAAATCACCATTTGTCATATCAAGCCATAAAAGCTATTCGTTTATTGAAAAATGGATGTCAAGCTTTCTTAGCCCATATTATGGACTTGAACAAAAACACGTCAGATTTGAATAATATTTCCGATTGTTAGTGAATTTCCTGACGTATTTCCTGAAGAACTTCCTGGTCTACCCCCCGGAGCGTGAAGTTGAATTCTTTATTGATCTTGAACCGGGTACAAAGCCCATTTCAAAAACCCCATATCGAATGGCTCCTATTGAACTTCAGGAGTTAAAAGTCCAACTACAGGAATTGTTAGACATCGGTTTCATTCGGCCCTAGTACATCTCCTTGGGGTGCTCCTGTTTATTTTGTAAAGAAGAAAGACGGGAGTATGCGACTTTGTATTGACTACCGAGAATTAAACCATGTCACCATCAAGAATAGGTATCCCCTACCTCGTATTGATGACCTGTTTGACCAGTTGCAAGGAGCACAATTCTTTTCAAAGATCGATCTTCGCTCGGATATCATCAAATTTGAAGATTAAAATCGAGGATATTCCAAAGACGCCTTTCGTAACTAGATGCGGGCATTATGAATTCTTAGTCATGTCTTTTGGATTGACTAATGCTCCTGCTTCTTTCATGGATATGATGAACCGTGTATTCAAGGAATATTTGGATCAGTTCGTTGTTGTCTTTATTGATGACATCCTCATCTATTCCAAAAGCCGTGAAGATCATGAGCACCATTTGAAGCTGGTTACTTCAAAGACTTCGTGACAACAGCTAATATGCCAAGTGAAGAAATGCGAGTTCTGGCTTAAGGAAGTAGCATTCCTTGGGCACGTGGTGTCAAAACATGGAGTATCTGTTGACCCTGGCGAAGATTGAAGCAATACAAAGTTGGGAGCAACCGAAGTCGGTGACCGAAGTGCGTAGCTTTTTGGGCTTAGCTGGTTATTATCGGAGATTCGTGGAAGGATTTTCTCGAATCGCTACTCCGTTAACTCAGCTGACTCGAAAAGATACAAAATTCGTATGGAGCGAGGAATGCGAGAAGAGTTTCCAAGAACTCAAGAGGAGACTCATTTCGGCACCTATTCTAACAATACCATCTGGTTTGGATGGATTTGTTATCTATAGCGATGCTTCTGGCAAAGGGTTAGGATGTGTTCTCATGCAACATGGGAAAGTCATAGCCTATGCCTCGCGACAACTCAAAGAATATGAGAGGAATTATCCTACTCATGATCTGGAGTTGGCAGCAGTCGTTTTTACGTTGAAAATCTGGAGACACTACCTGTATGGGGAGAAAGTGGAGATTTATACGGATCATAAAAGCCTCAAATATTTCTTCACCCAAAAGGAACTCAACATGCGGCAACGACGTTGGCTCGAGTTGTTGAAGGATTACGACCATAACATTCAATATCATCCTGGAAAAGCAAACGTTGTAGCTGACGCATTGAGTAGAAGATCATATGCGGGTACGAGTGCAATGTTGTTAACACAAAGGCCCATTTTTAACGACTTACAAAGGATGGAGATAGAGTTAAAGGCTCCAAGTACCCACGTGATGATATCAAACATACGAGTAGAACCGACTTTAATCGATAAAGTTAAAGTTTGCTTTCGCTACTACGGACTGGGGGCGATCGTATGAAGAAGAAAGTGCAAAGGGTGCTATTCCGTCGGATCAGGAATCGATGAAGAAGGAATACTTCGAGTCAACTCCAGACTTTGCGTTCCTAACGATCCTGACTTGAAGCATAGAATCATGATGGAGGCACATAACACACCATTTGCAATCCATCCCGGGAGTACCAAAATGTATCATGATCTTCGACATACATTTTGGTGGAACAATATGAAGAGAGAGATCGCGGAGTTTATCTCGAGGTGTTTAACCTGTCAACGATGTAAAGGCGGAGCATCAAGTGCCAAAAGGTCCATTGCAACCACTTGAGATTCTAGAATGGAAGTGGGAACACATTACCATGGATTTCAATATGGGTCTTCCCAAAGTTTCTCAAGGCATAGATGCGATTTGGGTTATTGTTGATAGATTAACCAAGTCTGCTCATTTCTTACCTATATGAAAACTTATTCCCTTGAATGTCTTGCTCATATATGTATGTGAATGAGATTGTGCGATTGCATGGCATGCCAAGATCCATAGTTTTGGATCGTGACCCAAGATTCACTTCAAGATTTTGGGTTAGCTTGCGAAAAGCTATGGGCGCAGGATTTACGATTGATTCAACATACCATCCTCAAACGGACGGACAATCGAGAGGACTATTCAAACCCTTGAAGATCTATTAAGACTACGTGTTCTAGATTTCAAAGGAAGTTGGGATAAGTACTTGCCACTGGTGGAATTCTCCTACAACAACAATTATCAAGCAAGTATAGGCATGGCTCCATTTGAGGCGTTGTATGGACGAAAGTGTCGTTCTCCAATATGCTGGGAACGAGGTGGGAGAAGCAACGTTGTTGGGACCGAATTAGTACGCATGACTACAGAAAAGATCCAAATGATTCGACAACGTATTCAAACCTCACAAGATCGACAAAAGAGTTATGCTGATCTTCATCGAAAGGACGTGGAATTTAATATTGGGGATCATGTATTGTTACGTGTTGCTCCATGGAAGGGAGTTACAAGATTTGGAAAGAGAGAAAAGCTCAATCCAAGATTTGTTGGTCCATTTGAGATTCTTGACCGAATTAGAAATGTGGCCTATAGACTCGCGTTACCTCCAAGCATGTCTCGTGTTCATAATGTTTTCCATATATTTATGCTTCATAAATATGTGAAAGACCCGAACCACATTATTGAGTTAGAACCAGACGAGATAGCCGAAGATTTGACATACGAGGAGGTACTTGTTAAGATCTTGGATAGAAAAGAGCATGTCCTACGCACCAAGGTTATACCACAAGTTAAGGTTTTGTGGAGAAACCATGCTATTGAAGAAATGACCTGGGAGTTGGAATCAGAAATGAAAGCGAGGTACCCTCATCTGTTCGAAACACCAGGTACGTACGTCAATTTCGAGGACGAAATTTCATAAGGAGGGGAGGTTGTAAGACCCCAACTTATTATAAATAAAATTAAATTTTCTCTATTTATTATCTTGAAATAGTAAGGAGTTAATTTGATATAATACTTTGGTTATGGGTGAAATGTGCAAATTTTACAAAATAAGCAAGTTATTATAAAATATTCCTTTTGTCGGGGAATATTCGTTTGGTCGTGGAATATTCTTTTTGTCGGGAATATCCGTACGACGGCGCAGTCATTCGTGGGCCCCATAACAGGATAATTGTCGAATGAAGAAAACAACAAAGTATGAGTTTTTATAATTAACGGCGTAATGGTTACCGTTAACATTGTTGGAATACCGGTGGTTAAAATACGATGTCTGGCGTGGTTGCACAATAGCATTACGGTATTGCACAGCGTATAGTTGAATTATTGATTCTTACGTAAGAAGGCACTACTCAATAATAATTATTATAGTAGTTCTTGCTCAATATTTTATTTTATTGATTCAATAATTGCTGCGTTGATAGTTTATATTATTGTTGTTTTAATAATTGTCACTGCACAATATTTCCCATTATCAAATCAATAATTCATATTATTTGAATAATATTATTAGATAGCATTATTGGCAATGTCTAGAAAGTTCTGTCAAGGAGAGGTTTGGTCATCTAATTGCGCGCCAGTAAGGAGAAATCCTTATCGGAAAGCCCCCTCTTTCCTAGGAACGGCTTGGTTGTCATAATTGTGATTCTGTAATATTATTTGGGAATAATTAATTATTGATTTATATGATAAGAAAATATTTATTTGATGTGGATATAAATGATGGATTTATTTATTTTATATGGTTATTAATGAAAGAATTAATGCTGAGATGTTTTATCAGTATTTTGTCAGATTGGAGGTATTAAAAATCATCCGTTTGTGGATTTCAGATATTTTCTTTTTAGAATTTGGAAAAAATTTCTTCTGAAAAGTTGTAGAGAATTCGATTTCGCGTGAAATGGACATAAAATTCGTATTTTTCTGATAAACGGGCTATTTTCTATGAATTGTTAAAGTTTCTGATTATTGTTTAAATGATAAAATATTTTGGAAAATTCTAGAATTGATTGGTGAGAAATGTGTTCAATTGAATTTCAAATGTGGTGGGTGGCAATAGTAGTAGGTAAAGTCATCAGGTAGCAGGTCAAGTCTTCTTCGGCGTGCTAATATTTTCCTATAAATAGAGGGCTAAGTTAAAATTAAAAATCGCACCAGAAACAAAGTTTTCTCTCTTTCTCTCTCTATATTATCGAGCGTATTCTTGTGAGTATTTTGATACTTGAGTGTTGCTATATCTGGTGCAAGTTCCTTGACACTATATCCGAGATTCCAAATCAATACTACGGTTATTTTGAGGTAATGGATGTTATTTTCTTCATATATGATATTATTTCTTTCAATATCATTATGTCGAAGTATTGATCTGAACTTTTAATCAAATTTGGAACTTTTTGTATCAGGGTTACTATTCACGTATATGGCATTATTCACGTATACGGCACTATTCACAAATACGGCAATATTCACCGAAAAATGAAATTTTCTCTTTTTCTTCCAGATGTCTTTTATGGTTACTATCTTTGATTGTATCCATGTTTTGATCTTTATTTTTGAATTCTACTTCACACTTGGTTATTATGGAGTATTATTGAATTTGAATAAACCGAAATACGAATCCCTAATATTTGTCCTTCTGTCTCAATGGATTCGTTCTCTAAAATGTTTTTCATCATCCTCAGTCCTTAATGGTGATACTTGATGAATATCTTTGGCCTTGTAGTGCAAAGATGAATGATTACTGATGAATATCTTTGGCCCGTAGTCAAAGATGAGCAGTGTTGAGATGAACATGACCAATGGTGATACAAATGAATATCTTTGGCCCGTAGTGCAAAGCAAAGATGTATATTGATTGATTGTGTTACGAGGATAAAATATTGATGATGGACTTTTAAATTCATAGATGATAGTAGATTTCATTCTCTACTTAACTTTTCTAATGAATTGTTGTTTTCGCTGTAGTTGTTGATCTAAAACTTGTTGTCTATTGTACTTTATCAGATTTTCCCTGTTGAAGACTAAGGATAATTTGTTGTATATTATCTTAGTCATAATGTTATTTACTGGGCTAGTTGAGCTCACCCTTTTCCTTTTTGTTCCATTTTTCTTCTCAGGAGGTGAGAGTTTAGTAGGGACTAGCCGGGGTATGGAGTGATGATTCAAGATAGCTATTTTAGTAGTCCTCACTATTTTGTAAAATAGTGCATCAATAATTGTAATGAGGACTTTATTTGGGTGTGGATATTGTGACAATATTGTATTTAAACTCAGAAGATGTGTTGTGTAAGTATTTTACTTATTTAAATTGTATCATAAAGTTGTAGTTGTTTTTGTATTTTGTATTTGGCGACTCGAATTGTATTATATAAAGTTGTAGTTGAATTTTTATTGATCTTGAGCACAGTACCCCATGTAAAACCCCATTTGAATGGCTCTATTGAACTTGGGGTAAAAGTCCACCTATTTTGGGGTTTCATTCGTGAAGAAAGAGCGAGTATGCGACTTTGTATTGACTACAGGAATTAAATCATGCTACTATCAAGAATAGGTATCCGCTACCTTGTATTGATGACTGTTTGACCGATTCTGATGAGCACAATTCTTTTCAAAAATCGATCTTAGATTACGGATATCATCAAATTGAAGATTAGAATAGGCGAGGATATTCAAAGACGCCTTGAGAACTTCGGTATGGGCATTATGAATTCTTACTCATATCTTTCGGATTGACTAATGCTCCTACGGCTTTCATGGATATGATGAACCGAGTATTCAAGAAATATTTGGATCAGTTCATTGTTGTCTTTATTGATGACATCCTCATATA
This sequence comes from Panax ginseng, assembly GCA_020205605.1. Classification (NCBI taxonomy): domain Eukaryota; kingdom Viridiplantae; phylum Streptophyta; class Magnoliopsida; order Apiales; family Araliaceae; genus Panax; species Panax ginseng. The sequence continues at coordinate 16,071,065 of CM035131.1, read as the reverse complement.
TTCCAAAAGTCGTGAAGATCATGAGCACCATTTGAAGCTGGTACTCCAAATGCTTCATGAAAACAAGATGTATGCCAAGTTGAAGAAATGCGAGTTACGGCGAGGAAGTAGCATTCCTAGGGCACGTGGTGTGTCAAAACATGGAGTATCCGATTGACGGTGAGGATTGAAGCAATACAAAGTTGGGAGCAATAGCAAGGCGGTGGCCAAGAAATGCGTAACTTTACAGGCTTAAATTGGTTATTATCGGAGATTCGTGGAAGGATTTTCTCGAATCGCTACTCCATTAACCCAAATGACTCGGAAAGATATAAAATTAAATGGAGGCGAAGAATGCGAGAAGAGTTTCCAAGAGCTTAAGAGGAGACTCATTTCGGCTTTGTTACGACAATACCATCCGGTTCAGATGGATTTGTTATCTACAGTGATGCTTCAGGCAAAGGGTTAAGATGTGTTCTCATGCAACATGGGAAAGTCATAGCCTATGCCTCGCGACAACTTAAAGAATATGAGAGGAATTATCCTACTCATGATCTAGAGTTGGCAGCAGTCGTTTTCGCGCTAAAGATCAGGAGGCACTATCTATATGGGGAGAAAATGGAGATATATTCAGACCATAAAAGCCTCAAATATTTCTTCACCCAAAAGGAACTCAACATGCGGCAACGACGTTGGCTCGAGCTGTTAAAAGATTATGACCACACTATTCAATACCATCCAGGAAAAGTGAACGTGGTAGCTGACGCATTGAGTAGAAGATCATATGCAGGAACGAGTGCGATGATGTCAAGTATACGCATAGAGCCAACTTTAATAGAAAAAGTTAAAGTTGCTCAAGCCACCGACCCAGAGCTGATGCGTGTGAAGAAGAAAGTACAAGAAGGTGTTATTCCGAAAGCGAGAATCGATGAAGAAGGAATACTTCGAGTCCACTCCAGACTTTGTGTTCCTAACGACTTTGATTTGAAGTACAAGATCATGACGGAGGCACATAATACACCATTTGCAATCCATCCTGGATGTACCAAAATGTTTCATGATCTTCGACATACATTTTGGTGGAACAACATGAAGAGAGATTGCAAAGTTTATCTCGGGGTGTTTAACTTGTCAACGTGTAAAGGCGGAGCATCAAGTACCTAAGGGTCCGTTACAACCACTTGAGATTCGAAATGGAAGTGGGAACACATTACCATGGATTTCGTTCTGGCGTCTTCCACGGTTTCTCGAGGATAAATGCTATTTGGGTTATTGTTGATAGATTAACCAAGTCTGCTCATTTCTTGCCGTCTGGAGACTTATTCCTTGAACGTCTTGCTCATATGTATGTAAATGAGATTGTGAGATTGCATGGCATGCCAAGATATCCATAGTTTGGATCGTGACCCAAGATTCACTTCACGATTTTGGGTTAGCTTGCAAAAAGCTATGGGCGCGGTTTTACGATTCAATTGACATACCATCCTCAAACGGATGGACAATCGGAGAGACTATTCAAACTCTTGAAGATCTATTAAGACTACGTGTCCTGAACTTCAAAGGGAGTTGGGATAAGTATTTACCATTGGTGGAATTCTCCTATAACAACAATTATCGACAAAGTATAGGTATGGCTCCATTCAAGCATTGTATGGACGAAAAGTGTATTCTCGATATGTTGGGATGAGGTGGGTGAAGCAACATTGTTGGGACCCAAGTTGGTGCGTATAACTACGGAAAATCCAAATGATTCGAAAACGTATACAAACAGCACAGGATCGACAAAAGAGTTATGTGTATCTTCATCGAAAGGACGTGGAATTTAGTATTGGGGATCATGTATTGTTGCGAGTTTCCCTATGGAAGGGAGTTACAAGATTCGGGAAGAGAGGAAAGCTCAATCCACGATTTATTGGTCCATTTCAGATTCTTGACCGAGTAGGAAATGTAGCCTATAGACTAACATTACCTCCAAGTATATCTCGTGTTCATAATGTTTTTCATATATCTGTGCTTCATAAATATGTGAAAGACCTGAACCACGTTATTGAGTTAGAACCGGACGAGATAGCCGAAGATTTAACGTACGAGGAGGTACCTGTCAAGATCTTGGATAGGAAGGAGCATGTCCTACGCATGAAAAGGTCATACCACAAGTCAAAGTTTTGTGGAGAAACCATGCTTATTGAGGAAATGACACAGGAATTGGAAACGAAATGAAAGCGAGGTATCCTCACCTTTTGAAATACAGTGTCGTATATCGAATTTCGAAGACGAAATTTCATAAGGAGGGGAGGTTGTAAGACCCCAATTTATTAATAAATGAAATTTAATTTTCTCTATTTTTTATTTTGAAATAGTAAGGGTTGATTTGTTTAATGTGGTTAGTTATGGGTAAAATGTGCAAATATTTCAAATAAGCAAGTGGTTATAAAATATTCATTGTTGTCGGGGAATATTCGTTTTGGTCGTGGAATATTCTTCTTTGTGTCGGAGAATATTAAATGCGACACGTAGCCTTGTGTGGGCCCCATAACGAAAGCGATTAGATGAAGAAAGCGACAAATATAAGTTGTTTATAAATAGCAGGCGTAGTTGTTACCATTTATCTTTGTTGAAATACTAAATTGGTTAAAATATAGTAGCACTGCGGTATTGCATCAATTATTGATTCTTAGTGAAGAAGGCCTTTACTCGATAATTATTACGATAATTCTTGTTCAATATTTTATTTTATTGATTCAATAATTACTACGTTGATATTTTATATTTCTATTGTTTCATATAATTGTCACTTACACGATTATTTTCCATTATCGAGACAATAATTCATATTATCTGAATAATATTATTAGATAACATTATTGGCAATGTCTAGAAAGTTACATCTAAGGAGAGGTTTGGTCATCTAATTGCGGCCATGATGAGGAGAAATCCTTATTGGAAAGCCCCCTCTTTCCTGGGAATGGCCTAGTTGTCGATATTGTGATTCTGTTATATTATTTATGAATAATTAATTATTGATTTATATGATAAGAAAAATATTCATTTTATGTGGATATAGATGGAGAAAATTTTAAAGTGACAATTGTTGAAAAATTGATATTTTATCTTTTCTGATAAAATAATTCATTTAAATATATTATTATATTTTAATAATATAATAATGGTGATATTTTTACAATGAATGTGGGATATATGAGTATATGAGGAGGAAAAGTATTTTTGTTGCATTAAATGATTAACATATGTTTTGTGTGTCAGTGGACCCCATTTCTTGACTGAAATTTGATTATAGCTTGTAAAATCACCCGTTTGTGGATTTCGGTCAATTTCTGTTTGGAATTTGGAAAAACTTTCTTCTGCAAAGTTGTAGATAATGGAATTTCCTATGGAAAAGACATCGGGTTTGAATTTTTCTGACAAAAGGGCTATTTATTATGAATTATTGAAGTTCCGAAGTTCTGAAATAATTAATTTTTGAAGTTTAAAATATTTTAATTAAGAAAAATATTTTGTTTATTTTTGGGACATGTGTTAGTGGTTGAATTTAGCTGGTGGTGTGCGTAGGGAGATTTGGAAAAAAATATATTATTAATTTATTAAATTTTCTGCTTTGGTGTTCTAAGCATTTTCCTATAAATAGGGTGCTTAGGTTAGAATTGAAAATCACACCAGAAATTGAAGTTTTCTCTCTCTTTCTCTCTCTATATTATCGGCGTATTCTTGTGAGTATTTTGATACTTTGAGTGTTGTTATCTCGGTTGCAAGTTCCTTGACCTTATATCCGATATTCGATCGGAAATACTGATCTTTTTTCGGTAAGGGATATTATTTTTTTTAAAAAAATGATATTACCTCTTTCAATATCATTATGACGGAATATTGATAGTATTTTCTTGTGAAATTCTTGTCTTTTAGTGTCGGGGTTACTATTCACGTATAAAGCACTATTCACGTATATGGCACTATTCACAGAAAAATTAAATTTTTGTATTTTATCCAAAATATCTATTATGGATACTAGCTTTGATTGTATCCATGTTTTGATCATTCTTGAATTTTACTTCACTATGGTTATTTATGAAGTATTTTTGAACTCGGATTGTTTAAAGTACTAATCCTTAATATTTGTTCTTTTGTTTCACTAGATTCGTTTTCTTTAAAATATTTTTCACCATCCTCAGTCCTAAAAGATGATATTATTGAATATCTTTGGCACCAGAGTGCAAAGATGGTTGATTTTCTTATGAATATCTTTGGCACGTAGTGCAAAGATATGCAGGTGTTGAGATGAACATGATCAATGATGAATATCTTTGGCACATAGTCTGCAAAGATGAATATTTGATTCAAGATGAATATTGATTGATGTTACAGGGATAAAATATTGATGATGGACTTTTAAATTCATAGATTAATTTCATTCTCTACGTAACTCATCTATGAATTATTATTTCCGCTACAAATATTGATCTGAAAACCTGTTGTTTATTATATTCTATCAGATTTTTTTCCCTGTTGAAGACTAACGATAATTTGTTCTATATTATCTTAAGTCATAATATTCTTTACTGGGCTAGTTGAGCTCACCCTTTTCCTTTTTGTTCCATTTTTCTTCTCAGGAGGCGAGAATGTAACGAGTACTAGTCGGGGTGTGGAATGATGGTTCTAGAAGTTGTTTTAGTAGTCCTCACCATTTTTGTAAAATAATGTACCAATAATTATAATGAGGATTTAGTTGGGTATGGATATTGTCTAGATGACAATATTTGTATTTAAACTTACAGTTTGTATGTTGTATTAATAAAGTTGTAGTTGTTTCTGTACCATGTTATTGACAACTCGAAATGAGTGATGTATACCTATTTTGGGGGCGTCACATTTTAAGATGTAAATATTTTACATCTTGAAACTTAAATCATTTTTATTCCATTTCAGAATTATCTTTTATCTTTACTCACAAATTCGGAGTTTAAACAGCTAATGTATAACTTCTATAGTAAAACTCAATTAACTATATTATTTCTTTAATTTAAATAATTTTTACATCAGTTTGTCCATTAATGAGTCAACACTAACTGTTGCCTCATATATAAATATTTAATCTCACTAACACATTTGCATTATTTTTCGTTGTACGATTATTCGCATTTTTGCTATATATATATATATATATGTATATATATATATATATATATATATATATATATATATTCCGTTACGTAAATCTTTGCTCAAAAACCTCATTTTGAGCCCCGGAAACCTCAAAATATCATTTTTATGAGTAATATAAAATTTTAAAGGTTTCTCGCCCTTTGTTGCATCAGAAAATAATTTTATAGGAAACCTTAATTTTTATTTTGATTAAATATGTAAATTTATATTTAATACATATTTTTTTTTGCTTTATTTATGCCCGAAAGGAAGTTTCTCGGCATAAAATATCACTTATATTCAAATCTTTTCCCGTAGGACTTAATTAGATTTATTATTTCGCTGGAACGCGATTCGGAACGTCAAACGTCAAAGTCGCTCAACGCGCCGATGCTCGGCGTTCGCTCATTTTTAAGTTCTGACATGCTTCTTTGTTCATTTTTAATTCCCATATCATGAGACATATAATAGTGAAATTTTTGGCATGTTATAGTATTTTAGAAAAATTTCACGCTGCGAAAAGGGATTACGAAAACTCATCAAAACAGTGCGCAAAAAGGACGTCAAACAACAACACAACCACGACAACTTTGCTTGGCGGTACGGCAAGCGTGTGGGCTCTCTTTTGCCTTTGTTCTTTATTCTTTCTTCTTTCTTTGCTTTCTGTCGTGAGCTTATCAACCTATCTACTTCGCGATTGTGTCACACCTTGGTCGTTTATCGAAAAATTCTCAACTTTGGATATGTTATAGGTACCATAGTAGGATATTTTTAAACAATATAACCCACCCATTTTGGACCTCCTAGGCAACCAAAAACAGGCCCCAAAAATGTCCACTCGCAACAGTTTTCAAAAAATTTCCAGCTTTACCCTCTTTCACTAAAACAGTCATAACTCTCTCGTTTTAAAATATTTTTGAGCGATTCTTGAGCCCACGCAAAGCTAACTTCCATGTTTACAACTTTTACTTACTGACTTTTTCCCGGATTCTAAACATATCAGCCCAGAAATTCTATGCATGGAGACTACACTACATTTCTTGGACAGTTTCGAGTCTACTACTTTGAAATGTCATAATATTTTGCTATGAAGTCGAAATTAGTCCGTTTTGGAGTCTATGGAAAGCTTATTCAGTTTACTATACCATACCAAAAGCACAGAATTTTTAGAGCACTCTAGCTAACCCCAAATTTTCTGTTTAGGGGCAGCAGTCACTAGCTTTTCTAAGTTTCAAAAACTATTTTACATTTCTTTTTCTTTGATCCAACTTTTAACAAACAAAATGTTTGGATCTACACATAACACACACTAAAATATGTAGATCAAAAGTTTTTAAGTTGAAGAACATAACTTGATTATTTCATCAAATCAAACAAAATAAAAGGAATAAACTAAACTAGGATTTTATACCTAGATCATGTAGCTCTTCTCTTTCTCTTTACACAATATAAGATGAAGCTAGGGAGCATGAAAAATTTCTCTTCTTCTTCCTCCATAGGGTTGCCGACTTCGCTCTTTCTCTCTCTCTCTCTCTCTCTCTATATATATATATATATATATATATATATATATATATATTTCTTTCTCTAGCTTTTGTGGAAGCTTTGAAATAAAAGAAGTAAAGAAAGTGTTTTGTCTAAAGAGAGAAAGTATTGGTAAAATGTGTGTATACATAACTTGTATGTCTATAGAAAATCTCCCACAATCTTTCATCTTCTCTCTCTTAATCTTTGAGGTTACTTGCAAATCTAAACAAATAATAAGGCTTACATTATAGAGAGACACATGACTTTAAAAAATATTTACCCACATTTTATTACTCCCTCCTTTACCCGATTCATTTCACCCTTCTTTGTCAAATGTTTATTTGCTTTCTCTCTCATATATCTTGCATAATCTTGAGAAAAAAAAATGTGGCTATTCTAATAAGGTGACACTTGGGCATGGAGTGTAAAATGAAAATTTGAAAAAAAAATCACACCATGTGTGCTTATTTCTCCCCTTTTTAGCCGAGTGAAGCCCCCCTTAATTTGCCCCATATTTTATTTATTTCTTTCTCATAAGCTTGTTTGCAAATCTAGCCAATATCCCTTCTCTTTCCTATCTTGAATAAATCTTCCAAATAAAATCACATGCCATATCCTTACTCTTTTTACCCGGCACATGCTCCTCCATTTTGCCCATTTGTAATTTATTTTAATTTGCCTTATTTGATTACTTAAATAATTAAATCAATTATTCTTTTAATGCTTTTGTTAAGTAATTTAATTACCCAATCCTTAGTAACTTAATTTAATCAACTAATTTACTACATAAATCTTATAAATTGTTTTACACTCTTGGAATCATATAGTCTATATAACCCAAGATATTGTAATATAATATACTTACCTCATTAACATAAATTCAATTAAGAATTTATTTACTTTATTAAGATATTACGATAAATATAATACATTTTCTTTATTAAAGTAATTTCATATAAGAATTTATTTTAATACTCTTGGGTAAAGTATATATAAATATTATATGCTTAACCCGCTTCTTTTCGCTTCATTACGCAAGTTGTTCCCCAACATTTTTATTTCCTCGCATAATAAATATATATAATATATATTTATTATCTCCCAATTACAAATTACGCCAAACATGCACACATCACATATAGAAAATTATTAATAAATTTATTCTCCAATATTATAAATTTTTATATCAATTTATTTACATATAGCAAATATAATATATTTACCATATTACGTAAACTTACATATCCTTCATAAATAATAAAATAATATATATACTCATATATTAAACTAGACATTTAATTTAATTTTTATTAAATCTCTTAATACGGTTTGCTTTACATTCAATAACCCTTTTTTCATATGGCTTGTCATATATATATATATATATATATATATATATATATATATATATATATATATATATATATATTTTTTGACTTGCCATATTTTTAATCCCTTTTCTAATATTTGACTACTAGGTTAGGGCTAATTTTCACAAGCTTCTATAATTAAGCTTTTCATTTATTCTTGTATGATTAATTTTTAAATTAACTATTCATCTTATTTGGCTAAAAATAGCACCTTCTAAGTATATATGTATCTATAGATATACACATTAACTTTAATCTTGTAATATCTTTTCCTTTGAAATTTAATTCCTTATTAAATTTCCATGTGACGCCCCCAAAATAGGTATACATCACCTATCTTGGGTCGCCAGATATACGGTACAGAATACAACTACAAACTAAATTATACAACTGTCGTGTAAAATACGACAAAACATAGTTGAGAGTTTAAACAAGAATATTGTCTTCTAGATAATATCAACACTCAATGGAGTCCTCGTTATAATTATTATCACACTATTTTATAAAAATAGTGAGGACTACTATAGCCACCATTTCGGATCATCACTCCATTCACTGACTAGCCCTAGCTATATATTCTTATTTCCTGAAGAGAACAGTAAAATAAAAGGGTGAGCTTAACTAGCCCAGTAAAAAATATTATAACTAAGATAATATAGAATAAATTATCGTTAGCCTTCAACAGTATAACAACAGATAGAATACAATAGACAACAAGTTTTAGATCAACAACTGCAGCGGAACAAACAATGCATTAGAAGAGTCAAGTAGAGCATGCTATCTACTATCTTCTATGATTTAAAAAGTTTATCATCAATTTTATCGCTGAGATTCAACTTAATAAATAATCCACATCATCGAATCATCCTTGCACTACAGCTAAGGATATTCATTAGTATCACGACCACAAATTATCCATGCACTACGGGCCAAGGATATTCGTGTTTTCACCAATGGTCATGATTATACCGAATAATCTATTGTTATAATCATACCAACAAATGTTCATCAATGCACTACGGGTCAATGAGGACTTTTACGACATCATTTGTAACATTACGAGTCATGATTATACTGAATGATCCCGGGTCATAATCATACCAATCAACAGTCCATCTATGCACGTAAGCTAAAGATGACTTTTATCATAATATAAGCATGAGAATGATGACAATGATATAAGAGTTTATTTAAATAAGAACAAGGATAAATTTTAAAGATTTATAATTGAATTTATCCAGAATTCAATAATATCCAAATTGTCAACACGATACTGCTTTGTGAAGTAAAATTCAAGAATAATATTTTATCAAAAATGATTTGGACAGAAAAGAAATTAATTTTTGTCATGAATAGTACCCCGGGAGAATAATACCCGAGTGAATAGTACCCTGGGAATAGTACTCCGTGAATAGTACTTTGTGAATACCCCATGAATAGTATCCCGTGAATAGTACTTTGTGAATAGTACCGTATTTATAAATAGTGCCCAAGAATAGTACTTTGTGAATAATAACGTATTTATAAATAGTATCATACGCATGAATAGTGTCGTACGTATAAATAGTGTTGTACGTATGAATAGTGCTGTATAAATAAATAGTACTCCGACATGAAAAACTTAAAATTTAACAAGAATGTTCAAAAAATATCCTTGTGAAATGATACTAGATGAAGCACAAATTTCAAGGATATTCTACTAATTTCCCGAAATATAGAAGCAATACTTCAACAAAATGAGTGTAGAATTAGGGATACAAAACGAAATAATATTACTTACATACTACAGAGTATGGAAGAAAATATTATTTCATACGAATATTGAATAAAAATAATATCCCGTATAAATAAAAAATAAATAACATCCATTACCTTAGTAGAAGGCTAGATACTGGAATAGTGAAGTAGCAGATTACTCTTCTTCTTTCTCTCTATAGCTTCTCTCTCTATAATTGCTCTTGTGAGTCTTAGTGATTTGGTGAGAATGAAAAAAGAATGAGCTTCTATTTATAGGAAAAAAGACTGAATAGTAACTAATTTCTGAACGACCCAAATTAATTTACTTTTAAATGGACGTTCCATATTGATTTACTATTAAAACTTAAAGCAACGGTCCATACTGATTTACTTTAAACCAGCGATCCATATTGATTTACTATTATATCTTCAACAAACAATCCATATTGATTTATTATTATAACTTCAACCAACGGTCTGAAAAATTAGCACATCTCCTCAGGGAATAATAAGTCAAACTTATAACAAACACCTTATAACAAACCCCTCTATTTATATCAAAAATTAAATAAATATTTACCACAAATCACTTATCTTTAATAAATACATTTTTAATTTATTAACAATTATTCATCATTAATAATATAACTCACAATATTTAACAACCAGCTCATTTCCAGGAAACAGAGGGCTTTCCGATAAGGATTTCTCCCCATTAGCGCGCAATTAGGTGACCAAACCCCTTTCCTCGATAAAACTTTCTAGACATCGTCAATAATGCAAATAATAATATGAATAGCATTGTCGTCTCAATTATTGATTTAATAATATAAAATATTATCACGATGATCTTGTGACAATAATTGAATCAATAATATGAGAGATATTATCGTGATTACTATAGTAATAATTGGGTATAAGCTGGTGACTTAACGTAAGCATCAATAATCAATACCATGTCTTTCTTATGCAACCACGCGTATTCATCGTACTTTTACCACCGTGTATTTCAATAGTTTTGATAAAACTTTCGTAGTTATTTTTATAAAAAGATATTTACGTCATTTTCTAACTACGACAATACTTACATTGTGGGGTCCACTGATGATTGTGTTGTCGTACGAATATTCCCCGACCAATCGAATATTCCCCGACACAACGAATATTTTATATCAACTTGCTTACTTTGCAAAATTTTTAAATATCACCCTTAACTTTAACCTTTATCAATTTAACCATTTACTAAATAACATAATAATTATAAGAAAATTGAATACTTTTATTTCATAAAATTCGGGGTCATATGTCCACATATACCATTACATAATCTCTTTCTTATTTTTTTTCAAAATTTTTATCATTCTTAATTAATTTCTTTACATTGCTTAAAAATTCAAATCAAAACATATAGGTTTTGAAATTTTTAATTAATCCTCTATTCCACTCTAGGTTTTAAACTGTAACCCTTAATTTAATCATCCAACATCCTCTAAATTTTCGGGTTGTCACATTCACCCATTCTTCTAAGAATTTCATCCTCGAAATTATAACATACTAATCTTTGCTTATTCTATTTATTAAAATTAGGTTTTCATTTTAACCTTTATATCATCCTCGTCTAAGGATTTCTCTTCCATCATCACCATTTACCATAACCTCTCTTTAAGGAGTTAAAATAACTTTTCATATTATGTTGAGGGGGCACATAGACCATGAACTCTCAGGTTTAACGGTATTAACCGCAACCAATTCTGTAAACTTGTTATACTAGGTGATCAGCCTAGTACAAATACGAGTATGTTAGGTAATCAACCTATCGTACCCTACGTCGTGCACAACGTATCAATCTTGTTTGACGACTATTTACGCTACTAGATTGGATTATTTTATCCAATTGGGGTTGTTTACCTCATACTTAACATAAGAGTCCGTACCAAAATAATTTGGTTCGGGATAACTTCTCAAAAAGATACTTGAATTTTCATAAACATTTGTCTAGCTGCATCAAATAGCTTAGACATATACCAATAATTCGAATAGCAATCGAAACATGTGTCTAGCCAAATCAATTGGCCTTAAGTTAACTTTAAAATTATAAAAATCATTTTATGATGTCATGATACCACACTGCATTTATATTCCGTTTGAGGATTCTATCATTTTGTGACTTTATTATACTACATCATACCATAGTGGGCTGACGATCTTTAGATCAAATCTAGCACCAGGTAATACTGCATTGATGACTCCATTGTTTTTATCATCTTTGCAATAGGTTCCATGATGCATTAATGATATATAAAATACATTTTGATATATTTTAAATTATTTTTGTCTAGTCGATACAATTAGCGTAGACTCTTCTTTAAACGATTCAAAATCATTAAAAATCAGTTTTAGTGTTATCATGCCACAATAGATAACGAAGTGTTAGTGGCTCACAGTCCAACTACACACCTTTGTCACCTTATGTTGCTGATAACAAAATTCATTTTTTTAAAGGCACCATAGTGCGAATTTAGCTTGATGTTAAAAATTTTGAAGTCTAGCATAGTTAGAAGATTTAGAATACCTATGCTGCCACCATCAACTTCAATTTTTTTAATGAACAATTGCTTAATAATTCTATCTATTTCCATCATCCTTAAAGCTTACTACACTGAAAATCCTCAGTTCTTCTTCTACAACTTTTCCATACCCCAGTATAGTTCATCAAACTTGCTACACATCATAAGTTCTGGAACTTACCACAATAATATGAGTTTAGGAACTTGTCCTAGCAATACATAATCTAAGAACAGATCAAGGACTGTCCATACACTTAGGGGTTCAAATAAGTACCATACGATTATGAGTCACAAACTTACCATAAGTATTAGTTTTAAGAACTCGCACCTCTTCTTAATATTCTCTAACTATCAAAAATAAATTTGAGAAAAGAATCACATTCTCGTCATGTGTATATCGATAACGCGATACCAATATTTCAATGATTATCAATGTGATACTGAGTAGTCGTTAGACCAAGCACAAAACTCCTGCCCATACAAAAGTTTGTACAACTCAGCTATCACATGAGTCCTCAATTGAAATCCCACATAATCCTAGCTAACTCTTTACTCAATACGAATTTTATTTAATCTGTATCTGAACATTTACCACTCTTACATGAGTTTATATTGTACAATTTCATAGTACATTCTCCTTATAGCGCCATGCTATATCTTCTCAATCGTTTAACATGTCATATATTATTCAACAATTCCATTTGATCACGTTGAGATCTTATCATATCATATCACTTTTCATCCTATAGACCTTGTCTATTTAATATCACTTTCTATCTTCATTATCAGAGTCAGGTAACTCCGAGTTCTTATCTTCTATGGCTCTTTAAGATTCTTCTTTGAATCTCCTTTATCTTCTTCTTTACTTAATAATGAATTTCCTAAATTCATCTCTTAGCAGTTCAACTTTATTTGAGTTTATTCCTTATCCTCATCTCTGCGGTTATAGCCTAAGGTACCCCTACCTAAGGTTTATAACCTACAGCTATGATACCAACCTGTAGCGCCCCAACATTTGGGTCCCTTAAACCTTGAACCTAGTACGTTACGGTACTTCATCTTCATACATATTCTATAAACTAATGCGGAATATATAAACATAAATTGTTCATATAATAAATTATACTACATTTCTCAAGGTTTACAACCTTTATTTTGATACATACCTTTAATAACTCACAAGATTATATTGATAATTCGCATCAAATAACTTAGTAGTTAAATGTCCATAATATTCAACTTTTATACTTTACCCTTGTCTCTGTCTTTCCTCGAACATTCGTCTTAATATGAAAATGTTATCATGATATATCAAGAGTGAACAACTACTTTGCTCAGTAAGTTTAAATACAAAAAGGATATATCATGATTGAAAAGGAATAAGCTTTCAAGTTTTCAACAATATACAACAATTGTGAAGAACATGAATCAAAATTTTAATAATTGAATGACTGAATCAATAATGTTGGGTGGTCAACAATGACCATGAACAAGTTTAACTAAACTTTATGGTAATGAAGGTGATTAGCCTTTAATAACTGATGAACATATGCAACATGCACTAAGTGCGAATAACAATAATCATAGACGTGGAATAATTGTCAATAATTAATCCACTAGCATTCTTGAAAAATAATAACTCGAGTTTGAGTTAGAAAACTTGCTTGTACCACTGATTACCGCTAAACAATCTTATTTAATCTCTTATGAAAGACCTATCATTAATAAGATCGATCTTCCAATTAGCATAATACACTTTACATCATCATACTATTACTCAAATAATAATTTAGCTAATATTTAGCCACATAATCAAACATTAAATAACTTTCGATAGTAATATTATTATCCCTTAATAATATTACTATCACTTAACTATTATCTTAAACTCTTGTCTAATATTATTAATCATTTAATAATATTTTAATCACTTAATAATATTTAATCACTTCTTAACATTATTAATCATTTAATAGAATATTAATCATTCAAAAATATTATTAATCATTTAATAATATTTTAAATATTTACCAATATTATTAACCATTTTTAATATTTTAATTCTTATCTAATATTAGTTATCATTTAATAATATTTTAATTATTATCTAATATTATTAATCATTTAATAATATTCAAATCATTTACTAATATTATTAATCACTTAATAATATTTTAATCATCTAATATTATTAATCATTTAATAATATTTTAATCGCTTATAATGTCTCACACATTTTAAGATGTAAATATTTTACATCTTGAAACTTAAATCATTTTTATTCCATTTCAGAATTATCTTTTTACCTTTACTCACAAATTCGGAGTTTAAACAGCTAATGCATAACTTTTATAGTAAAACTCAATTTACTATATTATTTTTTTAATTTAAATAATTTTTACATTAGTTTGTCCGTTAATGAGTCAACATTGACTGTTGCCTCATATATAAATATTTAATCTCACTAACACTTTGCATTATTTTTCGTTTTACGATTATTCGCATTTTTGCTATATATATTTATACATATATTCTGTTACGTAAATCTTAGCTCAAAAACCTCATTTGAGCCCCGAAAACCTCAAAATATCATTTTTATGAGTAATACAAAATTTTAAAGGTTTCTCGCCCTGTGTTGCATTAGAAAATAATTTTATAGGAAACCTTAATTTTTATTTTGATTAAATATGTAAATTTATATTTAATACATATTTTTATTGCTTTATTCATGCCCGAATGGAAGTTTCTCGACATAAAATATCACTTATAATCAAATCTCGCCCCGTAGGACTTAATTAGATTTATTATTTCATTTATTAACGCAATTGAACATTGAGCGTCAAAGTCATTTCGACGCCACTAACGCTTTCGGCGTTCTATCATTTTTAAGTTCTGACATGCTTCTTTGTTCATTTTTAATTCTCAAATCAAGTCATATAATAGTGAAATTTTTGGCATGTTATAGTATTTTAGAAAAATTTCACACTACAAAAACGGATCACGAAAACTCATCAAAACGGTCTTGTGAAAAGGGCGTCGATCAACAAAAACGCGCGACATGCGTGGTCAAGCGAGACGTCTTGATGGTCTTGCTGTTCTTCTTCTTGCCACTGCTAGTGAGCTTATCAACCTATCTACTTCGCGATTTTCTCACACCTTGCTCGTTTATCGGAAAATTCTCAACTTTGGATATGTTATAGGTACCATAGTAGGATATTTTTAAAAAATATAACACACCCATTTCGGACCTCCTAGGCAGCCTAAAGCAAGCCCCAAATATGTCCACTCGCAACAGTTTCCAAAAAATTTCCAACTTTACCCTCTTTCACTAAAACAGTCATAACTCTCTCGTTTTAAAATATTTTTGAGCGATTCTTGAGCCCAGGCGAAGCTAACTTCCGTGTTTACAACTTTTACTTACTGACTTTTTCCCAGATTCTGAACATATCAGCCCAAAAATTCCGTCATGGAGACTGCAATGCATTTCTGGGACAGTTTCGAGTCTACTACCTTGAAATCTCATAAAATTTTTCTATGAAGTTAAAATTAGTCCGTTTTGGAGTCTATGTAAAGCTTATTATGTGTATTATACCATACCAAAAGCACAGAATTTTTAGAGCACTCTAGATAACCCCAAATTTTCTGTTTAGGGACAACAGTCACTAGCTTTTCTAAGTTTCAAAAACTATTTTACTTTTCTTTTTCTTTGATCCAACTTTTAACACACAAAATATTTGGATCTACACATAACACACACTAAAACATGTAGATCAAAAGTTTTTAAGTTGAAGAACATAACTTGATTATTTCATCAAATCAAACAAAATAAAAGGAATAAACTAAACTAGGATTTTATACCTAGATCATGTAGCTCTTCTCCTTCTCTTTACACAATATAAGATGAAGCTAGGGAGCATGAAAAATTTCTCTTCTTCTTCCTACATAGGGTTGCCGACTTCTCTCTCTCTCTATATATATATATATATATATATATATATATATATATATATATATATTCTTTCTCTAGCTTTTATGGAAGCTTTGAAATAAAAGAAGTAAAGAAAGTGTTGTCCAAAGAGAGAAAGTATTGGTAAAATGTGTGTATACATAACTTGTATGTCTATTGAAAATCTCCCACAATCTTTCATCTTCTCTCTCTTAATCTTTGAGGTTACTTGCAAATCTAAACAAATAATAAGGCTTGCATTATAGAGAGACACATGGCTTGAAAAAATATTTACCCACATGTTATTACTCCCTCCTTTACCCGATTCATTGCACCCTTCTTTGTCAAATGTTTATTTGCTTTCTCTGTCATATTACTTGCATAATCTTGAGCAAAAAAATGTGGCTATTCTAATAAGGTGACACTTGGCCATGGAGTGTAAAATGAAACTTTGAAAAAAAAAACACACCATGTGTGCTTATTTCTCCCCTTTTTAGCCGAGTGAAGCCCCCCTTAATTTGCCCCATATTTTATTTATTTCTTTCTCATAAGCTTGCTTGCAAATCTAGCAATATCCATTCTCTTTTCTATCTTGAATAAATCTTCCAAATAAAATCACATGCCATTAACTTACTCTTTTTACCCGGCACATGCTCCTACATTTTGCCCGTTTGTGATTTATTGTAATTTACCTTATTTGCTTACTTCAATAATTAAATCAATTATTCTTTTAATACTTTTGTTAAGTAATTTAATTACCCAATCCTTAATAACTTAATTTAATCAACTAAGTTACTACATAAATCTCATTAAATTGTTTTACACTCTTGGAATCATATAATCTATATAACCCAAGATTATATTGATATTGTAATATAATATACTTACCTCATTAACATAAATTCAATTAAGAATTTATTTACTTTATTAAGATATTACGATAAATATAATACCTTTTTTTTTATTAAATTAATTTCATATAAGAATTTATTTTAATACTCTTGGGTAAAGTATATATAAATATTATATGATTAACCCGCTTCTTTTTGCTTCATTACGCAAGTTGTTCCCCAACAATTTTATTTTCTAGCGTAATAAATATGTATAATATATATTTATCATCTCCTAATTAAAAATTACGCCAAACATGCACACATCACATATAGAAAATAATTAATAAATTTATTCTCTAATATTATAAATTTTTTATATCAATTTATTTACATATAGCAAATATAATATATTTACCATATTACGTAAACTTACATATCCTTCATAAATAATAAAATAATATATATACTCATATATTAAACTAGACATTTAATTTAATTTCTATTAAATCTCTTAATAAGGTTTGCTACATTCAATAAGCCTTCTTCGTATGGCTTGTCATATATATATTATTTTGACTTGCCATATTTTTAATCCCTTTTCTAATATTTGACTACTAGGTTAGGGCTAATTTTCACAAGCTCCTATAATTAAGTTTTTCATTTATTCTTGTATGATTAATTTTTAAATTAATCATTCATCTTATTTGGCTAAAAATAGCATCTTCTAAGTATATATGTATCTATAGATATACACATTAACTTTAATCTTGTAATGTCTTTTTCTTTGAAATTAAATTCCTTATTAAATTTCCACATATATCATTACATAATCTCTTTCTTATTTTTTTCAAAATTTCTATCATTCTTAATTAATTTCTTTAGATTGCTTAAAAATTCAAATCAAAACATATAGGTTTTGAAATTTTTAATTAATCCTCTATTCCACTCTAGGTTTTAAACTTTAACCCTTAATTTAATCATTCAAGATCTTCTAAATTTTCGGGTTGTCACAACTTCTTGAGAGATTGCTTAAAACCATATAAGTACTTTTTCAACAAGCAAACATAGTCTTCTTTTCCTTAAACCTGAAATATTTGAATAGAGATGTGTTTCATAACTAGTGAAAGCATATCATTGAAGTCAATTCTCTCGACTTGATTGAATCCCTTAGCTACTAGTCGAGCCTTGTACCTAGCGTCTTCGACTTTTGGGGAACCTTCATTTTTCTTAAATATCCATTTGTAAACCATAATTTTCTTACCTTTAGTTGGTTTCACAAGCTCTCAAGTCTGATTTTTCTGAAGAGATTACATCTCCTCATTCATAGCAAACAATCAATTTTTCAAATCATTCAAGGAAACAACATCTTTATAAGTCACAGGGTCACTATACTAAACTTCCTCGGCAACTGACAAGGCATAAACAACATAATCTGAATACAAATATATATGTGGTGGTAGCACTGTCCTCTTTACCCTATCTCTAGTGAGATTATACTTATTGTCCACGTGTTCCTCCTCTAGAACTATATTCTCATCTACAATAGTAGTAGTAGGCACATGATTTGAACTCTGTTGTGATTTCTGAACCTGAGGACAAATTACTTCAATCTTCACCTTCTGACCAACACTATCAAAACTATCAATATAAGGAACAAAGGATTCCTTGTTCTTATGAAGAATAACAAACTCATAAAAAGTAACATATCTGCTAATGATGACCTTTGTTTACTTTTAATCAACACACCAAATTCTATATCCTTTCACACCAGAATCATAACCAAGAAAGATATATTTCTTGGCTTAAAGTTTGAGTTTTCCCTCATTCACATGTACCAAACACCCTAAAAATAAATAATCTGCAAGATTACCTGACCAAACTGTACAAGGAGAAAGATTCACCAAGAAAAAAAGTTGTGTTCACTGCTTTTACCCAAAATTCTTTGCCTAAACTTGCATTTAACAACATGCACCTGACCTTCTTTATCAAGATTCTGTTTATTTTTTCTGCAACTCCATTCTGCTGTGTTGTCTTCACAACTATACGATACCAAACAATTCTTTCATTCTTGCAGAACTTATTGAACTTAGTCTCACAAAATTCAAGGCCATTATCTGATCTAAACCTTTTAATCTACTTTCATATCTACTTCTCAACCAAAGTTTTACACTGTTTAAAAGTCACAAAAATGTCTTTCCTATGTTTTAAGAAGTAGACCCAAACCTTCCGAAAATAATCATCAATAAAGGTTAGTAGATAATGTGTGCACCGCTACCTTTGGATGGAACCCGTGAAGGGCCCCAAAGTTCTGAATGAATATAGTCCAAAGGCCCCTTTGTTCTACGAACCGTAGTTTTGAAACTAACTCATTTTTGCATCCCAAAGACACAATGCTCACAAAAGTTCAGTTTTTCTATTTTCTGTCAAGACAAAAGACCTCTCTTACTCAAAGCGTCCATGCCTTTTTCATTCATATGGCCTAAACTCATATGCCACAACTTGGTGGTGTCATCTGCAGTAATTGAAATATAAATTGCTTCTGAATCTATAGTTGTAGAACCCTCCAACTTATATAAAGTGTCGAACTTGATTCCTTTCATCAACACAAGAGTGCCTATGCTAATCTTCATAACTCAACCTTCAGCTGTGTACTTACACCTATTTTTATCTAGCGTATCCAAAGATATGAAATTCTTCTTTAAACTTGGAACATGTTTAACATTTGACAATGTCCTAATTATGTCATAATGCATCTTAATTTTAATTGTACCAATGTCAATTGCTTTATATTTAGAATTATTTCTCATCAAAATAATTCCACTATCAAACGGTTCATATTTGGAGAACCAATATTCACAAGTAGAACACATATGATAAGAACACCCAGAATTCAAAATTTAGTCACTGCTAAGTCTTTCTCTATCATTGACTACTAACAGAAGATCATCACTATCCTTAGTAACACTAACCTAAATAGGTTTTCTTACCCCCTGATTCTGCTAATTTTATTCCACTATTAATCTGACCATGACTGTCTCCTCTTTGTTCTTTATTTTTCAACTTCGGACAATTACACTTTTTATTTCCCTTTGCATGACAATAATTATAGCTAAAATTCTTATGATGAGATTTTGATTTGCGTGTACTGCTACTTTTTAAACTTCTCTCAACTGCCTCCCTCTGGCAAACAATTCAACACCTTGATCATCACTTTTTTCAAAAGTCATCTCAGAATCTAAATTTTGTTTACTCATAAGATTCATCTTAACATCCTCAATTGAGATAGTGCCTCTACCATAGATCATAGTGTCTTTAAAGTGTTTATATGAAGGAGGTAATGAGACTAACAATAATAGGACATGAACTTCATTATCAATCTTAACATTAATATTCTATAACTCAGTGATATGAGATTTAATTTGAGTACCTTCTCACATATGAAGGTGTAAAGACGTTGTTTAAGTCTCAATCTATTGGTGAGGGATTTCGTCAAATAGAGAGACTCTTTTTTCTTCTACAAATCAGCAGTTGTAGTCATAGCGGTATATCCAGATGAAATTAATGAACTTTAAAATTATTTTAAAACGTATCAGTCGTGTACTGTATCGGTACCCCCATCACTCATAACTCGTTTACTTATCAAGTCCACAATCTTGCTTAAAATTGCCTATCTATATTTCTTTTAGCCACGATAGCAAAGACACAGACGAATTTAATTCTGTTATTAGATATTTTTAACGAATTTGATTGTGTTTTTAAATATAATGTTTGTGTCACTAAGTGTATATCGGAAAAAATGAAGGATATGTGCAAGGAAAGGATATCCTAATCCCAAAATGTGGCATGTCTGAAAATTTTAAAAAAGGACGCAAAGAGATTACATTACATGATCAAAACCTAATAAAGTTAAATTTTCAAACAAAAAAGTGAAAGCACATTACTCTTCACATTAAAACTCCTTGGACAAAGATGGTATAACTTCAATTATAAGAAAATTCCAAATTTGCATTGTTGGGAAGCTAAACCAAATTCTTGGTTTTCTACATTCATAGTTTAATTTGGTTCTTTGAATATCTCTAAACAAATATTGAAACATTTAATATTTTGTATTGGGTATATCAATGGTTATTAGAAATCTCTAGAGTTTTATTCTTCTAAGCTAAGTATAATGCTCTTGTAATCCTATAAATACCAATGATTGTAATCACTTTTGAGCAAGAGAGAAATAGTAAGAACAAAAGTTCAGTTTATATATAATAACTTTTCTCCTTCATTTAGACAACAAATTGGCATCAGAGCATTACAACAGCAGCAGATGAAGTGATAACGTGTCTTAGTATCAAAGCATTACAAAAAAGTTGCTTTTGTATTAAAATCACTTTTTCAGTTCCTTTGATGATAAAATATCCTTCAGGATCAAGTGGGCACTCACCAAGTCTTGCCAACTCCTCTTCATCCTTCGCATATAAGAGATAGTACTAAAGTGAGCAAGTAATTTTCAAAGCACTTTTACGGTGACAACGTGGGTAACATAGTGATCTTTGCTGCATTAGTGAAAAATTCTACGCGAACTGTTGCTATTAAGAAGTTGACTCCTGAATTCTGCTCAAGTCATATTAAAGAAGCTGGGAAGGAGATTACGATCAGAAGTTGCATATCGAAACTGGGCAAAGAAGAAAAAGCTAGCTGCGGAACATTAAAGAGATGACGAATTCCAATAACATGACTTCACTTATTCCTCGATTTGGTGGAGAAAATTATGATTATTGGAGAGACAATGTGATGTTATTGCTCAAGTCAATGGATCTATGGAATATTGTGGATAAATGATATGAGGATACAGAAATCGAAGATACCTTGACACAAGCACAGAAAAATAATTTGAAGGAAAATCGAAAGAAGGACAGCAAGGCACGTTTCCAAATTTATCAAACAATTGAGATGTCGGTGTATGAAAGAGTGTCTAAAGCTAAAAGTTCAAAGGAAGTCTGGGAGATTATTCAAATTACATACAAAGGTGTGGAAAAGGTAAAAAAGGTACGCCTCCAAACCTTAAGAACAAAATTTAAAAAATTAGAAATGAAGCAGAATGAAAGTATTTCAGATTATTTTACAAGAGTTAATTCAGTTGTAAATCAAATGGAATCCAATGGTGAAGTTTTAGATGATGAGAAAGTTGTTGCAAAAATTCTTCGTAGTTTACCACCAAAATTTGATTATGTTGTGGTAGCTATTGAAGAATCAAAAGATCTATCATCTCTTACTATTCAAGATTTGCAAGGGACTTTGAAGGCTCATGAAGTAAGGATAAATCAAAGAAATCCTTCTCTTCTTCCTGATCAAGCTCTTAAATCCTAAGTTTCACTTACGGGAGGCCGTGGTTTTCACTATAGTCGTGGTCGTGGTGGTAATGGCAACTTCAGAGGTAAAGACTTTCATTTTCAAGGTAGAGGAAGAGGTTATGTAAACAAAAATGATTCAAATGAAGGTGGAGAAAATTTGAACAAAAACTTCCAAAGAGGAAGAGGTCATGGTTATCAAAGAGGTCGTGGCTATCAAAGAGGAAGTGGCTATCAAAGAGGAAGAGGTCGTGGCTATTTTGAATGTTACCATTGTCATAGACTCGGTCATACATATAAAGAATGTCGCTTTAGAATGGAGGGAACACAAAATGAGACCGGATTGATGCATGAAAACAAAATTAATGAAAAAGATGTGCAGGATACTCTATTGCTGGCATTTCAAGGTGATGATAAGGATGATGTTTGGTATTTAGACAGTGGTGCAAGGAAACATATGACTGGAAACAAGAACTTATTTTCAGACTTGGTTGAATCTAACCATAGACAGGTAAAAATTGGAGATGACAAAGCTTACAAAATTCAAGGTGTTGGTGAAGTTATTTTTCATACAAAATTTGGAAAAGTGGAGAAGATGTCTGAAGTTTATTATGTTCCTGGTTTAAAAAATAATTTTCTTAGCACCGATCACCTTTTGAAGAAGGGGTTTGATATTCATTTTCATGATAATGCTTGTTTTTTGTCGAAGAGAAATCAGCTGATAGCAACAATTGGAGTAACTTCAAATAATCTTTTTCCTATAAAACTTCAGGTTGCTAATATTTCTTGTTTCACTACTATTGATAAAGGAATTTCCAAGTTGTGGCATGACAGGTATGGCCATTTAAATTATAACAGCCTAAAATTGCTAGCAACAAAGAAAATGGTTGAAGGATTTCCTCAAATTAATCAAACAAATCAGATTTGTGAAGCATGTCAACTTGGAAAACAACATAGAGAACCGTTTCCTCAAAAATCTTTGTGGAGATCAAAAAGGTTATTGGATCTAGTTCATTCAGATTTATGTGGACCAATGCCGACTACTTCTCATTGAGGTAACAAATATTTTATTACCTTTGTTGACGATTTCTCAAAAAAAGTTTGGGTTTATTTTCTCAAAGAAAAATTTGAATCGTTTCAAGCTTTTAAGGAATTCAAAGCTGAAGTTGAAAAATTTTCTAGTTGTCAAATTAAAACAATAAGGACCGACAGAGGTCGTGAATATCTTCCAATTGAGAAGTATTGCAAAAATGATGGAATTAGGCATGAATTGACAGTAAGGCATCCACCACAACAAAATGGTGTTAGTGAAAGGAAAAATCGAACCATTATGGAAATGGCAAGATGCATGTTGAAAATGAAAAAGGTAGATAAAGAGTTTTGGGCAGAAGCTGTATCCTGTGTTGTTTATTTGATTAACAGGTCTCCTACAAAAAGTCTGAACAATTGCACACCTCATGAAGCATGGTTTGGAGTGAAGCCAAAAGTTAGTCATCTGAGGACCTTTGGATGTGTTGCTTATGCACACATTCTGGATGCCTTGAGGAACAAATTGGATGATAAATCAGAGAGAAGTGTATTTTATCGACTATAGTGAAAGAAAAAAAGCTTACAAGTTGTACAATCCAGTGACACAGAAGATAGTGATTAGTCGAGATGTTCGATTTGATGAAAATTCTTCATTTAATTCAGGAGTTGATTTTCCTAAAAATTGGCCAAGTTTTTGTGATACTATTGATGATTCTCAAGATGAAAACAAGCCTATTTCTCTAAGACACTCTTCTCATAAAAACTTCCCCGAGTCCCCTCAAAGCACTCCTCCAAGAAGAACAAGGAGCTTAAGAGAAATTTATGAGTCAACCGAGCAAATTGATTCGGATGATACTGTATTTTTCTCTTTCTTTGCAGGAGAAGATCCAATTTCTTATGATGAAGCATCAAAAGAAGAAAAGTGGAAACAAGCCATGGAAGAAGAAATGAAAGCCATTGAGAAGAATGAAATGTGGGAGCTTACAAATCTGCCTCCGAACAAGATTTCTATTGGCGTAAAGTGGGTATATAAAACAAAAATGAATTCAGATGGCTCCATCAACAAAAACAAGGCGAGACTAGTAGCAAAGGGGTATAAACAAAAGGAAGGAGAAGACTTCACTGAGGTATTAGCTCCAGTTTCTAGACTTGACACTGTTCATCTACTTATCTCACTTGCAGCTCAAAATAATTGGAGTATATTTCAAATGGATGTGAAATTTGCATTTTTGAATGGTTTTTTGGAAGAAGAAGTTTATGTTGAGCAACCACCTGGCTTTATGAAGAATGGAGAAGAAAACAAAGTTTACAAATTGAAAAAGGTGCTTTATGGACTGAAACAATCACCAAGGGCTTGGAATAGCCGAATCAATTCATACTTTGAACAAAATGGTTTTTGGAAATTCCCGTACGAACCCACTCTCTACATCAAAGGCACATCACAAGAAAGCTTCATGGTTGTAAGTCTTTATGTTGATGATCTCATTTTTACAGGAAATAATTTGAAAGTGTTGACATATTTTAAAGCCTCCATGATGAAAGAATTTGAAATGACAGACTTGGGAAAGTTACATCATTTTTTTGGCATTGAAGTTCATCAAACCAGGAAAGGAATTTTCATTTCACAAGAAAGTTATGCAAAAGAAATTTTAAAGAAATTCAGAATGGAGAATGCAAATCCTGTATCAACTCTATGTATCACAGGGTTAAATTTAAGTAAAGAAGGTGAAGGAAAACTTGTAAATTCTACTATATTTCGAAGTTTGGTGGGAAATTTGATGTACTTGACTGCAACAGGACCATATATCATATTTGTAGTAAGTTTAGTAAGTAGGTTCATGGAGAAACCATACTCTAATCATTGGGAGACTGCAAAAAGAATTTTGTGATATGTCAAAGGAACCATTGATTATGGTATTTTTTATCAAACTAGTATTCTGATTAATCTCGTGGGATATGCTGATAGTGACTTAGCAGGAAGCGTTGATGATAGTAAAAACACTTCAGGCTATGTTTTTAGTCTTGGAAGTGGCCCAATTTTATGGTGTTCAAAAACAATCATTGTTGCTCTTTTTCTACAATGAATCAATATATCATTGCTTTTTAGCGGGATGTCAAATTTTTGGCTCCAAGGAATTTTGGATTGTCTGAAGCATAAGCAGATTTGTCCAACAACACTATTTTGTGACAATAGATCAACCATTTCAGTAACAAAGGATCCAGTACATCATGAAAGAACGAAACATATTCGTATTCGATTTTATTTCTTAAGAGAATTGGTAAAATAAGGCATTATTCAAGTGGAGTATTTTAGGACGGAAGATCAGTTAGCAGATATTTTCACAAAGCCTTTAAGCAGAGAAGTCTTCAAGAGAAATGTTGCAAGTTTGGGAATAAAAAGCAAATTTGGTTTACGGGAGGCATTGTTGGGAAGCTAAACCAAATTCTTGGTTTTCTACATTCATAGTTTAATTTGGTTCTTTGAATATCTCTAAACAAATGTTGAAACATTTAATATTTTGTATTGGGTATATCAATGGTTATTAGAAATCTCTAGAGTTTTATTCTTCTAAGCTAAGTATTCTAGAATGCTCTTGTAATCCTATAAATACCAATGATTGTAATCACTTTTGAGCAAGAGAGAAATAGTAAGAACAAAAGTTTAGTTTATATATAATCACTTTTCTCCATCATTTAGAGCATTTTGCATCCACTCTGAATCAAGCAAACAATATTCAAAACAACCTTAATGTTTTCATGTTCTATAAGAGTGATACTTTGAATCAGCAATACCATCATTATGTTTCAAATGGACTTCAAAGTACTCCTTATGTGCAATAAAATAATATCCACGATTAACATGTTGCAGAAGTAAATCTTCATATCAGCAACTCTAGTAGCCAAAAAAGGAAGAGTCAATTCTTTACAATCCTAAACCAAGGTGCATTATAAGTACAATAAATTTTCAAATCAAGTACAATATCTAATTGATCAAAGAGCAAACAAACCACGCTTAAAAAGAGGAAATTCATAAGAATATCACACGTTAGATATAGTTAATACTAAGACATCTCTTTTAATTCCCTTATGGCACTGCACATAGTCAGCAGATGAACTTCATATATAGTAAAGATAAGTTCTATTTTGATTCCCTTTATTTCTCTTCTAACCCTTCCCCTAGCTAGGTTTTCCTTGGCTGAACCTGTCAAGTGTCGGTGAACTGCTTGAGCTGCTCGTGAGGAAATTGAGAGCAATTCACTGCGTTTCGGCCAAAGTTAAAATCTAGTTATACAGATTCTTAAAAATAACACAAAGGTGACAAGACTTCGGTCTAGACCATTATCTCATTGACATAGATGAAAGCATAATTAAGCACAAAGTTCACAAACCAGTATAAAGTTTAAAAGTTTCTCATGAAAATTCTGCGACCAACATAAAAGACGTAAATAAGTATATAACTTTTCAGAAATAGGGATTTTTTTATATTGTGGAAATTTTTGAAATGTGTCTTTAAGTGTGAGATGGTACTTCTAGCTCTTGAAACATCAATGTATAAAGTAAGGTTTTGCTAAGACAAAAGTCATAGTAAAGTATAAAACCCTACCTTTAATAGGTAAAAAAGAAAAAAACTTAAAAAAAAAACTGAGGCATCCTATTTTAATAAACTGTTATAGGCAAGCAAAACGTACCTTGCTAGGTTTAGGGTTTTGTGTTAGCTGAAGAGGAGAGAAATTCATGAATATTATGGAATTAATTGATGAATTGAAGAGGGAAGAAGAACATGTGAAGGATTACTCCAATGACACGTGGCGTTACTCTTAGGATCCGAGAACCTTATTAGGGTAACAAGGATCCAGAGAGCCTTATTGAATGCTTCGGATTGAGAGAGAGTCTTCAAGTCCTCCAAAAGTCTTAAAAGTTTAAAAGTCCCTTCTCAATAGAATGGAAGGGGTATTTATAGAGTTTCCTGAAAAGTGGTCACGTGCTAGGCACATGACCTCAGCGAAATTCTAGAAATACCCTTAGTCGCTAGAGTAATGCCCAGATCGTTATGTCCTTCTAGCCACCAATCTAATCCCTCAATCAATTCTTAAAATGAGTCACCTCCATCTGTCTTCTGCCTCGGGACACGTGGAAGTTTCTCTCAGGTCTTACTTATTTATTTTCGGCTCTTCCGTATTTTCATTTAATCATATTGTGAACCCTAATTTGTGCATTCAATTCAATTAGGTCATATGAACCCTAATTTGCACTTGGGGCCACATTTTCCCCCTACACGTGAATCGCGCCTTTGGAATGACAATCGTGCAAATTAATTCAAGCCTCTAAGTTATGCTCCAAATTTCTAAACGATCTGCAAGCGGAGTTCGATAGGAATCCTCGAAAACGAAAAAAATCCTAGGAGATGGAACTCCTAGGGGGAGCTCTCCCAGGATATCTTGGACATATATCTTTTATTAAATATTTCCAAATCTTGTTCAAATTATTGTTTCCTTAATTCTTTGAAAACTAAATCAAGATAAATCAAATTAAATGTGAAAACTTCATATTACCAAATCACATGAAAGTGTCGTCATTCAATGCTCAGATAAGAATGAAAGAAGATATGCAAAACAAAATTGGATCCCCAATGAAGGTGGTACAAGGAAATTCTAATTAATATGATATGGAAGTTCACGGATGCCTAAGATATTTGTTGTTTATTTTAAAAGAATTAATATATCAGAATGATTGATATGAATGAATGGGTGAAGAATCTCCACGTTCAAACTACTAATATGGTAAGATGGAGACAAAATGGTGTTGTTGTGATTTGTGCATCCATCACTAAATCGCAAAAATTGGAAAATAAAATTAGGAAGGAATTAAAAAAAATCTAAAAGTTGAAAAATATTTTCTAAATAGGAATGATTTGATTTTTTTTTCCATAATAATAATAATAAAATTTAAAACACAATATCTTTTCCCTTATTCGGTGATATCGCGTAGCATTTTATGAACGGTGATTGAAAGAAATTACTATAATAACTAAAGTGTCATATCTCTAGGTATAAGATAATATAGGTGATATATTATATATGTACAAGAAATTCATCGTTCTTAACACACCAAAACTCATATACGGTTCTGAAGCGAAGGAGATAGACATTCAAGCTTTTGGAAATCAGAGCTGTTGATTTGGCATAAGGATTATGCGTTAAAGGTCGGCCTCAAAAATTTCTCACTCTTAGTTTTCTGTATATATATATATATATATATATATGGGAGATATATATGGGAGATGATCCATAGCAAGTATTTTCTATGGATGAGAATTGGGCAAATAGCATCATAACCGTTCATCCCATTAATTAAGGGCGCAGATTAAAAAATGGAGCTCCCCGTTCGCCAGTTCGTCTAGCGGACGTCAATTAGAAAAATTTCAACCGAATTTTCCCTCATCCCATAGGCTACTTGAAGTAGCGGACGATTCCAGACCCTAACTAAACATTCGACAGAATTCTACAGACCCCCTAAACCTTCGACTGAATACTTCAGACCCCCTAAACCTTCGACTCCCTAAACCTTCAACTTCGCATAAACCCTCCGTTTGACCTCCCTTCGAATCATATTCCCTCCCTCCGTCCGACCTCCCTTCGACTCATATTCCCTCCCTCCGATAGATCTGCGGCTGCGATTTCAAAGCCTAAACTCTGCTGCTGCGATTTCAAAGCCTAAACCCTCCCTGAGAGAAAGTTCTGCTGCTACGATTTCAGAGCCTAAACCCTCCCCGCGACTGTTGAAGGCCTGTTCCCTCTCTGCGACTTGGCCTAATCCCTCCCTCCGACTGTTGAAGACTTAACCCTCCCTGCGACTGCTATTTCTGACCGATTGCAAGCCTCTATCCTTTTTCGGCCGATTCATCTGTCAAATTGTCAAAACCCTTAAGCGATTAACCAGGTAATTTTGCTTTTGTATCTGTCTTGAACATCAACAGATTGCCCTAACGCAATTCTGTCATTTTGTTTCTTCATTTTGTGTTGTTTTGATCTTTGTTACTAGGGGCATCACTACATTGTTGTGATTCCATTTTTAATTTTTCATTTATAATCTGAAGACTTACTTTGAAAGTTTAATCATCATGGAGTTCGGTTGGATGAAAATTAAGTTAGAAACCACTTGTTTTGTTGTTTTTTTTGGCTGATCATGTAATAATAGGCTGATAAGTTTCTGAAGTTCCTAGTTTTGAATTGTGTCTATTTATGGGAGCTGCACCAAGATTATTTTTTTGTACATGTACTCCTTATGACCTCCTTATGTTGATTCTCACTTCTTTGAGGCTCAATCCCTAGACTGTGAAATTGATTCAGCTGCTCATATCATTTTTGATGGGAATTTTTATATATTATTTAATACTCGACATTTTGATAAATGTGTAGGAAACATATGGATATTAATCCCGGACCTGCTAATCCTATTGTGTTATAGAATCAAGAAAATCACGTATCGTCAGACTTATGGCAAAATATTATAAGTTTATTAATGTATAACAACTTTCATTTTGTTAAACATTTGTTATAAACATTCATGTTGTGACGATTTATGTTTTTATGTTGGACGTGTAGGATAGGGGTGTGTTGGAAATTTGTCAAATGTCTGCAAAATTAATTGAATGGAACTTGACTGAACAACAAGAATATTTGCTGGAACAAGTAGGTTTTGGTATATTTTGCCATCAAGCTATAGTGTCAAAGATTGATGCATCTCTTGTATCTGCTTTAGTTGAACGTTGGAGAAGTGAAACAAATACGTTTCACTTAAATTGTGGAGAGATTAGCATTTCTTTAGAGGATGTGGGATTTTTATTTGGTTTGCCCGTATTAGGAAAAGCTTTGACTTGCAGAGAATTAGAAAATCCAAAAAGCTATTTTATAAGGGGTTTTGGGCAACAAGTTATAGTAGATGAGTGGGAATAATGCTATAAAAGGGGGGGCATAAGTTTGCCATGGTTAAGACAGAGATATGGTCAAGTACCTGGTAATGCAACTCTAGATGATGTCGTAAAACACACTAAGGCATATCTGTTGTACTTGTGTGGCGCTATTTTGTTTCCAACCAAGAGTAAAAATGTTGTGCATCCTAGATATTTGGTATTATTGGAGAGATTGGAAGACGTAGTTACATATGCTTGGGGGGCGGCAGTCTTAGGGCATTTGTATAGAGGTTTGTATGAGGCTACTCGCAAAACAACGAAAAAATTCGCAGGTTGTGCAACCCTTCTTATGATGTGGGCTCATGAACGGTTCAACATTGGTTGTCCTACCCCTAAGCTTATGTCCTAAAAGCTGATACCTAGGGCATTATCATGGGCATACTCCTCTTTTGATCCTAATTCAAAACAATATCAGCGGCTTAAAAATCCACATCACCATCTTCTATTTTATCGAGGAGAGTTTGATAATATGTTGGAAATAAATGGGGTGTGGCGTCCATATCAGATATTTGATAGACGTTTGTCTTGGGATTTTTTTGAGGCAAGGTTAGGTGGAGCCGCTCGTATACCATTGATACATTACGACATTGTTGAGTTCTAAATGCCTGACAGATTTATGAGGCAATTTGGATATTTGCAGTCGTATCCATCTAATGCTGAAAATATGGTGGAATTGCGGAAGGAACATAAATTATTTGAAAGAATAAATTTTGAAAACCATAGGGCTAACTATATTCGATTGTGGGATGCATACATGGAGAGTTTAGAAGGACAAGTGTTGGAGGCTTTGCAGTATATATCTACCAAGGATTATATGACATGGTATAAAGAAATTACTCGACGACGGATATACCAAACTCGATCCTTTAGGCGTAGTCAGCTTTTCTCTCTCTCATAACCTGCTTCTCAAGTGCTTTTTGTGTATTTACAATAAATTCCTTGATACTTGTTGTGACATTCATATAGTCATCGAACAAACTGTTCATTCCCTCACTCCTGGATGTAGTCGTCATTCCTGCTGCAAAAAAATTATTTGTGTACGCCTTGATCCATTTGTACTTAACCGCATAAAGTGATTGGAGCCAATCATGGTCATGTAGTTCGTAATCTATCATTAACTTTTTCCACCGCTCCTCGAAATTCGCAACAGTCAAAGATTTATAAACACAACAATTAAAATCATGTTTAAATGTTGGGTACTATTCATACAATGTATGTAATTTCTGTGGAAATTTGTTGCTAATATGCCATGTGCAAAGTACATGGTGTGTTTCAGGAAGAACCTTAGCAATCGCATTGCTTATAGCTTTGTCCTGATCAGTGATAATGGTAATCGGTGCCTTGTTGTTCATCGCTTGAAGCCAAGTTTCAAAAACCCATACAAAAGTATCCTCTGTTTCATCCTGAATCAGTGCAAAACCAAACAAGATGGAATGATAATGATGATTTACTCCCGTGAACGGAACAAATGGCATAGAATACTTGTTCGTTTGATAAGTTGTATCAAATGTCACCACATCCCCAAAATTTTTGTAAGCTATCATTGATCGATAATCTATCCACAAGATGCATTCGATGCGATTATCTTCATCTCGTTTGATATCGAAAAAAAATAGGGGATTTTCTGCCGAGAGTTTTTTCAGGAACTGCAACGCTGCTTGGGCATCATTTGAATCTATTGTGTCATGTCTTATATCTCGTACAACATTCCAAATATCCTTATCACTGAAACCGACATATTCCACCCCTCCTCCTATTTCACTAAATACATTCATCATTTTACTTGGCCCAACTCCAGCCCTTGTGAAAGTTCCGATTAAACTTCGAGCAACAGGAGTAATATTTTTCTGTGTTTGAATGAAATTTTTCTTGCTCAGAGTCACCAAATCATGATTGTGAGTCAGCTCAATTTTTGAAACTTTCCAAGTATCTTCATTCTTTAGATGAACAACAAACATTCTAGCTTTGCACATCGTCTGACCTATAGAATCCCTTTTCCTTTTGACCTTACTACCATCAACTTCATCATCTTGTTTCCTTCTTTTAATTGGTTTTCTAGCTTTCTTACATGTAAAAAGTCGGTTGGACAAATTATTGGAGTGAGCATATTTATGAGTTGCCCCAATTTTTATTTCAAATACACTACTCCGTGTATATGTTCTATAAAATTCTTCCGCCTCTTGGATAGTAGAAAAAATATGACCCTCATATGGACTTTTTAAAACATTAATATGCGATTGCTTCGTGTTATGAACACCAATAGTATCCACGTCAATATTATCATGAGAAGAATTTGACGAGCTTGAATTAAACATATCTTCAGCCATAATTAAAAACTTACCAAGACAATTTTGAAAACTGAATTATTTTCTGAATTGTTCTGTATTCTCTGCACCAATTCTATGCATTTATCATTGAACTCGTATTTAACGTGAGAAATTTTTTCCTCCAGATGAAGATCTGTTATATTTGGTTTAATATTTGCTAGCATAATATTTGTGAAGCTTCATATTCGAGATCTGTAGATTAAAAACGTATTCCCTGCGAGATCTGTGTGTATATTTGGGAGGCAAGGCATACAATTCGAGATCTGTTAGAAAGATCTGAAGAAGTTATTCAGAATTATAAATCTTTCGCTATCTGCGATTTCGCATTCAAAATATCTGAAGCCAATTTCATCCCAAATCTCTGAAGTTATAATCGATTTCGTATCCAAAATCTAAATCTATGAAGTCATCCCAAATCTCTGAATTTCCTATATCTATGAATTTCCTATATCTCAGAAGTTTTATAATCGATTATGTGAAGTAGTTTTATAATCGATTTTGTAAAGAGCGGATGTAATCTCTGAATCTGATGTTATAATCGATATCAAATATTCAAAAGTTAAAATCACGTATCTGAAGAAAGAGAAAAGATAGATCCACTACTTCAAGTAGCGTATGAGATGAGGGCAAATTCGGTTGAAATTTTTATAATTGACGTCCATGCTGATTTAACCGGCGTCGAGGGAGTTCCATTTTTAATCACCCTTAATTAATGGGATGAATTTATGATGATGCTATTTGCCCAATTCTCATCCATAAGAAATACTTTCTATGGATCATCTCCTATATATATATATATATATATATATATATATATATATATATATATATATATATATATATATATATATATATATATAAAACTATTTTGTTAACTAAACCAAATTAATTCTAGAATGTTCATGAATTAATTAAGTGTAAATGTCTAAATACATGATACATGTATGTATTTAAAATGTCTCGAACATGAATGTATTTAAAATGTCTTCTAGAACATGTAATGGTTAGGTTCGTTGTCATACATGAATTTAAGCAAGTGATCTAAGTAATTATTATGGTAACTCTAGAATTATCTTATGAGTCCTATAATTTGTCAAGTGGTATCGTGAGCTTATGTTCATTTGAAGCAAGTGAAATGAAAGTATTCTTAAGTGTTCTTCAAAGTTATATTTCACTTCTTCTATAATTTATCATCTTCCATAAATTTCCAACAAGTGGTATCAAAGCTAAGGTTAATTCGAAGGTTTAAAAAAGGTTAAACCAAAGTGAAGTAAAGGTAGACGACCCAAGAGAGGTGACGTGTTGTCATCGAAGTGTTCCGTTGGGCGAGTGTAAAGTGTGCGCGTTAGAGCTCCGGACTTCAAACTAGCAAAGGTGCTAGTTGAGAAGAAATTTGAAAAATAAGTTTGTGAGTTGAAGCACGTCACAAAGGTCGTCATATTGATAACATTTTGGATAGGTAAATTATAGAAAAATGATGTTTCCTAGGTTTGGTGCAAAATTAGTGGTCACAAATTACAAAGTTTGAAGCATAAGGATTAGAGTATTTCTTGAAACTTGCAATTTATGGTAAGATGTCATTGCAAATCCAGAAAACTGTATTTCAAAAAAAGTTCGAGAAATGAAAGGAAAAAGAACAAGGAAGATTTTGCAAGGAGTAATGCATGAAGAAGTTTGGAAACATGTTGCGAGTTTTGATTCTTTATCTCAGTTATGGAATGAACTTAAATTGATTTGCAATAATTATAAAGGTCCATCATTATCTAAAGAGTCTCGGTTTTTGAAAGAAGATGAGAAACTTGTAAAAGAAATTGATGAAGTTGAAGAAGAAAGAAAAACAGAATTTTTTGAAGATATCTCGAAAGAAGAAGACGAAAAGATTTGTGTTGATAAAATTATGAAAGTTGAAGATAAAAAAGGAGAAATGAAAGAGACGCCAAGTAAAGAAGCATTTGAAGAGGTAAAATAATAAGAAGAAAACAAACAACGAAGAAATAGTCGAAATTAAAAAAATAGAAGAGATTGTTGACGAAAAGGATGAAAAGAAAGAGTTCAAAAATTTGGATGAGCATGAGAAAAATATTTTGAATATCAAAAATTATGATTTGGTATTTAGACTGATGAATTTTGTGGAGATAGGAAAGAATGGGCTAAGCAAGAAGCTGGTTAAGGAAGGTGAAGGATGGGAACATCCTGGCTCTGGTGATGAAGTTAAAGTTCATTATGTGGGTACTTTGCTTGATGGAATCCAGTTTGAGGTTGAGTTGCTCTCTTGGTCTCAAGTGTCAAGGATATATGTAAAGATGGAGGAATATTCAAGAAGATACTTACTGAAGGAGAAAACTGGCGAAATCCTAAAGACCTAGATGAAGTATTAGTTAAATATGAGGCTAGGCTTGAGGATGGAATGCTAATTTTGAAATCTAATGGGGTGGAGTTCATTGTGAAAGATTGGTATCTCTGTCCTGCTATGTCAAAAGTCATAAAGACAATGAAGAAGGAAGAGAAGGTCCTCCTGATAGTGAAGCCATAATATGCATTTGGAGAGAATGGTAAACTAGCAACTGGAGATGAGTGTGATGTGCCACCAAATGATGGGATATTTGCCAAAGTGAATTGATAGGAAAACGGTAAGATGGAACTATTCTTTTGAAGCAAGAATTACAGCATATTACTTCACTAAGGGAAACATTGGCAAAAGAAATAGAACAAGTTAATTTAAAAATGAATAGACTTGATAGTGAGAGAAAAGAAATCAATTTGGATCGTGAAGTTAAGAAGAGGCAAGGAATGGACAGAGCTGAATGATTCCATTGAAGAACTTAAGGTGAAGAGGCAGAAACTAGAGAAACAAAGGGAATTATTACGTGTTGATATGGAAGAGTTTCTTGCACAGATTATACACTTGAAGCAATTAGAAGATTTAAAAGTTGTCCTAGATCGTATTGCTTTAACTGATTTTCAGAAGCCTGACTTACGATCTAGCAAACAAAAAACATTATTTATGTCATTCACATCCGTGGAAATAGCAAAAGAGTTTCTAGCGTTTGAAGGAATCGAAAGATCAAAAGGTTTTGCGACATTGTGAAACATAAATTTAGTTTACGGGAGGCCTTGTTAACTAAACCAAATTAATTCTAGAATGTTCATGAATTATTAAGTGTAATGTCTAAATACATTATACATGTATGTATATGAATGTATTTAAAATATCTTGGAACATGTAATGGTTAGGTTTATGTTCATGAATTTAGTCATCTAGTAATTATTATGGTAACTCTAGAAGTATCCTATGAGTATTATAATTTGTCATGTACTTAGTTCATTTAAAGCAAGTGAAATGAAAGTATTCTTAAGTGTTCTTCAAAGTTATATTTCACTTCTTCTATAATTTAGCATCTTCCATAAATTTCCAACAGTGTCTGCTTCTAATTTCATGTGTGTACGTTTTATGTTATTCTGATTAGTGAAATCTTCACATGCTTTTAATAACTCATGCATGATTTTTTTTAGAACTAACTAACCTATATTCCTATTTTTTTATTTCATTTTTTAGTATGCACATACCATAAGAATTTTTTTGTTTCACCTTACTGTGATACAAATTCTCTCAATAATGTTGTGAAAATAAATAGGAAAATCTTTAAGCAATCTTGTTCAAAACAAAAGTATGGACTAATTTTCTTGATTTATTATTATTATTATTTTTCATAATATATTATGTTTGTCATTTTGTTTTTCAGAGCGAGAAGATAAAAGATTTGTCTTTGCCTGTTGAGGCACTTGCTTTATTTGATGCTCTTCATTCGGATGTTGCCACCTCATTGTATAGTGACCTTGATTATCCTCTGGATGGCTAAGGCTTCAAGGAGTCATCAGCAGTACAACAACCACCTGCTCCTTCATCCCTTGTCTCGATGAATTCTATGATAGCTTCTAAAATAGCTCCCGCTAGAGCTTCCTTCAATCCAAGTGAAAATCTTGTTTCTTGGAGGGGCTTTCAGATTTCCTCTTCTAGTCAGGAAAATCTATAGCGTCTCCTAGCTCGATTCTCGCATATACTTGACCAACTGATTATTAAAGCAACCCCTGCCAAAACCTTCTTCATAGATCAACTCACCAACTTTGTTCTCGGGCTACACAATCTTTCTTTATACTCTTTGCAAGTAGAGGACTTGGAGAGATTTAACAATGATGTTGACGACCTTGCAGCCGTGGGTTTTGATATGTCTCCTTTTCGTGTTAGGCTAGATATTTTCAATTCGAATTTTTGTATTATTGCACTTCGTTCGGAGGTCACTGCACGTAAATATGAAGATGAATCCTTTTCAGAACAACTTTTGGATCTTGATGAAACCCCAAGAAAATTAGAGGCCTAGTCTCGGGATCTAAAGTTCAAGTTTCGGGATGTTGAGTTAACTATCCAAGATGTTAGGAAACTGAAAACTATAAATCTTAAGATTCGTGATACCGCCATTGCTGACTGATAGGCTTTAGTTATGCCCCCTCTTCAGTTCGATATGTCATGGCCTTTAGATCATAAATTTTTGTAGTCTTTTAGATTTCTTGTTTCAGAAAACTCATTTACATATATTTCATTTATCAAAATAGAGTTTCTTTATCTTTATTGACTGTCTTTAATTTAAAAGATTCCTTAAAACTTAATATTTAACACTGAATCTCAAGTTGTTCAAAGTAATACTCCAAGGCAAACCATAAGCATTATAAAAGAGCAAACATGAATTTTATTAAAGAAAAAAATGTTTTTTTTCGATTTCATGCAAACCAACACTTAAATCTATAAAAAAAATTTTAGAAAACAGAAAAATTATTCAAGTATAAGTGAAAGTTTGATAATTTATTGATAATCAGATTGCTTTTAATGAAAATCATAACGTTTCAAATAATGAATTCTTTTAGAGATAAAGTGTTACTTTCTCAGGGTTGAGGGCTTATACTCAGGTGCCTCAATCACTTTTAAAGTTGAAAGTGTAACTTATCGTGTCCGAGGATTTATAGTCAGATGCCTCGATTACTTTTGAAGTTGAAAGTATAACTTTTCTGGTCCGAGGACTTATAGTCATATGCCTCGATTACTTTTGAAGTTGAAAGTATAACTTTTCTAGTCCGATGACTTATAGTCAGTGCCTCGATTACTTTTGAAGTTGAAAGTATAACTTTTTTGGTGATGACCATCTCATATGTAATATTTCTTTACCCATTTCAAGTTTAATGGGTCTAAGATAACATCTGATCCCACATGAGATATCTTATAATACCCGCTTTTGGAGATCTCTCGTACCCTATACGAGCCTTTCCATTTGGGGTAAAATTTAGTGGTTGGTGTTCCCCTCATGACTTGATTAGTTGTCTTGAGCACCAAGTCCCTCACCAAAATTTGTCATGGTACTACTGCGGTATTGTATTGTCGTCGCAGTCTTTCATGATACCATTCTAGTTTTTCTTTAGCTTTGTCTCGAAAGTCAACTAAAGCCTCCAAGGCAACTAGCCAGTTCTCTTCCTCAACTAAGCTTTGAAGTCTCATCCTAGCCAAAGAGATTTCTATTTCAGCGGGCATGATAGCTTCATCACCATAGACCAACGCGTAAGGGGTTTCGCCCGTAGTCTTTCTTTTTGAATTTTGATATGCCCATAATGTTATTGGTAATTGTTCTCCCCATGTCTTCGGATGATCGTCTGGGGTTTTTGATAAGATTTTGATCAAGGTTTTGTTTGTGGCCTCTGCTTGTCTATTGCCTTTTGGGTAGTAGGGTGATGATTTGTAGTGTTTCACCATGTATCTTTCCACCAGATTTTTTATATCCCTATTAATGAAGGGAGTTCCATTATCTGATAAAATGATCTTCGGGATTTCGAAACGATAAAGGATGTGCTACTTGATAAAATTTTCCACTACCGGCCCCGTAGCCTTCTTTAAAGGTTTTGCTTCCATCCACTTTGTGTACATCTTGGGGGAGGTTAAGATCCAAATGTTGCCCTTGAAATTTGGATGAATGAGACCTATAAGATACATTCCCCATGTATGGAAAGGCCATTGTTGTGACGCCCCCAAAATAGGTCCACACGACCCATTCTGGGTCGCCAGATACACGGTACAAAATCTAAACACAAATCTTACTTTATACAACTATTAAACTAGTACTATCGTGCAAAATACGACATCACATAAGTTGTGAGTTTTAATAAAAATATTGTAATGAATATAAAATGGCAATATACACACCCAAATTATTATAATACCGTATAAAATACAACAACAAATATTTCATGTTTTCAAAGGAACACGAGAAGATTTATGTCCTCCTCATTCTAATGGGGTGTATTTTGACGCTTTCAAAGTCGGGTTCTCATCACCCTATTTTTGTTCACCAAAATTAACTATTAAATGACGTATAAAATACGACACACACTTTAAGTCCTCAATACAATTATATATTGTCATGCTATTTTATAATGTATTGAGAAACTTCAACAATTACAGACCATCACTATATTTCCCTGATATTCACGTTCGACCCAGCTACACTCTTATTACCTGAAAGGAATTGTGAAGCAAAAGTATGAGCACAAATAGCCCAATAAAGAATATAATTATGATTAAAGATAATCAAATTATCAGTAGTCTTCATCAGTAATAAATCAGATATTTAGAACATATGGTAGATGATAAAAGTGTTCAACCATAATTGCAGCGAAATCAACAATCCATTAGAAGAGTCAAGTAGAACATAATATCTACTATCTTCCCCAAATTAAAAGTCCATCATTAATATTTCAATCATGTAATACCCATCAACAGTTCTTTGTTGTACCCAAGACAAAGAGAACTTTCATTACCTGTCTTCACCTATAACACCAATTATTATAGTTGAATTCACAATTCATGTTCATAATCATATAAATCAACAGTTTCTCCTTGTCACAAATGCTTAATAGAACTTTCACTCAATATCTTTGCCCCAAAGGATAAAGACATTCAAATGTAATAACAATGATCATACCAATCAATTGTCTATCTTTGCACTATGGGCCAAAGATAATCAACTATAAAACCAATGGTCATGATTATGCCAATCAATTGTCTGTCAGTGCACTACGGCTCATTCAGGAGAATTTAAAAGATCAAAAAGGAGATCTTGGAGATGGACAAAGGGTTTTCGAAGCTCATCAAGGAGTGGAACATGAATTAAACGTAGAAAAAAAGAGAGAAGAGAATTGAATAAAAGGGGGAGGATCAGGGAAGAGTCACTATAAGTAATGAATGTCTAAGGCAGAGGCATCGAATGCCGAAGAGAGTCACTACAAGAAAAAGGTTTATCAGCGACCACCTATTAATGATCGCAGCAGACGGTCATGAAATATCCATCGACAATCAGACGGGTCGCCGATAGTCGTCAAGATAAATTCGGTCATTGGGATGCACATCAGCGACCACAATTAGCGATCGACATATCTCACGATCGACATGAAGCGAATCAAAAATGACAAATCCGTTTCATTAATCGAGTCAAGATGGTTCAGGCCAAAAGT
Organism: Panax ginseng; assembly: GCA_020205605.1. Taxonomy (NCBI): domain Eukaryota; kingdom Viridiplantae; phylum Streptophyta; class Magnoliopsida; order Apiales; family Araliaceae; genus Panax; species Panax ginseng. The sequence continues at coordinate 16,030,730 of CM035131.1, read as the reverse complement.
CGACGTGGCCACGCGTGGCGATGACCGTGACGGTGACCGCGATCCGGTGTTATATAAAAAAAAAAAAAAAGAGATTTTCTTGTTTTTGCGAATTCTTAAAACACAATACTTATTTTGTACCGCTTTTATCCCAACACACATACCCAACAACAAAGATACACAACAATATAAACATCCATCGTCCACCAACACATACACCAAAGTAGTATATAAACCTTTAAAAACCAATATGATTTGAATAAATATAATAACATTTCAAAACTTGTTTAAGTAACATATAAACATCCAAAGAATGAATATACAAGTACAAGCTTATACTATAACTACAAAACTAATCTAAAGCAGGTACGTCAAGCATCATCGCCTCCTTGATCACCTTGTAATTAACAAAATAATAAAACAAGTTACAAATATATACTAACTATGTTAATATTGGTATATTACGACAATATATACAGCAAATTGATTGTATACCTCGTCGCCATCCTCGTGTTGTAATGTTGTTGCATTGCCATCGCTTCAAATTTAACTCCACAAAGACTTAAAGCCCCCAGATTCCCGTCTAGTATCTTCAGAAGATCGCGATCTCGACATATAGCTCTCACACGGTCGGTGAGAGTATGAATAACATGATGGTGGTAGATCAGGTAAGAAGAGCGGCTGAGCCATCAAGGATGGGCGTCGTCATCTCCTTGACCTTTAATGTAGTTCTTCTTCACAATGCACGCCTCTCCCACTCTTGATCAATAAAGGACGTGGAGTGCCTTTCTGGATAAGCCATTTCATTCAATAAACGCTTATAAGTGTCCTCATCATCATGTTAACAATTAAATAGTTAAAATAAATTAATTTCGTAAGCATTGATAAACAAGATCAAGTTGTTAAAATTTATTACCGCTTATCCGGATAGCCTCAAGCGGAACCATCACTTGGTATTATTGCATACACATCCAAACCAAATGGATAGTCGACCTTGAGACCCGAGACTCTATACAAAAAATAGAATAATATTACTAAGTAAAATGTGATATATTTTCTATAATTTATGATTATGAACATATTAAAACTTGTAAATACATACCGGCAAAGGATATCTCAGAATCTGTGAAATACTACCGCCTCAGATGTCCCTTTTAGCCTTTTTGCCATCGGGTACACCCGAGGATCTGCTTGGTGGAGGCAGTCTTTCGTCTTTTCACCTAGCTCTCAACTCTCCATTAGGCACACATCTCAGCCCAATTTATATGGCTCGGGTACACCACCAGGGGATATGCTCGTGCATGTAATCTTCTCCCTGGCCTGGATGGTCGATTTCGGCATTGTGTAGGGCTTTTTGTCTTTCTTTATTCAAATTGTCTTTGGTCTTGACACAGCACTTCTTCTGCCAGAATAATGTCTCAGATCAATTGAAGCTGCAAGGCGTCCTCCCATCTATACCGTTTTTGCAAATAAAACAACAATAATAACATTACTAAATAATTATCCTTTGAATATTATATTAATATTATCTATCATAATTAAAAAAAACATACCTGAAATTCTGCCCAAACAACATCCTTGTGGGCGATAGGTGTGCTTGCCCACGTAATCACAGGTGTAGGCCAATTCTGTAAACACATCTGTGATATGCACTTGACGATCTTATTATCTAAAAAATCACTATAATATACAATATCAATTAGCATATATTAAAGCAATTTACATCTAAGTTATAATACTTATGAACATTTTTCATAAGCATACAATACGGACAAGCCAACTTCCCGTGTGTACTCCATCCAGCTAACATACCATAAGTTGGGAAGTCACTTATAGTCCACATAACCGCTGCCCTAAGGTTGAAATTTATTTTCGTTGCAACATCCCAAGTCAGTACTCCAACCTCCCACAAGACTTCTTCAACTCGCCTATAAGAGGTCTCAAGTAAACATCTAAGTTCTTTCCGGGACTCTTGGGACCGTGAACCATGAGTAAAAAGAAACAAGTATGGTTGTTTATTACACATCCAAGGAGGCAAGTTATGCGGAGTAACAATCGCAGCCAACATGAAAGTACTGATGATAATTTGAGTGGCCAAACGGATTGAAACCATCGATGGACAATTCAAGCCTCACATTTTAGGTTCCTCCAGGATGTGCTAAGTTGAAATCTTTCCAAGCCCCCATTATCCATCATGGGATGATTTAGTTCTCCATCTTTAGTGGAGATTTCGCATCTTAACTCATATGTTCACCGTTCTTGAAGACATGTACAATCTTTTTAGCCGATGTGTTATTGGAAAATACCTTAGAATCTTAAACGGTATACTTGATTTTTTTGTAGTCACACCCTCTTTATTAGGCCTAAACCGATCATGACTGCAAATGTGCACCTTGTCATCTGTTCATTTTCCTTATAAAACAACATGCAATCATTGGGACATGCATCGATATTTTGGTATTCAAGACCCAATTTCTTCACCATTTTCTTACAAAAGTAATAGTTACCAGGTAATTTCTCACCGTCAGGCAACATACTCTTAATGGCCTTTAAGAGCGACTCAAAACACTCATGGCTCATGTTGTGATCAACCTTGATGTTAAGTAATGTCACCACTGCAGACAATGTAGTGTGTTTGGTGCAACCATGCCACAATGGCTCGCTACCCTCATCTAACAACTTAAAGAAGTCTTTGGCATCAGAATTCATAGGTTTCTCTCTGCCTTGTTCCCAATCAAAATCTGGCCCTGCAATATCATGAACCATTTCATTCATACGATGAGTACTACTGCCCGAATTGTGTACTTGTGTGATGCCACCATCTCTTCTCTGCCCATGTGCCCACCAGCATTCTTCGTAATTTCTCATGAACCCAAAAACAAGTAAATGATAGTTTACCATGTCTCTGTCCATATAATTTACATTCTTACACTTCAAACATGGACATCGTATCTGTGACTTACCATTCATACATTCCGGGTGACTATACGCATACTCCAAAAACACTTGGCAACCAGCTCTAAATTCAGCTGTAGCACCTATCTGGGCACTTGACTTTCGTCGTGCCATCCAACTACAGTCTGAATAGAGGTCCATGATTCCACGGTACCTACTACAAACAACATTATCAATGTTAACATATGACTTGAGCATACTTGTAACCATATAACTTGAGCATACTTGTAAGCATGCATATGATTAACATTTAAGCATACTTCTAAGCATATGACTTAAGAATACTTGTAACCATATGACTTGAGCATACTTGTAAGCATATGATTAACATTTAAGCATACATGTAAGCATATGACTTAAGTGCATACTTGTAACCATATGACTTGAGCATACTAGCTAGTTAGCATATAAATTGAGCATACTTGTAAGCATATGATTAGCTCGTTAATATAGTACCATGTTCACAACTACCCGACCAAAAAAAATTTGCCAGAGTCTCCCCTATAATATGAACTAGCCACATGCACGACGACATGCATATATGGTCATTTCTAGGCACCCAAGACACAAACCAATAGAAATATACAAGGTGATGTTTGAGTATTTGATATTCAATTATATATTGGGATTTTATTTTGTATCTCTGCAATACTTTCAGGATTATTCATAGATTAATTAAGATGATTATTATATTATTATATTTTCATTTATCAATCTTATTTTATGATTAAGTTATGAAAGATCTTGTATTCCTCATGGTTAAAGGTAGGTTCCATCTGTTTAGCAGTCTTATTTTATAACTAAGAATTAAACTAATGATTATGCCATTATTATGATTCTGTTATATATGGTTATGTTAGGAAAGCTTATTGTTAAGAAAACTAGGAAGTGTCTAAGAGGACTTACACTAATTATGTAACTAAAAATCACGAGATCTTTGACTACTTGCTGAAAATTAATTCAATTAAGGCGTAACAAATAAAGAAATTAATTGAAGAAATTATAAGTAGCTTATTGTTTGTCTTGCGCACGAATTACCCCGAGAATATCACTATTCCTGAGGATCAACTACTACTTGAAGGAACTAAAGACGACGATCAACAAGGAAGCAAAATTAATGTGATAGGTAGCTAGCAAAGTAATATGCTCATCAAAAAAGGCTTAGAATCTATGCACCAATAAGATTTTTACTTTAAAACAAACTTCCAGCCACACTTACAATATGAAGGATACCTTACTCACTACAGTACCATGTATACTCTATAACATATAGAGTATACTCACTATAATGCCATGCACCAATATGATTAATGTGATAGGTAGCTTATACAAAACATTCCATGTATACTCTATAACATATATGAAGGATACCTTACTCACTACAGTACCTCAATTGCTCATTTTGGTCTTAACAGTTCTATGAAGCATACAATCAAACATGTCATATATAGGCACAAACTTTATGAACAGACTTCATAAACCTTTGCACATGTTTTAAACCACATTCTCCTCCCTTATTTCTCCTAATAACAACTAAACTCCATCTAACATAAAACCCAATTAAAGACAATTATAATACTCTAAATATTATATAAAATAGTTAATTTTGCTTCAAAATCAAGATTTAAAACTTACCTTTATGCTTAACAGCTTTTAATGTTGAAATCGACGCTTATGATTCGATTAGAACCCTTTCTTTTTTCGCCTCGCTATCCAAATTTAACATGGGTCATCTATATCATATCAAGTTTGTTATACTATCACTATCACTAAAGACTAAAGACAACAATGGTAAGCAAGCAATAATAATCAAATTCTATTTGTGTGGAGTAATTGTGATACTAAAAACAAATTACAACAAAAACCTAAATGAATTACCCAATACCAAGATTAGGAATACCAGATTTGATGACAAAAACCTACTTTAAAATAAAAACAAATTACCCAATTCGATAGGTGACTAAACGAATTACCCAATACACAGTATACACACAATCGCCAAATCCAAAGAATTCACATACAATGTCAAACACGATTCAAGAAATTACAATGAATGAAGATAAATACATGTTTAGAAGATTCCTCTTCCTCTCCCCCCTTTCTCCCTCTTTGAAACCCAACTCGTTTGAAAATTTTGATCTCCTTAGGCAAATTTACAGTGGTAGGTGGCAATTGGCGTGGCGGCCAGAATAACTCCTCTTCCTCTCCCCTTTCTCCCTCTTCTCTATTTCGAGCTCCTCTTTTTTCCCTTCTCTCGCTCGTGTCGAGCGAATGCCCGATACTAATTTCATTCAAAGATTGATCGATCGCTTATCGTGACCGGATCGCGATCACGATTATAAGCTATCGCAAAAAACTACGCTACCAACATTTCACGCCAAATTTTGGGTGGAAATTTGTTCTAATGACCGATCAAATAGCGATTCTTCGTCATTGATATCAATTAATGACTAGAATATAAAATGGTCGTCATCATATCGATCCATTATTAAGAATATCAGCGACCGGATATGCGGTCGATGATATAATTGGTCGCTAATAGACCTTTTTCTTGTAGTGGGTTTGGCTCTTCAAAAGAATTAGAGTCCCCGGATGAACACGGGGTGAGCTTGCTATAGCACTTGACTAAAGCTAAGGATAAAGGGAAGGGGAGTCTTTTTAGACCTCACTGCTGAATCAAGAGTTTCCAAGTCTCATGAATTGAAGGGAGGTTGAATAAGCTAGAAGAAGCAAAGACATTCAAATGTAAAACCAATGGTCATGATCATGCCAAACAATAGTCTATCTTTGAACTACGGGCCAAAGATATTTATTTGTATCATCAATGGTCATGATCATGTCATACACCTCTCCATGTTTGCACTACGGGCCAAAGCTATCAATCAACAGTTCATCTTTGCACTACGAACAAAGATATCAATCAACAGTTCTTCTTTGCACTACGGGCAAAGAGAACTTTCATCAAAAGTCTTTATATGTAACATTAAAGGTCATGATTATACCAATACACAGTTCCTGGTCAGAATCATACCAATAAACAGTTCTTCTTTGCACTACAGGCCAAAGATGACTTTCAGCACAATATAAGCATGAAGATGATGACAATGATATAAAGAATCAATCAAGTGAGATCAAGGATAAATATTATAGATTTATAATTCAATTTATCTAGAGTTCAATAATGTCCAAATTTTCAACTTGAAGATCAAAACATGGATTCAATTTCAAGAATAAGATTCATAAAAGATATGGACAAAGAAAAGAAAATTAAATTCCATTGTGAATAGTATCGTATGAATAGTACCCATAAATAGTACCGTATGAATAGTACCCCGACATGAAAAGATTAAAATTTCAATAAGAGAGTTCAGACCAATATTTTAGTGAAATGATATTAGATGAAGCCTCAAGGAATTTCTAATCATTTCAGGAATTATAAAAGCAATAGTAAGTTTAGATTTAGGAATATAAAATGAAATAATAACAAGAAACTGCAAATGGATTTTCACCCGTCATGCGGTAATCTGAGTAGATAGATCATTTCAATAATTTAATAAAGAATGAATACGAAGGACCCCAACTTATTATAAATAAAATTAAATTTTCTCTATTTATTATTTTGAAATAGTAAGGGTTAATTTGATTAATGTGGTTAGTTATGGGTAAAATGCGCAAATATTTCAAATAAGCAAGTGGTTATAAAATATTCATTGTTGTCGGAGAATATTCGTTTGGTTGTGAAATATTCTTGTAATCGGGAAATATTCGTACGACGGCGCAGCCTTGTGTGAGCCCCATAACGGAAAGCGATTGTATGAAGAAAATGACAAGTATAAGTTGTTTATAAATAACGGCGTAGTTGTTACCGTTAATACTGTTGAAATACTCAGTGGTTAAAACACGGTATTGCACCAATTATTGATTCTTACGTAAGAAGGCATTACTCAAAAATTGTTACAGTAATTACTGTTCAATATTTTATTTTATTGATTCAATAATTGTTGCGTTGATATTTTATATTACTGTTGTTTAAATAATTGTCACTATATAGTATTTTCCATTATCGGAGCAATAATTCATATTATCTGAATAATATTATTAGATAACATTATTGGCAATGTCTAGAAATTTACGCTCAAGGAGAGGTTTGGGTCATCTAATTGCAAGACTTAGTAAGGAGAAATCCTTATTGGAAATCCCTCTCTTTCCTGGGAACTGCCTGGTTGTCAGTATTGTGATTCTGTAATATTATTTGTGAATAATTAATTATTGATTTATATGATGAGGAAAATATTGATTTTATGTGGATATAGATGGAGAAAATTTTTAAAGTGACAGTTGTTGAAAATTGATATTTTATCTTTTCTGATAAAATAATATTTTATTATATTATTATAATATAATAATAGTGATATTTTATAATGAATATGGGATATATGAATATATGAGGAGGAAGAGTATTTTTGTTGCAATAAATGTTAAAAACATGTTAAACATGTAAGAACCCAGCTTTTTATAAATAAAATTGAATTTTCTCTATTCATTATCTTGAAATAATAAGGAGTTAATTTGATATAATATTTTGGTTATGGGTGAAATGTGCAAATTTTACAAAATAAGCAAGTGGTTATAAAATATTCATTTTTGTTCTGAGAATATTCTTTTGGTCGTGGAATATTTTTTTTTGTCGGGAATATTAAATGACGACCAGCCAGCGACCATTCGTTAGGGGCTCATAAATGAATAACTGTCATTGATGAAGAAAACGCGACAAAGTATGACTTTTTATAAATAACGGCGTAGTTATTATCAAGTAACAATCGTTGGAATACCTAGTGGTTAAAATATAAGAATACTGCGTGGTTGCATAAAGAAAGCACACCAGTATTGCATAGTATTATTGAATTATTGATTCGTGCGTAAGAAGACACTACTCAATAATTGTTACAATGAGTTACTTGCTCAATATTTTATTTTATTGATTCAATAATTGTTGCGTTGATATTTAATATTATTGCTTTCAATAATTGTCACTTTGCGGTATTTCTCATTATCAGATCAATAATTCATATTATTTGAATAATATTATTAGATAACATTATTGGCAATGTCTAGAAAGTTTTGTTAAGGAGAGGTTTGGTCACCTAATTGCGCGCCAGTAAGGAGAAATCCTTATTGGAAAGCCCCTTCTTTCCTAGGAAAGGCCTGGTTGTCATAATTATGATTCTGTAATATTATTTGTGAATAATTAATTATTAATTTATATGATAAGAAAATATTTATTTGATATAGATATTAATGATGGATTTATTTATGTGGTTATTAATGAAGGAATTAATGCTGAGGTGTTTTATCAGTATTTTGGCGGAATGGAGATATTAAAAATCATCCGTTTATGGATTTTGGATATTTTCTGTTGGGAATTTAGAAAAACTTTCTTCTGCAAAGTTGTAGAGAATTTGATTTCAGGCAGGATGGACATAAAATTCGTATTTTTCTGATAAATGGGCTATTTTCTATGAATTATTGAAGTTTCGGAAAATAAAATATTTTTTATTAAATTATGGGTGGGACCCACTTTTGTTTAACACATGAGGGCTACTGATTTTGGTTCAAAGAAGGCTGCCTAATTTTTCAAAAGAGGTGGCGTAGGAAGTTAGAAAAAAAAATAATATTCTATTATTTTAGTCTCCTTTGGCGTTCTAACATTTTCCTATAAATAGACGCTTAGGTTAGAATTGAAAATCACACCAGAAATAAGTTTTCTTTCTCTCTATATTGTCGAGTGTATTTTAGTGAGTATTTTGATACTTTGAGTTCTTTATTATTCCGCAAGTTTCACGTCGACTTTATATTCGATATTCCGTCGTAAGTACCGTTCTTTTGAGGTAAGGGATGTTATTTTCTTCATATATGATATTATTTCTTTCAATATCATTATGACGAGGTATTGATCTGAACTTTTAATCAAATTTGGAACTTTTTGTGTCGGGGTTACTATTCACGTATATGGCACTATTCACGATATCTTTCACAAATATCTAAGACTATTCAATTAAAAATGAAATTTTCTCTTTTTCTCCAGATGTCTTTTATGGTTACTATCTTTGATTGTATACATGTTTTGATCTTTATTTTTGAATTCTACTTCACACTTGGTTATTATGGAGTATTATTGAATTTGGATAAACCAAAATACGAATCCCTAATATTTGTCCTTCTGTCTCACTAGATTCGTTCTCTAAAATGTTTTTCATCATCCTCAGTCCTTAATGGTGATACTTGATGAATATCTTTGGCCTATAGTGCAAAGATGAATGATTACATGATAAATATCTTTGGCCCGTAGTGCAAAGATGAACAGGTGTTGAGATGAACATGACCAACTGGTGATACAAATGAATATCTTTGGCCCGTAGTGCAAAGATGTATATTGATTGATGTTACAGGGATAAAATATTGATGATGGACTTTTAAATTCATAGATGATAGTAGATTTCATTCTCTACTTAACTCTTCTAATGGATTGTTGTTTCCGCTGCTGTTGTTGATCTAAAACTTGTTGTCTATTATATTCCATTAGATTTTTCCCTGTTGCAGACTAACGATAATTTGTTATATATTATCTTAGTCATAATATTCTTTACTGGGCTAGTTGAGCTCACCCTTTTCCTTTTTGTTCCATTTTTCTTCTCAAGAGGTGAGAACATAGCATGATCGAGTCGGGGTATGGAGTGATGGTTCTAGAAAGATGTTTTAGTAGTCCTCTCTATTTCTGTAAAATAGTGTATGAATAATTGTAATGAGAACTTATTTGGGTGTGGATATTATGCAGAAGACAATATTTGTATTTAAACTCACAAATATGTGTCATTGTCATATTTTGCACGACAATTGTATTATTGAAGTTGTAGTTTTCTTTTTGTACCATGTATTTGGCAACTCAGAATGGGTGTTGTATACCTATTTTGGGGGCGTCACAAAACATGTCGGTGGACCCCATTTCTTGACTGAAATTTGATTATAGCCTGTAAAATCGCTCGTTTGTGGATTCGGTCAATTTCTGTTTAGAATTTGGAAAAACTTTCTTCTGTAAAGTTGTAGATAATGAAATTTCCTATGGAAAAGACATAAGGTTCAAATTTTTCTGACAAAAGGGCTATTTATTATGATTTATTGAAGTTCCAGAATAATTGAATTTTAAAGTTTTAAATATTTTTTTTAATAAAAACGTTTTTCCCATTTTGTGGGCATCATTAACATGTGCTAGGGGCTGAATTCAGTTGGCAATGGTGTGCATAGGAATTTGGTTAATAAATATTATTAATTTATTAAATTTTCTACTTTGGTGTTCTAAGTAATTTCCTATAAATAGGGTGCTTAGGTTAGAATTGAAAATCACACCAGAAACTGAAGTTTTATCTCTATTTCTCTATCGATATATTGAGCGTATTCTTGTGAATATTTTGATTCTTTGAGTGTTATACGGTGTAAGTTCCCTTCAGCACTATTCCAGCCAGAAGTACTATTCTTTCGAGGTAAGGGATGTTATTTTCTTCAATATCATTATGCCAAAATATTGGTTTGAACTTTTAATCAAATTTGGAACTTTTTGTGTCGGGGTTACTATTCACGTATACGACACTATTCACGTATACGGCACTATTCACGAATACAACACTATTCATCAAAAAATGAATTTTTTTTCCTTTTCGTCCAAAATATCTATTATGGATACTAGCTTTGATTGTATCCATGTTTTGATCATTCTTGAATTTTACTCCACTATGATTATTTATGAGGTATTTTTGGACATGGATAAACCGAAATACGAATCCTTAATATTTATTCTTTTGTTTCACTGGATTCGTTTTCTTTAAAATATTTTTCATCATCCTCAGTCCTAAATGATGATATTATTGAATATCTTTGGCATGTAGTGCAAAGATTAATGTGATTTTATGATGAATATCTTTGACTGTAATGCAAAGATGTACACAGTGTTGAGATGAACATGACGGTGATGAATATCTTTGGCTCAGAAAGTGCAAAGATGAATATTTAATTCAAGATGAATATTGATTGATGTTACAGGGATAAAATATTGATGATGGACTTTTAAATTCATAGATTATAGTAGATTTCATTCTCTACGTGACTCTTCTATGAATTATTAATTCCGCTGCGAATATTGATCTAAGACTTGTTGTTTATTATATTCTCTCAGATTTTTCCTTGTTGAAGACTAACAATAATTTGTTTTATATTATCTTAGTCATAATGTTCTTTACTGGGCTAGTTGAGCTCACCCTTTTCCTTTTTGTTCCATTTTTCTTCTCAGGAGGCGAGAATATAGCGAGTACTAGTCGGGGTATGGAATAATGGTTCTAGAAGTTGTTTTAGTAGTCCTCACCATTTTTGTAAAATAATGTATTAATAATTGTAATGAGGACTTATTTGGGTGTGGATATTGTCTAGAAGACAATATTTGTATTTAAACTCACAGTTTAAGTGTTGTCATATTTTGCACGACAATTATAATAATAAAGTTGTAGTTATTTCAGTACCATGTATTTGACAACTCAGAATGGGTGAATACCTATTTTGGGGGTGTCACAATTATTCACCATGCATGCGATAATCCGCGTAGACAGGTTACTCCCGCATATTAATAAAGAATGAATACGAAGGGTTATTCACCATGCATGCAGTAATCCGCGTAGACAGGATACTCCCGCAGATTAATAAGGAATATAATGACAACCCTTATGAGTATGAAGTAAATAACATCCTTTACGAATACGAAAGAAATAATACCCCTTACGAATACGAAAAATAATATCACTTACGAATACGAAAAATAATATCTCTTACCTGTAAGGGATTGGATACTGCAATAGTGAAGTAGCATAATACTCTTTTTCTTTCTCTCTATAGTTTCTCTCACTATAACTTGTGATTATAACTTTTCTCTTCAAATTGGTAGAAAATAATGAATGGATGAAGTAGTATTTATAGGCTAGGAAAAGGTGATAAATTACAATATTAATTATACTTTAGTACCTTCATCTTTGCCTCCATTTTTAATTTAGTCCCTCAAGTATTATAAATCATGCATAAACTCCCCTAATAGTACTTGCATATGAACCAATAGTTCCTTGCATGTGAACCAATAGTTCATTGCATGTGAACTAATACCAATTAATTGCTCATTTATCTAATTAATTACTCGTTTGGTCAATTTAACATCCAAAAATCAACTATTATTGAAATAAATGTCGATTTCCACTAACACTAATATTCTCAACACAATGAAAATATTTTTATCAACAATTTCATCTTTGAATTTCAAAGTTTGACTTTTTACAAAAAAAGTCAACAGTTAACTTTTTGACCAAAAAGTTAACCCCGATAAATTTTGTGTTTATAGTCTATTTTGACTAATTTCATCGTCCCGGACTCAAATATCTCGTCCACGTCTCCAAATTCAACTTCGAACTCAAATTCAATTTTTAATTTCATTTTCTTGTGTTTTATACATACTTTTGCTCGCTTAGTTAGTTCAAACTATTTAATTAATCTTGACTAACTATTAAATTAAATCTCATCATTTATCGCTAATAAATATATATAACACATTTTTAATCTTTTAATAATTATTCATCATTAATATTACAACTCACAATATTGACAACTAGATCCTTCCCACGAAAGAGGGGACTTTCTGATAAGGATTTCTCCTTATTGGCGTGCAATTAAATAACTTAACCCATTTCTTCGACAGAACTTTCTAGATATTGTCAATAATGCAAATAATAATATGAATAACTGTGTCGTCTCAATTATTAATTTAATAATATAAAATAATTTGCAGATGATATTTTGACAATAATAGAATCAATAATATAAGATACTATGCAATAACTACTGTGACAATTATTGAATAAAACTGAGTAACTTCTTACATAAGCATCAATAATCAGAGATACTTTGTAATACCATGTGCTACTTTTCAATACTATGTACCACTGTGGAACAACGCGTATTATTGTATTTTTCTCACCGGGTATTTCAATAGTTTAATAATAAAAGTTTTGCTGTTATTTTTATAAAAAAATATTTTTGTCGCTTTCTATATCCGACAGTTATTCCGTTGTGGGGTCTACCAATGATTGCGTCATCATACGAATATTCTCCGACAAAAAGAATATTCTCCGACCAAACAAAAATTCCCCGACACAACAAATATTTTATGATAACTTGCTTACTTTGTAAAATTTTTACATATCACCCTTAACTTTAACCCTTTTATCAATTTAACCATTTACTGAAAAGAATAATTATTATAAGAAAAATTGAATACTTTTATTTCATAAAATTCGGGGTATTACAATTATGTTGCTAATGTTCCCAAGTCCACAACAAGAGCATGAATCAAGTTCCCGTGGATTTGGCAAAGTTGGCATGTCTTGACAAACTCTAAACAATCTCCTTCCCTTTTTGGCCAGTAATAACCATGATCAATAAGCTGTTTATACAACTTAGCTCCTCCTTGGTGTTCATCTTTTTGCATTTGATGGACCAAATCTTTAGCCTCTCCTAACTCCAAACATTGTAAGGGCTTGCCATTGAACCCTCTTCTAAATAATTTTCTGTTTTTTAAGAACAATCGTTGTGATATCCTTTTTATTATGAATGCAACCTTCTTTTCGGTAGGAAAACTTTCTCTTAGTAAAAACTCCACATAAGGGATTCGCCAATCCGTTATGTCATCAATGAAGGCGCATTCCTCCTCCCCGGGTTATTCTTGGCACAAAACACATTATCGCTGAAGTGCATTTGATTCCTTCTTCATTTCGGGCCAATAATACCCTTGGAGCCGCAATATGCGATATAGCCAAATATCTTCCATTCGACAGCTCTCTTTATGCACCTTATACAATACTTTATTCGCTTCTTGCCTCCCCAAGCATCATGTCAATACACCATCTACTTCTTTGTGATACAAGACTCCTTTGATAATGTTGTATTTCTGAATTAAAGCTCCATTGGTGATATTGTTCCCTCTTTTGTTTGCAATTGATGAGAGATGTCATGTCTCTAATCATCAATCATGTGTTTGGGGAAAAATTCTAGGATCGTGGTTGGGAGGGTTCTCCTTAATACCTTCACATCCAAGTCCTCTCCTTGGACATACACTCGAGATGCTACTATTGTCAATGCATCAAGTTATTTATTTTATCCTCTTGGCACATATTCAATCACCACCTTCTTGAAAGTCTTCATCATTTTTTGTGCTACAGTTTGTTATGGTGCCAAGACAGGTTCTTTCACTGCGAATTATCCTCTTAATTGTTGCAGTATAAGATTTGAATCTCCCTTTTCTTTAAGATGTTTGGCTCCCAACTCTTGAGAAGCCAATAATCCTAATATAAATGATTCATATTCTGCTTCATTGTTCGTGCAGTGTAAATCCAATTTATTTGACAATGCCACTTCTTTCCCTTCTTTGGTGGTCAATACCACTCCTGCCACTCATTTTCCTTCTGTAGATGACCAGTCGAAGGCCAAACTCAACTATTCTAGGTCTTTATCCATTAAATTAATTTCTTCCACTTCTCCTCCTGGAAGATCCTCAAAGGGAGGTTCATACTCTTCATTTAGAAATTGAGTTTGCAAGTCTGCCAAGGCTTGAAATTTGATCGCCTTTGGTGTCACACACTTGATGTCATACTTTAAAAGAATCATCATCCATCTAGCAGGTCTTCCTACCCATGCTGGACTAGTCAAAAAATATGTGATCGGATCAGTTCTTATTGTGAGCTTCACTTCATGCACCAAAAAATAATATCGCATTTTCTGCGCAATAAACATCAATGCTAAACAATGCCTCTCCACCTGTGAATACATGGTTTCTGGTCCTCTGACTATCCGACTAATGTTACACATGGGTTTTTCCTCTTCATCTACCTCTTGCGTGATCAATCCACCTATAGACTTCTTGGTATATATGATGTAAAACTGCAATGGTATTCCTCTCTGTGGCATTACCATCATTTGTTTTGAAGCCTAAATTCCTTTTAGCTTCTCAAAAGCTTGTTGTTGGTCTTGGCCCCAATCTCATTCTACCATTCATTTTAGAAATTTCCCAAAAGGTTCCATATCTTCTTCCAATGCTGGCATAAATCTCATCAGGTAGGAAACCTTCCTTAGAGAGATCTTCAACTATTTCTGCGTTTTTGGTGGGGGCATCTCTGTAATAGCTTTCTTCTTGCTTGGGTCTACCTCCAGACCTCTATTATGCACTAGGAAACCCACAAAATTTCCAGTTGTTATCTCAAAGGCACACTTCTTCGGATTCGTCTTCAACTTGTACCTTCGGCACCGCTGATAGACAAATAATTCATACATTTTATTATCCCTAATTTTGTCCTTTTAATTATATTAGTTTATTTAATTAATATGCTTTTTATGTAGAATTTAATATTTTGTTGCAATAAAGTTAAAATCTTGGTGATCAAGTGATATTTAATGTTCTTATTCATATAAAGAAATATCCAAGAAGAATCCTACAACAGAAAAAAAGAGGTGGAACAATCTCGGTGTGCAAGTTAAATCCAGCAAGAGAGGGGAAAGTCTATCTAGAAGATCTCTTTGAGAAGTTGATTACAACTAGGAAGTTGAAACCTACATGAAAAGAGACTCTAAGCCAAGAAGGAAAGAAGAGGATAAAAGGGAACCAAAGCGACCAAGTTCAATGAATCTAAATTATTGCACAAATTTATTTTCCCTATAAATAGGTCTCTTATTTTAGAGAGAAGAGGTATTAAGTATTGTATTAGTTTAGGTTAGGAGTATTAAATTAATTCTTCATTCTATGTTGGTTGGATGCATGATCGTTAATTAAAAGGAGTTTTCTTATTTATTTTTAATCTTCTTCTCTTTTTTATTTTAGTTAGTTTATTTATTTTCATGTCTAGTTAATTTTTTATATCTAGGATGAAGATGAAATTAAATAATTATTCATGATAATATTTTTTATCTCTTCTATTAGTTATGTTTTTATATTTAATTGATTTCTCTTTCATGTTTTGTTATTGAAATACCTTCGTTTTATAGTTCTTATGTGATTTTAAATTAATTAACCGGTTTTGATAGATTATTATTAAGATATGAGTTTTTCATAATCCATGCTTGCTCGAAGAAGTTTTGATGAGTTATAGTTATTCCTTAAATTTTTAGTCTATACTTGCCCACGTTAATTGCAAAATTACTAAATTAAAGGAAAGGGAGATCAAAATCATAGTTAAGTTATAAAAATAGAAGATATTGAATTATTATTGTTGACGTTGGGAAAATTTCCTTTTTTTGGAATTCCTCTTTTAATGATTTCTTAGCCTTTATGTTTTATATGTGTTGAATTTCATATGAAAGGGCGAATTTGAAAAGAGACCCACACAAAATGTCATCGATTTGAAAATTCAGAGTCGGCAGTTGGTAGTAGTGAAATAGTTGTACCAACTCAACCGAATTTGAAAAGTTTTGCAAAAGGCCCAATTATTGGACTCTGTTTAACAGGCCTTGAAAACAGAGATTCATAGAGTTCGGGGGCTTGATTAAGCGGGGGAAAGGTGTTAGGCACCCCTCGACTTCTGTGAAAATATGGTTACCACGCCTTTTTAATTCCCTATTTATTTGAAGTGTGTGTAGTAAATTGGGCCTAAGTGAATTATTTGTATGTAGTGGTATGTCTCGTTTGAACCTATATATAAAAGGTTTGACTTGTATAAAAGTTCAATTTTAAAACAAGGCATATAAGATAATTTTTTGAAAATAAGTTTTCAAACCCTTATGCTCACATAGTAACTGAGGCCTTTGATACTTCCATTTTATTTCGTATTCGACTTGTTTTGATTTTATTCTCGAGATGCAAAACATCTTCGACAAAATAATATACATATAAGTGTCGGGCTCCTTATGGGTATGAAAGTCATCGAAAAATGTCCAAGCACCACACATATGATTTGCAAGCTAACTATGCAACTAAAAAGGTCCATCATGGGAACCAGATCTAGATCCGTCAGCTGGATCTTAGATCTCATGGCTCATAGGCTCACATAATATCATATGAATAGCCTTCATAACGAGGATACTAAAATAAAATAGATATTTAATCTAAACAATGCAAAACAAAGGATTCATCAGTTAAATCCCTACATACGAGTAGCCAAGCTTCCCATTCCCTCTAGATACAGATCTGAGGTCACGTAGTTGCTTAATATTTACAAAAAGTCTTAAAAGAAAATTAGATTTAAATAAATCTAGTCCACAAACATTAATATCACAACTTTACATTAAATAAATAGTTAAAACATATATTTTAATCATGCGAGAAACAATTAATATATATATATATATATATATATATATATATATATATATATATAAAAGCAATAAAAAGTCACGAATTTAGAATCCAAGCATAACTGTTAAATATATTAAAGCGGTAAAAAGGCCATGAATTTAGAATCCAGGGCAAACTGGTAAATATATATATATATATATATATATGTGTGTGTGTGTGTGTGTGTGTGTGTGTGTGTGTGTGTGTGTGTGTAAACAAGTAAAAGCCACATATTTTCGATCCAGACTTAACTGTTTGATTCAAATATATATATTCAAAATTTCTCTCTTTCTTCTCCCTCTTGCCCGAGTTTTGACTATGAATCTGCCAAAGTCACAGTTGTCGTCCTCTTGCCCTTCTATGCAACTGTTCCATTCAAAGTCACTGTTCGATGCAACTCTCGAGCTCAATTAGGACAAGGAACTCCAAGAGGATTCTAAATTTTTAATTAATCAAATCACTAGTGTCTAGGTAAGTGGTTCAAAAGGTAAACGCCTAAAGAACATGTGGTTATTCAATTAGTCACCGTACCTACGGAGAGACTCCCACCTTTCTTACACTTACTTGTCTAGTTGTGTGATTAATTTTGAATTTGGTGGACCTTAAGGTGTAACTTGGAACAGTTAGGAGATGTCTAGATTTAGTTTAAGTTAATCGTAGAATTATGATTTTTATTTTATTTTTATCTTCTTCTTTTTTGTGTGACTTTCGTGGTTAGTTGTTTTTTTTTTGTGATTTGTGAAAAGATGGATTCTTATTATAGTTGGAATAATAATTTTGCTTGGAATGGAGAACCCTATGAAAATTTTAATACAAATCAAGTAAATAAATTTTTTCTAACTTATCAAAATTCTTATCTAAGTTCATATCCATATTCGGATCCATAATCTTAATATCCACAATAATTATCAAATGAAGAAGAGGAAAAACTTAATGCCTTAGAGAAAACTGTGGAAGATTTAATGGAAAATCAATTTAGCACGAATCAAGTTATATCTCGTCTAGAAATTTAAATGAGTAGATTAGCCACTATAATAAATGAACAAGAGGTGGGTGAATTTTCTAGTAACTGAGGATAATTTTGAAAATCTTGATGGTTGTGGAAATGATGAGGAAAATAAAATCTTTGTATTCAATTCTACACAGTTTGAGTCAAACAAATTTGAGGAGTCTAAAAATTATGAGTCTATGCCTAAAATTGATCATGTCACATTTAATGAGTCAGTTGAAAAAATCTATTAGCCTAAAGCTCCATACCCTGAAAGACTTATTCCTAAAAATCTACCTAGTGATTTTTTGGACCAACCCATTAAATTAAACATGATACAAGAGTTGTCCAAGACCCAAGAAATAATTGAAAATAGACCCTTAATTGAAAAAGATCCAATTAATTTTTTCTTAAATCACCTTGACAAAAATTGGAATGAATTAATCTGAACATTTAGTTAAGGTCAATGGGCTGTTGAGATCCACTACACATAAGTCAACTAGAACATGTATTTGAACCAATTCTTCCATCTTTTGAACATGTTAGTGAATGTTTTCCCGAGGTCGATTCTAAATACAATTCTAATGAAAAGTCTGACTATTTTCAATTTTCTAGACCTCTGGAAAATTATAAAAAGTTCACACTCACGTACCGATTTGTATCATTCATATGTAGTCACGTAGTTTTTAGGATGTATGAAATTCGTAGGTATGTACATTTATTTTTCTTCTCACCACATTTTCTTGCAGAACAAATGCCCCACATACAAGTTACAATTTTTTCATTTCTTTGTTCTCTATTTTTAACTCGTATACATTGAGGACAATTTATGATTTAGGTATGGAGGGAGTTTATATGTATTATTATATTAGATTTTTCCCCCTTTTTTAGGAAAATATACTAAAAAAAATTAAAAAAATTGAAAATTTGTTTGACTTTTTATGAGTTGGATTTACTCTAATAAGTATTTGTGGAGTAAAAATTCATGAGTAAGATTAAAAGATTTAGAACTCTTGAACTTTTGATTAGATACAAAATCTAGTTCGAAACACCATCTGGAATAAAATTGATTTCATAAGCATTTTTTGCACTTCATGTTTACACTAATTCTTAGTTGTGGGGTATAAACTACAATTCAAGTAATTTCAAAAAAAAAGAAAAAAAAGTTGAAAAAAATAAATAAATAACTGCTTCAATGTCCATTGAACGAAATAATTGGGTATTCAAGCCTCAGGAAGCATCGATATTCATGCAGAAAAGTGTGATGGATAAAAGTAGTTTGACTAGTCTAGTTTTGTGGCCTTTGTTAGTCAAGTTTGTAAACTCTTAGGGGTATATCTACACCTAGTGCCCTAAAGCCAACTAGTTTGGGAGTCATTGGTCCAACTCTCGCTCCATGGGTAACTTTGAAAAACCTAAGAAAACGAGACATTGAACAAGTCAAGAAAAAAAATAAAATAAATAAAATAAAAAAATAGAAAAAATGAGTTTGATGAGTTACATCACATACACAATGCATGCATTACATGAAATTAATTTAATGAAGGATGGTGTCTAGAATGAAGATCGAGTATTTTTGAATATGTGAAAGTGTGCTTTTGAATTTGATCTTACTTATATATAATGCCCATATATACTTAGTAGTTTTCTTTCAATCTCATAATTGGTTAAACTCAAAAAGATTTTATTTTATTTATAATTTTATGGGTATATTCACTACAAGCCCTCAAGAGACACAACCCGTCCACTTGGGGTAACCTTTGGGGTTTAAAGGCTTGTTGCACATGCTAAGTGAATTCGTGTTTCCTACGAAAATGGGCTAGTTCTAGTTTTCTTTTCTTTTATTTTACTCGAGGACAAGCAAAAGCTAGGTATGGGAGTATTTGATAGACACATAATTCATACATTTTATTATTCCTAATTTTGTCCTTTTAATTATATTAGTTTATTTAATTAATATGTTTTATTTTTATTTGTAGGATTTAATATTTTGTTGCAATAAAGTTAAAATCTTGGCAATCAAGGAATATTTAATGCTCTTATTCATATAAGTAAATATCCAATAAGAATCCTACAACAGAAGGAAAGAGGTGGAACAATGTTGGTGTTCAAGTCAAATCCAACAAGAGAAAGGAAAGTCTATCTAGAAGATCTCTTTGAGAAATTGATTGCTACTAGGAAGTTAAAACCTACATGGAAAGAGACTCCTGGGAGATTACCATATAGAGATTGAAGCTAAGAAGGAAAGAAGGGGATAAAAGGGAACAACAGTGACCAAATTCAATGAATCTAAATTAGGGCACAAATTTATTTTTCTTATAAATAGGTCTCTTATTTTAGAGAGAAGGGGTATTAGGTATTGTATTAGTTTAGGTTAGGAGTAGGAGTATATTAAATTCATTCTTCATTGTACATTAGTTGGATGATCGTTAATTGTACGTTGGTTGGATGATCGTTAATTCAAGTGAGTTTTCTTATTTATTTTTAATCTTCTTCTCTTCTTTATTTTGGTTAGTTTATTTATTTTCATGTCTACTTAATTTTTTATATCTAGGATGAAGATGAAATTAAATAATTATGCATGATAATATTTTTCATCTTTTATATTATTTATGCTTTTATGTTTAATTGATTTCGCCTTCATGTTTCGTTATTGAAATACCTTCATTTTATAGTTCTTATGTGATTTTAAATTAATTAAGAGGTTTTGATAAATTATTGTTAAGATATGAGTTTTTCATAATCCATGCTTGCTCGAAGAAGTTTTGATGGGTTATAGTTAATCTTTAAATTTTTATAATCTATACTTGCCCACGTTAATTGCAAAATTACTTAATTAAAGGGAAGGAAAATCAAAATCATAGTTAAGTTATAAAAATAGAAGAGATTGAATTACTTATTATGTTTATTGTTTAATGGATTTGGATTCCTAGATTGCTTTCTTATTATTAGTTAGTTTAATTATAGTTAATTAATTCTCAATCTTTCTTTCTAATTCGCCTAAAATAAATTTTAGGGATGTTTTAAAAAATTGATCTAGTATCTATGGTTCGACCTGCACTTGCCAAATTTACAATAGACGTCGCACACTTGTAGTACATAAATCACTCAAACACCTTTTTTAAGTCCTCCACGTGGGTTGTCGCCATTTTAAAATTTACCATTATATCTTCCACGTAGTCCTCCACTATATCGTGAATCATGTCATGAAATATAGCGTGCATTGACTTTTGGTAAGTTGCTCCCACATTGTTTAACTCGAATGACATTACTACATAGAAGAAATTCCCAAATGGGGTACGAAATGTTGTCAACTCTACATCTTCTACGGACATCTTTATCTGATTATAACCTACAAACTCATCCATGAATGACATCATCTCATGATTGGCCATTGCATCTACCAAAGTGTCTATGTTGGGCAGCGGGTACATGTCCTTTGGGCATGCCTTGTTCAAGTCTCTAAAATCTAAACATATTTGTAACTGTCCCTTGGATTTATTTACTGGTATAATACTGGATAGCCATATTGGATGTTGAATTATCTTGATAAACCCTACTTCCAGTAACTTCTTGATTTCTTCCTTTATTTGGGTTTCAACTTCAGGTGCATAGTTGTTAGGTGCTTGCTTTACTGGTTCTATTCTCGGGCTTATGTTTAGATTATGCTCTACTAGCTCCTTGTCAATCCCAAGCATCTCATTGTAATTCCAAGCAAAGACATCCCTGATCCCTGTACTCTCGCAGTAATTTCACGAGCTCTTTCTTCTTATTAGCATTCACCTCTTTTTTGACATAAGTTAGTCTTGGCGTTCCTCTATCTGTTGCCAAATCAACTTCTTCTAATTCACTTTGTTAAGGTTTTGGCCTATCCTTAAAGCATTCTGGAGTTGGTTCTACGTTCTGTTGCACAACTTTTCCCTCTTTATTACTGCTGGAGTGGAGGATACCTCATGAGTCCTCAGGTTTGACTGTTCCCTTAGGCTCTTTCCCATTATACCGTTACAAGCAAAACAATACCTTTCCATCGGGTTTAACAACCCTATCCCATTTCGTCTTCTGGACATCTTCTAATTATGTTGTCCGCTTGGATTTATTTTGTTCCTAGAATCTTCAGGGTCTGCTGGCCTCTTCTTTTTTCCTTTTCCTTCCTTCTACAGATCCACTACCACTGGTTTTCTTGTTCTTGGAAAATTCTCCTTATTTCGAGGTTTTCTTGTTTTCTTTCTTTGCAAGTACGTACTTATCCTCCTGCACTTACTCCCAGCTTACTAACATTAGGGAGTCAGGCTTTACAATCTGGTTCTCTCCCTCTTCAACGACATCATCAAAAAAAGTTACTTCGATGACATTTGCCTCCTCTGGTTCGAAGGGATTTCTTGTTGCTAGTACCTTCACTTCTATCCCTTTCCAAATAGCTTTTAGGCATTGGTGAAAGATGTAAGACCCTAACTTTTTATGAATAAAAATTTAATTTTCTCTAAATGTTATTTTGAATAATAAGGTATGGATTTGATATAATGTTATAGTTGTGGGTAATATTTACAAATTTTGCAAAGTAAGCAAGTTGTCATAAAATATTTGTTTGGTCGGGGAATATTCATTTTATCAGGGAATATCCGTACGATGGCACAATCATTGGTGGACCCCACAACGGAATTACTGTCGTATATTGAAAGCGACAGAAATAAACTTTTTATAAAAATAACAGCAAAACTTTTACCGTTAACTGTTGAAATACCCTGTGATAAAAGTACGATGTCGTAATGTGGTACGCACAAAATGGCATACTGGTGTTATCTGATATCTCTTATTATTGATTCTTACATGAGAAGTCACTCAGTTAATTCAATTATTGTCACAGTAGTTGATGCATAGTATCTCATATTATTGATTCAATTATTGTCACAGTATCATCTGCACAATATTTTATATTATTAAATCAATAAATGAGACGACACAGTTATTCATATTATTATTTTTATTATTGACAATGTCTAGAAAGTTCTGTCGAGGAAATGGGTTAGGTCATTTAATTGTGCGCCAATAAGGAGAAGTCCTTATCGGAAAGCCCCCTCTTTCCTGGTAATGATCTAGTTGTTAATATTATGAGTTATAATATTAATGATGAATAATTGTTGAAGATTAAAAATGTGTATATTGAAGACAAGAAATAAATAGAGGGGTTTTTCATGAAGTATTTGTTATAAGTTTGGCTTATTACATGGACCCCATTTACTCATTTTTCAACTCAGTTTTGTTTTATTTTATATATATATATATATATATATATATATTATATAAGTTTTGTTTTATTATTATTATAATAGTAATAAAATATAAAACTTTTTATATAAAATGGAATATTTTTATATTATATATAAAGTTATTCGTTTTATTAGATTATAAATAGAATATATTATATTTTACATAAAGTTTTTATTTTATTAGAATATTTTATTGCACAGTAATGAATAGTAAAAATCAGAATTCTCGCCCGTGAAATCGTCTAAAATTTACTGTGCAATCCGTGATTATTTTCTTAAATAGTATCATGTCATTCTCCTATAAATAGGATGCTCAATTAAGAAATAAAAATCACACCAGAATTAGAGAATTCTTCTTCTATAATATTGAGTGTATTTCTTTTGAGTTTAAGGAAACTTTGAGTGTAGCAAATAGTGCAAGTTTTCTTCAAGAATACATCTGCTATACCAGTTAGAATTACTCTCTTTTTAAGGTAATGGGAATTATTTATTTCATATTCATAAGAGATATTATTTTTCGTATTTGTACGGAATATTATTTTCGTTCAATATTCGTAAGGAATATTATTTTCGTTCAATATTCGTAAGGGATATTATCTTCGTTCAATATTCGTAAGGGATATTATTTTCGTTCAATATTCGAAAGAAATATTATTTTCTTTCATACTTTATAGTATGTCAGTAATATTATTTCATTTCATATTCTTTAATCTACACTTATTTTGATAAGTATTGCTTCTATAATCCCTGAAATTAGTAGAATATCCTTGAATTTGCACTTTATCTAGTATCGTTTCATTGGAATATTGGCTGAACTTTCGTATTAAATTTTAATATTTTCATTCGAGGTACTATTCACGAAGTACCATTCATACATATGGTATTATTCATACGATACTATTCATGGGTACTATTTATTCATATGGTACTATTCACGAAGTACTATTCATGACCAAAATTTATTTCTTTTCTGTCCAAATTATTTTTTATACATGAATATCATTCTTGAATTTTACTCCACAATTAATTATCATGTTGACAATTTAGACATTCTTAAACTCTAGATAAACTGAATTATAAATCTTTAATTTTTTATCTTTGATCTCACTTGATTAATTTTTTTATATCATTGTCATCATCCTCATGCTTATATTGTGATGAAAGTCATCTTTGGCTCGTAGTGCATAGATGGACTGTTGATTGGTATGATTATGACCAAGAATTATGTATCAGTATAATCATGACCTGTAATGTTACAGACAAATGATGTGGTAAAAGTCCTCATTGGCCCGTAGTGCATTGATGGACAGTTGTTTGGCATGATCATGACCACTGTTGATAATAATGAATATCATTGGCATGTGGTGCATGGATAATTCGTGGATGTGATACTAACGAATATCCTTGGCCTGTAGTGCATGGATAATTCGGTGATGTGGATTATTTATTGAGATATGTTACAGAGATAAAATATTGATGATTTTAAATCATAGAAGATAGTAGACATCATGCTCTACTTGACTCTTCTAATGGATTACTTGTTCCGCTGCAGTTAAACTTGATGTCTATTATATTCTATCAGTTTTTTACACTGTTGAAGGCTAAGGATAATTTATTCTACATTATCTTAATTATAATATTTTTTTTTACTGGGATAGTTGAGCTCACCCTTTTCTTTCATTGTTCTCTTCAGGAAATGAGAATATAGCTGGGACTAGTCGGGGAATAGAATGATGGTCCAAGATGGTGGCTATAGTAGTCCTCACTATTCTATAAAATAGTGTGATAATAATTATAATGAGGACTCCATTTGAGTTTGGATATTGTCTATGAGACAATATTCGTGTTAAAACTCTCAGCTTATGTTTTGTCGTATTCTGCACGACAATTAATAATTGTGTAAATTAAGTTTGTATTTGAATTCTGTGTCATGTATTTAGCGACTCAGAATAGGTTGTATGGACCTATTTTGGGGGCGTCACAAAAGACTGATGGTATTACCCCGTAATCATTTTGCCAAGCCCTTCCTAGCAAGACATGATATGTTGTATCCACCTTGACTACATGGAACATCACAGGGTCCCCGGATCTTCCCAACTTGCATATCCACCTTGATGTGTCCAAGGGTTCTTGTTCTTTGGTTATTGAACCCTATAATGTTTGTTTTTTTCCTTAACAATCTTCTTCTCTGGCAAGCCTAACTATTTAAACACAATGTAGAGCATAATATTTACAGACGCTCCATTTTCAATGAATACCCTTCGCACTTATATGCTATTTATTACTGTTGTCACATACATCGACATTTTGTGCGGGTATCTTATCTCTCTATCAACTTTAAAGAAAGATATCTTATTTTCTTCTTCTATCGTCTTCACGAATCCTTAACTTACAGCCATGCAGGTTTCCTGCATCTCATCGGCTTTAATGATTGCCTTGGTTGCTTCTATTCTTGCTTCCTTGGCCAATCCTATCTGATCGAAAAAATTCTGAATTTGGCTCCATTCATTAACGCCGTCACCTGCAAGCTTAAACCATATTCCTCACTTTCTTCTGACATTTTTGAATTTTCCATCATCTCAACTTCCGAGACTGCACCATGGGTAATAGTGTTGCGCGTTTCTTTTTCTTTGTGATTTGGTAGTGGCTTATCATGTACGCTTCTTTCTTTTACCAGTTCAATTTATTCGGTCGCTAGCTTTTCATAGTATATCCTCCGCAGACTGTAACAATCCATAATGGAATGTCTACGTATTGGTGATATACACAGAATTCCGGTCTTCTTTTCATCTCTTCCCTTGCAACAAATCTAAGCCTCGGAGGTTTCACCACTCCGTGCTCAACCCATTGTTCGTCTAGACCCCTGAATGCCTTCTCACTGCATGTAATAGCCTCCGGGGCTGACTTTCTTGCATATTTGTCCCCGATTTTTCCTCTGCTCTATTCAAAATTTCTCTCTTTCTTCTCCCTCTTTCCGAGGTTTTGACTAAGAATCTGCCAAAGTCAAAGTTGTCATCCTCTTGCCCTTCCATGCAACTGTCGTATGGTTGGTGGGCAGTGTCATGATTCCTCCCAAGTCTTGTGAAAAAGACGAGAGGGTCGCAAATGAATCATAGACCTTTGTAATGAGATGGGGCTTGAAGGCATCTAAAGCACCATTGTTACATATGTTCACCAAAAATTTTTCTTTAATTGGTTTTACACACTTCTGTGTTTGAGCCCTAAATTTGTCAAAATAATCTGATAGCTCCTTGTTCAGCTTCTACAATGGTTATCTGTTTCTGCACATAGAAGAATTTCTTAAAAAATTGTAATTTGAGATCATCTCAATCATGGATCGACCCTTTCTCCAAATTATAGTACCAACTGAAGGCACTATCAGTCAAAGTCTTTTTGAATTCCCTCATCAACAAATTGTGATTGTTCGCTTCATCATATCATAACCACAGAGACATCGATTCTACAAAACTAGTAATATATTCCCTGGCATTTCCTGCTCGATTATGATTGTGATTGTGATTGTTCACTTCAGTCCCTACTCGAAATGTCTTGCCTTTCTCTCGTCAGTATGCACTTGATATGTGGCGAACCTGGCCAACTCGTTGAATCTTGCCGCATAGTCTACTACGGACATATTCTCATGTTTCAACTCCAGAAACTGAACCTCCATTTGGTTCTGCGAGCTGGTCAAAAAATACATCTCGAAGAACATCTCCTTGAATTTCTCCCAGGTTATCACACCTTCTCCTCCCCCCGTAGCTTTGTTTGCCGCGCCACCAATAACTAGCTTCTTGATTTCAAAGCATTTAATGTCATAGTGCGATTTTTTGTCTCTTCTCTTACTCTGGCGACATCAAACACCTTGTCCATCTCCATAACCCAGGTTTGAGCTTCTATCGGGTTCATGGAGCCTTTAAACTCTGGCGGTCCCACCGCCTTGAAATCCTTGAACGCTGTTTTTGGTGGAGCTTGAGGTTGATTGTTAATTGCTCCAGCCAGTAAATTCACCAACTGCTGAACGAGGTCAGCATTGGTGTTGTTGTTGTTATTCTTTGACCCTTCCTGGGCTGGTTGACGATTTGTTTGTCTTCTTGGCGGCATAATTCTGTTAAGAATATACACTTATTAAGTCTTTATTCAATCCCTTAAACATTTAAGGCTTAACTAAAACATTTAATCATAATCACTTAACACATTATATCAATAAACTCTAATATTTATTCAAATTGAAAGTTTTAACATCAAACGATAAAGATCACTTTATATTTACATCGACTATCCCGAGATAAAGAATCTACTGTGATTTAAAACATTAAAATATTCCTTTGTTCATAAACACATCTAATTTACATCTATAACTACCGGATAGATTTTCACATAATTAAACTAATCTTATCAACGCTTCATTAAAGTATTGAATAACCTTTGCTCGTTCGTTCTTCTTCCATGATGCGGACATTGTCCTGCGATCTAACATATATCTGATGGTAGACCTTCAAACTGGATTGGATACCTCATAACTCGATCCCGGCCGCATCCATTTGCATTTTTTGAAGTGTAGAGTCGTCTCCCCAAACTTAGCCTTCTTCGCGACGACAATCCTCTTCTCGCAAGATCAACACGACGTGACTCTCTTTTGACCAAATTTCTCCTCTCTATGGTCAACCTTTCTGAGCTCTTTTTCAGATCCTTCTTCAACTTTTCTATTTCTTCGGACTTCTCCTCGGTTTGACCCTTCTCGTGAACCAAATCCCACTCCACGTTTCCTAAATGTGTGTGAAGAGTCACAATTTCACCATCCTTTTGCTCGATGGTAATTTGATGTATAACAGTCAGCTCCTTCAGCTCTTGAACAGTGTCTTGTAACTCTATGTTACGATCATAAAGTGCATCATACATCTCAGCATCGATGGAGTTCGGTGGGAACTCCTCTTCCTCCTCTTCTTCATCAGAATCCTCCTCTGGATCAGTCTTAGGCTCAGGCTCCCAACCAACAACAGTGATCAAAGGAGATGGCTCTCTCCGTACCAACTGCTCCCTGACGACATAAATGTCTCGGGGCTCCTCCTCTGTAGGTACTCGGGGTTCCTCCTCCCCAACTCGACTAGCTCCTCCAACATCTGACATCCTGACAATAAAATTTTTAAATTTTAGTAACTAATCCGTACTAGCGAGCACATAATTTAACACATAAGCACAAAGTCTTTTATTATCTTCAATGAATTAAGAAATTCATTTTTTAGAACTCGATAAGAGTTTACCACCACTATGTTCTTGATCTCCTACAAGGCTACTACTTAAGGTTGTTCCCCCACCTAAGGTTCATAACCTTCGGCTTTGATACCAACCTGTGACACCCCCAAATTCGGGAACTTCAATTCCACGGGATTTGGTGTTCACTTTACAAATATCATCTATCTATCTACCTATAATAAATGCAAACCATGCAATAGATAGAAATAAATCCTCTCCTTAAGGAGTTACATCATCTGAATTAAATACATAAATCCCAAGTCATACTAACCTTAAATCTCAAATGCGGAAATATAAACAAATAATAGTCTTACACAACATTAACATAAGTCTGAAACATAAATACATAATCACATAAACAACAAGTCTTCATCACTTGTTAATCTTGCCTTTGCCTTTGCTAGTAGAAGGCTCGTCGGACCTTTCGTTCTTAATTGCAATGTTATTATTATGCAAGAGTGAACACGATTGCCCACAAGTATAACATGAGAATGAATCAAAGACTTCTGAAATAAGAAAACTAGGCTTTTGAATCAAGAATGAATTAATACCAAGAATCAAAAGAACTTCTGAGGGTCATAAGACCTTGAACTATGTCCTAGGTTGTCAAGTGTTTATACTTGAAACCTTTAACAGTCATAAGACTATGGACTACTTCTCGTACTTTGGGGGATCAGCCCTTAGTACCATATTGTGCACAATATCTTAACGCTAAAGCGTAAATAATTCCTTATTAAAGGGTTGTTCATCTCAGTTTGACATCGGAGTCCGCACCAAAGGAAGTTTGGTTTGGATAAGCTCAATAAAAGTTCTAAAATTTATAACGCTCATCAACTATGGACTAGTCGAATCAATAAGGATTCACTAGTCTTACAAGGTTCAACAATAATTGATATTCAATTTGAATAATAAAATTCAAGATGTATACAATCGAATAAGTATTGCATAACAGGAATCGTGCTTTTAAAGAATGATAAGATCTAATATGAAATCTTGACTTGAACAATAATAAACAAGATAGAATAATGAACTTGCTTTATGTAAAGAATCAAGGTTTAGGAACTTGCCTCGTGTGTGTAGCTAAACGATTACTACTTGAGCTCACCACAAGTCCTACACACATACCATATGTATTCACGACATTCATTAGTTATATTTTTACTTAATTATTTAATGTAAACTCCACTTTATTTAACAAATCATTACCCTTCTAATTTAATTACTTAATTAAATTAGAATATTTTCATTCCCTTTACTATTATTACACTCGAATAAATTATTTCATAATAATTTTCATCGAATATTTATTTTATTCCATAAATATCTCAATTAAAATATTTATTTTATTTGATAAATATTTTAATTAATTATTTTCATCGAATATTTATTTTACTCCATCAATTTCTCAATTAAAATATTTATTTTATTTTATAATAATTTTAATAATAATTTCCATCGAATATTTATTTTATTCCATAAATATTTCAATTAAAATATTTATTTTATTTGATAAATATTTTAATTAATTATTATTATTTAAATTTTTATTTTTATTTTTTGCCCGCCGGGGTGGGGTAATTTAGTTTGGTAACACCATGGGGGCGGGTTACCTGCACTTCGATTCTGCGATTCTGCAATTCACACGTAACAAGGTTGGGCCAAAAAAAATCTCCCAAGTTCACCCATATGTTCTTGTGAAGAACACAGAGAACATGGCCATAACTTCCAATTTTCTTGTCCATATATTAATTTAAGCATACCCAAATACTATAATTCATATATGATCATTACCCAACCTTTCTAACATGATTTTAACAACTTAATTTATTTAATTACTTGAATCAAAACACATAATTTCACTGTTATTGATGTTCTTGAAGGTTTTGAACATAAAACATGAAAATTAACACTACGGAATCGTTATAACACCAAATCCATCCATCCAAGTTTTGTTTTCTTCGTTTTAGCATGCATAATTATATACAAATGGGAATTTTACAAAATAATTTATGTTTGACATATTAAATTCACGTATAAGGGCCATATATATGGCCATATTCTATACTCTGTAACCATATACTATATAACATTATGAAACTGATGATATGGAACCATACAATATATATTAAAACACATTATAATAATATCTTAACACATATATGCACATAATCCTTATTCTTTCCAATTGTACGAATTTAATAGAACTTGAAAGCCAAAATTTAAACAACGTAATTTGAAATTTGGGGAAGAAGAGTTTACCCTTGATTACTCTGCTTGGATTACACAGGGTGATAACAACTCCCAATTTCCTCACACTTCTTCTCCTTAATCTTACTGATTCTCAAAACTCTCTCTGTTTTTGCTTTGCCAGACTTAGAAAATAAAAGACTTAGAAAAATAAAAGAAGGAAAGCGTATATAATGAAGAACTGACGCGTTGTGGAGTTCAGTTACCCATCATGGGTTAACTGCTCCCAACCTCCACTAATGCCATGTTTGGCTAGCCTTAAAAGGCTTATACCCAATTAATTTAATTAAACTTTTATCATATAGTTTAAATAATGTCACATCCCTTTATAAAATAACTCCAATATCTTATTTAATTTATTTTAAATAGCATATAATAATTTCTAATTAATTCACATAGTCACATAATTAAATTTCTCATTTATTAATTATGTCAAATTATTAAATCTCCAATTAATTATTAAATTAATTAAAATAACATTAGAAGCTTATTAAATATTTCTTTTAATTCAATAAACTCACATAATTACATACTTGAATAATAAAAATTCTCCATATTAATTTAATAAATATAACACATATAATTAAATTAATCTACCATTTAACCTCATCAATTAATTATTTAATCTAATAATTAATTCTTGGAAAAAAAAATATTTATTTAATCCAATAAATATTAAAATTAAATTACAAAATCTCGGTTGTCACATCTTTCCCCCTTAAAAGGATTCTGTCCTCAGAATCACAACTTAAATAATTCGTCCCGTTACATTCTCCCCCCCTTATAAAAATTTGCTTCTTCAGCGTTGTGGTTCCTCCAAATTACCTTAACAGAAGGTATTACTTTATTTCTTAGAACTTGCTCTTTCTTGGCAACAATCGAGCAGAAATTTCTTCGTAAGATAAGTCTTTGTCAAAATGTAAGGGTTCATATTCAATCACGTGTTTGTAATCGGGTTTGTAGGGTCGTAGAATCTGAAACATGGAAGACGTTGTGGACATTCTCAGAAATTTGGAGGTAAGGCTACCTCATAAGCAATCTCTCCGACCCTTCGCAGAACTTCAAAGGGTCCAATGAATCTTGGGCTTAATTTCCTTTCTTTTCCGAACGATCTTTCCTTCCGGGAGAGACCTTTAAGAACACATAACTACCTGATTCAAACTCAACATTTTTACGGTGTGGGTCGGCGTATTTCTTTTGTCTATCTTGAGCTGCTATCAATCTTGTTCAGATCACTTTGACTATTTCAGTTGTTTGTTGTACCAATTCTGGGCCTAGTAATTGTCTTTCGCCAACTTCATCCCAATATAACGGAGTTCGCACTTTCTGTAGTATAACGCTTCATAAGGCGGCATGCCAATACTAGCGTGGTAGTAGTTGTTGTTGTAATTAATTCTCTGACGGTAGATGATCATCCCAATTTCCTTTAAAGTCCATTATGCAAGCTCTTAACATGTCTTCTAATGTCTAAATTGTTCTTTCACTCATCCATCCGTCGAGGGTGATATCACCGTACTTTCATTAAAGAATCGTACCCATGCATTCCTGTAGACGTTTCCAGAAGTTTGATGTAAAGTGCGGATCCCTATCAGAAATAATTGACACTGGAACTCCATGCCTCGAAACAATCTCTTTCACATATAACCTTGCCAATTGATCTAAGTTGAATCTGATCTTGATCGGAAAAAGTGTGCGGATTTCATCAATCGGTCAACAATAACCCATACTGCGTCATAGCCTTTCTGAGTTGTCGGTAGGCCAACCACGAAATCCATCGTAATATGTTCCCATTTCCATTCTGGAATTTCTAAAGGTTGTAGTAACCCACTCGGCCTCTGATGTTCTGCTTTCACTTTCTGACATGTCACACATTTGGCAACACACTCTGCAACCTCTCGTTTCAAATTCGTCCACCAGAAGTATTGTCAAAGCTTGGTACATCTTAGTACTACCAGGTTGAATTGAATATCATGAGCTATGAGCCTCATTCAAAATGTCTTCCTTAATCTCTGGCACTGGCGATACCCAAATTCTGCTCTCAAATCTTAGTAGTCCCTCACTATCTATTTTGAATCTCGGTTCAGTCCCTTCAGATATTTTCTTTTTCACTTTCTCACATTCTTTGTCCTGAAGTTGAGCTTCCTTAATTTTATCCAGTAAAGTTGTACCAGCTTGTATTTGGAACAACTTCTCGTCTATCTCCATGGGATACCTCACTTCCAATTCAAGTTTTTCCATTGCTAAAATTAGCTCCTCCTGAGCAGTCAACATCATCAATTTCTCCCGACCCTTCCTACTTAAGGCATCGGCAACCACATTTGCTTTACCCGGATGGTATAAAATCTCGCAATCATAGTCCTTAATTAATTCCAACCACCTTCTCTGGCACATATTCAGATCCTTCTGTGTAAAAATATATTTCAGACTCTTGTGGTCTGTATATATTTCACAATTCTCCCCATAAAGATAGTGTCTCCAGATCTTCAAAACGAATACAACCGCGGCTAATTCTAAGTTATGGGTCGGATACCCTTTCTCATAGTCCTTCAATTGTCGTGACGCATACGCAATGAACCTGCTATTTTGCATAAGCACACAACCTAGTCCTTTATGTGATGCATCACTGTATAACACAAAATTTCCTGTATCATTCGGAAGAGATAACATAGGTGCTAATTTCAACCTCTTCTTAAGTTCTTGGAAACTTTCCTCACATTTCTCTGTCCAAACGAATTTCATCGATTCCTAGTCAAATTCGTCAGTCGCGATCTTGGAAAAGTCCTGAATGAATCTTCTATAATAACCTATCAATCCGAGAAAACTTCTTACTTCCGACGGTGTCTTCGGCTGATCCCAGTTAATCACAGCTTCGACTTTGGAGGGATCTACTGAAATTCCATCCTTATCAATCATATGTCCGAGAAATTGTACTCTTTCAATCCAGAATTCATATTTCGAAAATTTGGCGTACAACTTCTCTCTTCTCAATGCCTCTAACGTTACTTTCAAATTCTCTACGTGTTCTTCCTTGGTTTTTGAGTATACTAAAATGTCATCGATGAATACCACCATGAATTTATCCAAAAATGGTTTAAACACCCTGTCCATCAGGTCCATAAACGCTGCAGGAGCATTTGTTAGACCGAATGACATCACCAGAAATTCGTAGTGACCATATCGAGTCCTAAACGTTGTCTTCGGAATATCCTCTGGCCTCAAATTTAACTGATGATAACCACTCCTCAAGTCTATATTTGAAAAGTATCTCGCTCATTTCAATTGATCAAACATGCAGGTCGTCGATCCTCGGTAATGGATACCTATTCTTAATCGTGACCTTATTCAGTTCTCTATAGTCGATGTAGAGCCGCATCGTCCCGTCCTTCTTCTTTATAAATAACACTGGCGCTCCCCACGGCGATACGCTCGATTGAATGTACTTCTTGTCCAGTAACTCTTGCAGTTGTACCATTAATTCTTTCATCTCTACCGGAGCCATCCGATACGGTGCCTTCAATATTGGAGCAGTTCCTGGAGCCAAATCGATCACGAATTCAACTTCCCTATCTGGTGGAAGTCCTGGCAAATCGTCCAGAACGTCTACGAAATCCCTTACTACTGGTATCTCCTCTATTTTCGGATCCTCTTTACGATTGTCGACTATGTAAGCTAGATATCCTACACAGCCTTGTCTTAACAACTTCCTGGCCTGCATCATCATCAAACAACTCGCTTGTCTAGGCGACTTACTACCATAAAACACACCCTTTGACGGAGTCATAAGGTTAATACGCTTCTTTTGGCAATCAATTACAGCCCCATAATTGAATAGCCAATACATTCCCAAGATAACGTCAAATTCCCCAAGTTTGATAAGGATAAGGTCTACGTTCATAATGTTACCCTTAATATCCACCCTACAGTTCTTGTGTACGTATTTAACAGGGATCACTTCTCTATTCGCAATTTCTATATTCATGGGGTATTCTAACTCATCCTTAGGCAATTCTAAGTTCTTAGCAAAGTCATCGGATATAAATGAACAAGTAGCACCCGAATCAAATAATACATAAGCATTAACTTTATTGATCGAAATGATACCTGACACCACATCACAAGACTGCACTGCATCCTGTACTGTCATGTTGAATGTTCTGGCGGTCGATCGGTTGGTTGCAATTGGTCCTGTGATAGTCAGAGTGCTTCCACCGTTGTTTCCTCTATTCCCTCCTGATCTTGTCCCTCCAGGTCCCTTCTTAGGACGATCCCTTGCAAGATGATCCTTTGAGCCACAAGTGAAGCAGGCACCCTTCTTTGGGTTAGGACAGTTAGGTGCTATGTGGCCTTCCTGACCACAATTGTAGCATACTCATTTTCCCTTCATGCAAACTCCCAGATGAGCTTTCTGGCAGGTTGAGCACGCTTTGATCCTCTTCTTCTGCCCTCCTTGTTGATTTCCAGTTGACGAGTTATCAGACCACTTTCTCTTCTGATTATTACTACCTCCCGTGCTACTTCTAACAGTCTTGTTAATTCCTTCATTTTCACTCTTTTTCTTCTTCTGATCCGGATTATATTTAGTTACCGCATCACTTCCACCTTCAACGAGTATGGCCTTCTCTAACACTCTAGCAAAAGTGTTCAATTGGAACATTAACACCTTGCTATACAACCAGGGCTTCAGTCCCTGCTCGAAACGTCTTGTCTTTCTCTTGTTAGTATGAACTTGATATGTGACGAACCTGGCCAACTCGTTGAATCTTGCTGCATAGTCTACTGCGGACATATTCCCATGTTTCAACTCCAGAAACTGAACCTCCATTTGGTTCTGCGAGCTGGTCAGAAAATACATCTCAAAGAACATCTCCTTGAATTTCTCCCAGGTTATCACACCTTCTCCTCCTCGTACTTTGTTTGCCTGCCACCAATAATCGGGCTTTGATTTTTGAATTTGAATGTCATGATGCGCTTTTTGGTCTTCTCTTACTCTGGCGACATCAAACACCTTCTCCATCTCCATAACCCAGGTTTGAGCTTCTATCAGGTTCATGGAGCCTTTAAACTCTGGCGGTCCCACCGCCTTGATATCCTTGAACGCTGTATTTGGTGAAGCTTGAGGTTGATTGTTAATTGCTCCAGCCAGTAAATTCACCAACTACTGAACGGGGTCAGCATTGGTGTTGTTGTTGTTGTTATTCGTTGACCCTTCCTGGGCTGGTTGATGATTTGGTCGTCTTTTTGGCGGCATATTTCTGTTAAGAATATACACTTATTAAGTCTTTATTCAATCCCTTAAACATTTTAGGCTTAACTAAAACATTTAATCATAATCACTTAACACATTATATCAATAAACTCTGATATTTATTCAAATTGAAAGTTTTAACATCAAACGATAGCATCACTGCTATTTACATCGACTATCCCAAGATAAAGAATCTACAGGATTTAAAACATTAAAATATTCCTTTGTTCATAAACACATCGGAATTTACATCTTTAACTACCAGATAGATTTTCACATAATTAAACTAATCTTATCACTGCATGTTAAGGAGCTGAATAGCCTTGCTACGTTCCTCTTCCATGATGCGGGACATCGTCCTGCGATCTAACATATACGATGGTAGACCTTCAAACTGGATTGGATACCTCATAACTCGACCTGGGCCGCATCTATTGCATTTTGAAGTGTAGAGTACGTCTCCCCAAAATTAGCCTTCTTCGCACGACAATCCTCTTCTGCAAGATCAGCACGACGTGACTCTCTTGCCCAGCCCTCCTCTGCTATGGCCAACCTTTCTGAGCTCTCTTTCAGATCCTTCTTCAACTTTTCTATTTCTTCGGACTTCTCCTCGGTTTGACCCTTCTCGTGAACCAAATCCCACTCCACGTTTCCTAAACGTGTGTGAAGAGTCACAATTTCACCATCCTTTTGCTCGATGGTAATCTGCTATATAACAGTCCGCTCCTTCAGCTCTTGAACAGTGTCTTGTAACTCTATGTTACGATCATCAAGTGCATCATACATCTCAGCATCGATGGGTGGGAACTCCTCTTCCTCCTCTTCTTCATCAGAATCCTCCTCTGGATCAGTCTCAGGCTCAGGCTCCCGAACAACAACAGTGATCAAAGGAGATGGCTCTCTCCGTACCAACTGCTCCCTGACGACATGAATGTCTCGGGGCTCCTCCTCTGTAGGTACTCGGGGTTCCTCCTCCCCAGCTCGACTAGCTCCTCCAACATCCGACATCCTAACAATAAATTTTTTAATTTTTAGTAACTAATCTGTACTAGCGAGCACATAATTTAACACATAAGAACATAAAGTCTTTTATTATCTTCAATGAATTAAGAAATTCATTTCTTAGAACTCGATAAGAGTTTACCACCACTATGTTCTTGATCTCCTACAAGGATACTACCTAAGGTTGTTCCCCCACCTAAGGTTCATAACCTACGGCTTTGATATCAACCTGTGACACCCCCAAATCCGGGTACTTCAATTCCACGAAATTTGGTGTTCACTGTACAAATATCATCTATCTATCTACCCATAATAAATGCAAACCATGCAATAGATAGAAATAAATCCTCTCCTTAAGGAGTTACATCATCTGAATTAAATACATAAATCTTAGGTCATACTAACCTTATATCTCAAATGCGGAAATATAAACAAATAATAGTCTTACACAACATTAACATAAGTCTGAAACATAAATACATAATCACATAAACAACAAGTCTTCATCACTTGTTAATCTTGCCCTTGCCTTTGCTAGTAGAAGGTTCATCGGACCTTTCGTTCTTAACTGCAATGTTATTATTATGCAAGAGTGAGCACGATTGCCCACAAGTATAATAGTAAAAAAATAAAATAATAACATGCGAATGAATCAAAGACTTCTGAAATAAGAAAACTAGGCTTTTGAATCCATAATGAATTA